>CM039127.1:4000870-4381516 GCA_022036555.1 Microstegium vimineum
TGAAAGGGAAATTGAAACAATGAATCTCTAAACTCATTGAACTGAAACTAATGGGAATGTTAAAACTGAAACAGAGTTTCTAATGAACCCAATCGTCTAAAACTAATGGAAACATTAAAACTAAAAAAAAGTTTGAAAAACTTAGATAACTGAAACTGAACATTGACAATATATCATGATTGCTTGAAAATGACACATTATACATTACTACTTGCAAAAGGTACACAACTAAAAATAATTTAAAATGTGTGCTGAAATACTGAAATGATTTAAACTAAAATAAATTAAAAAGAACAAACTGAATAACATGATATTACTCAATATAAAAAAAAACAAGTATATATAATAAAAAAAACTAAAAGTAATGGACATGTTGTAATTAAATAAACTTAAATTAATGAGCTTATCTACTAATTACAGTGCAGACATGTGATCTTAATATAGGAAGTGTGTAAGTCGACTCAGATTGCTCCCTAATACTTCATCAGAATTATCTTTTGTGTAGCACATCGATTTAACTGCAGCCCTCAGGCCTCAGCTTCAGTAAACGATGAAGAGTGAGTAAAACACAGTCCTGCGCTGACGGCCACTCCCGACGCCGACACCTCGCCTCCAGTAAGCACCAAGTGGACCGTCTCTCTACTGAGCAGTGGAATTTAAATAAACATTAAATCGTCAAGAACGCCGGCTCCAACGTGATGGATTGAATTAGGCCCAATTATACACAAAAATGAGCCGGTTATGCGAACGCCCATTAAACAACACAGGAAAAGGTACCAATCTACAAACAATCTCTACCACACAAAAACGAATGAAAACATGACATGATATCATCCGAGAGTTATTTAGAAACCCCGAAAACTTTTGGAACTGGCTCCTCTACGTCCAGGGACATAGAACTTCAGATGCCGTCCATTACTAATCCTGCGGCAGGGAGCAAACAGCGCACGAAGCAGCCACAACATCGACAAGATGGCCGCCTCCAACTGCTGCTATTCCGAGAAAATAAAAAGAGATATTTAGTTCTAGGGTCCTATAAAAATACATCTTTTTTATATACTCACTCTATCCTAAAAATAATAACATTTTCGCTTCAAAAAACATCTTTGATTAATTATATATTAAAAATATTAATATTTATAATATATAATTAGTATCACTGAAAATATCTTTGAATCTAGTTTTTTTAATAAATTTATTTGAAGATCTAAATGTTACACATATTTTCAACAAATCGAATCAAACTTATTTGTATGGTCTTAAAACAAAAAAAAATCTTCTATGGTCTTCTGTCCAATTTACGGCTCTGTTCGGCTAGTACAAAAGTTAGTTGATTCCGGCTGTTGAATAGTATTCCGTGAAAGGAACAAGCTAAAACAAGCTAAAATAAGCTAGAGATAGTTCAAGCGAACAAATACGTTGTTGACGGTGTTAAGTGTTGGATAAAATTACCATTTTACCCCTAGAAAAAAAGATTTCATTGGAAAAAATCTATTCCATACGATCTCGGACAAGAACGATTTTATATGAAAAATGTAGCTCACGAAGAGATCTACAACCTACAATTTTCATATAAAATCATTCTTATCCGAGATTTTTTACTGAAATCTTTTTTTTTCTAGGGATAAAATGATAATTTTATCCAACACTTAACACCGTCAACGACGTATCCTTTGAACTACTTCCAACTTGTTTCAACTTATTTTACCTTGTTTTCTTTCACATAATACTATTCAATCAACCGGAATTAGTTGACTTATGTATCAGCCGAACAGAGCGACAGAAGAGCATAAATTTTTTTTATTTTAAGACCATAAAAAAGATATATAAAAAAGATGCATTTTTATAGGAGCATAGAAATAAATATCTCTTTTTCTTTTCTCCGAGTAGCAGTCGGCGGCGGCCATCTTGTCTATGCTAACCGGGGCGCAGCAAGCTTACTGCGTTGTTTACTCCCTGCCGCTGGATCAGCAATGGACGGCATCTGGCGTTCTATGTCCGTGTACGTAGAAGCAACTAAGTTAGAGGAGCCGGTTCCAAATTTTTGCCCCCATCACATCGAATCTTCCGTCGCTAATTTAGCCTATTTAAAATATACTAATTAAAAAATAATTTGTCAGCCAAAGCCAAATTCGCGAGACGGAACTTTTAAACCTATTTAGTTTATGTTTTGACAATGTTGTGCTACAGTAAACATTTGCTAATTATAGATTAACTTGGTTTAATAGGATCATCTTGTTAATTTCTGTATGGCGATGTAATTAGTTTTATAAATAGTCTATTTTGAATAGACTAAATTAGTACCGAAAGATTCGATGTGACACGACAAATAAATTTCGCCGAGAACCAAACACCCTTGTTTCGATTGCGGCGTAGGATTAGTTACTAGTAGTCCCCTAGAGCGCTAGAACCAATTATTTAGTGTTAAATTTAGTCTTGTACTGTTTGAATATAAGGATGTTATTAGTTCATTGATTTTTGTTTAGATATATAGAAAAAAACGATATATTTGGAAATTTAAAACAATTTAGAATATGATGAAATGAAGAGAGTACTGATTAAGACATACGGAGTAGACTATAAATCAATCCATACATTTGGACGGCTTGGACTATGAGCCTGCTTGGTTCACGGCCATCACCTGCCATCGCCACGGAGGCCGTGCCACACTCTGTGGCGGACGAATTCATCGCCACACTCACCACGGCCACGCCACAGGTATTATGTGCTACTCCCTCCATCCCAAATTGTAAGTCATTCTAAGAATCTTGGAGACTCAAAGCATCTCAAGTTTGACCAAGAATTATAGACAAAACTATAAAGATTTATAACATCAAATAGGTATACTATGAAAATATAATTGATAACGAATCTAATGATAGTTATTTGACATCATAAATATTATTTTATTGTTATATAAGTTGGGAGCGTATGCTATGCAAACCTACTACCTATGTAAATTATGCAAACTAGAATCAATGCCACCGAATTCTAATCCGATGGATCTAGATGGAGGTGGATCAATTTTTCACTTAACCCCTCCCACCATCTCCTTCTCCCGACTCCCGTTACGCCGTTACGGCCCGTTCCGTCTCCCGTACTCGCGAGACCCCGACGCGCCGACTCGCGAATCGCGACGCGCCGACGCCCCCCGACGCACGCCCCCCGCGATCCGCCGGTGGCTCCCGTTCGCTGGCGGCACCGCACCTCCATTCAGGCAGCCGCCACCAGCCCTCCCCTCGGCGGTGTCCCCTCGGCCTGTTCGCTGAACAGGCCTCGATGAATGGATGAACAGGCCTCGACGTCCGGCTCCGTCCTCAACGGTCTCCCCTACACGCGCGCGATCCGGCCCGACTCCCCGTTCGCTGCTGCCGTCGGCGGCCTAGGCCTGGGCCAACGCAGGGAGAAGGAGCGCATGCACACAGTAGAGGCCAACGCAACTTTGGTTTGCAATGCAGAGGCACACAACGCAATGCAGTCATGCAGAGGCACACAGTAGCATGCACTTCCCCGTTGATCAACAATTGCATAGGAGCTTGCAAAATGAAGATTCTTCCGAATTAAAAAAAAACATAGGTTCTTCCGAATTGCAAGTTTACTTGGACAATGGTATTGATCAATCAAACATAGGTTCTTCCGAATAAAAAAAACAACTCTGTGTTGTCGAACAACCAACAACATTCTAGGTGTATGAAAATATCAACTAACAACATTGTTTGGGCAGTTGCGTGCATCATGACCCGCAACTTGCTTACATTTTCCACATTTCCGTTTACCCTGTCCTCCACTTCCAGCATTCTTCTTCTTGCCCTTCTTAAGTCTTTTGCATCTCCCTCTGGACTTGACATCGTTTGGTGGATGTATATCGACTTCGGTTGGAATTGTGTTACCCAAGAAAGTTTCATATTCCACTTGTTTATCAACTCTCACAACAGGCATGATTTTTTGGAGAGGTTCTACTGCACTGGATAAAGTAGAATACAAAAAATCTATCCCTTGTTCTGAGGTCTTGGCCATTTGGATTAGATCTTCAAACTTGTTGCGTGATTCTGAAATCTTTTTCCGCATTGCCACCTTCATGGGATCCTTGGGCTTGCCATCTAGTAGGTTCCCTTCGTCGTCAAAGAATATTTCCCTGTAAAACGAAACAAAATGTTGTTATTAGGTGTGGTGCTACTTCACCCATGGCCTTAAGAAAGGTCTTAAACAACCATACATATGACTCAATTTTTTCATCTACTAAGAATGCTGCACCAAGGAAAATACTTTGCAAGTGATGGTTTACTCCAGTAAATGGCACAAATTTCATATTATACTGGTTGGTGGTGTATGTTGCATCTATCGAAATCACATCACCAAAAACACTATAGTTTTTTCCTGCATATAGCATCTGCCCAAAAAACACGAACAAGTCGTCCTTGCTCATCCACCATAAACTCATAAAAGAAGGCAGGATTTACTTCCTTCTTTCGCTCAAGTTGTGCCACAAACATTTGTGCATCTGCATCCTTGATTTTTTTCCTAAGGTCACTGAAATAGTTTTGCAAATCCCTCTTCGTGCACCCAACATTCTCAAATCCACCCTCACTGACATGGAGAAGTCGATATGCTTGTGATGTGCCAATGCTAGCCTTATGACAATTGAACAAAGTACTCTTTGCTCTCTCACTGACATTTCGGTTGGATCGTAGTAAATGCCTCTTATCTGGTGACACAAAACCATGACTGTGCGCCTCAACCATTGAATATATTTGATATTTCTTATTATCACTGTCAAGCTTGACAACAATATGTGTCTGGCAACCACATCTAGTTTCCATCAGATTTGGTGACTTTCTTTTTTTTCCCGGATTCATCACTAACTGTTTCTACGCTATCCTATCTGTACCCTTCCCTTGAACAAATAAACCGCTTTAATATTATTTTATCATTTTCCTTCTTCTGCTGACCAACCCGAACAGAAAAACCAGCTTCGTGTGCATACGATTTGTAAAAAATTTCCACATCTGTGAGAGTATCAAAGATCATTCCAACCATAGGCTTCGAATGATTCATATAATTTGTGTCCTATATAAGTGTCAAATTGTATGAGCAATAGACCATGCGGAACTAATTCTTTGCAAAAAAAACCATGTGTTCGGTTCAACTTACTTCTAAACTCGGAGAAGATTTCGTCTTAGGTATGCTTGGCTGCACAAGATGTGCTCCAACTCCAGCGTCGACCGCGTCGATCGTGATGACGACGTGATCATCAACAGTCTCCATGTCGGCAGCGGGTGCCTCCATGCCGGTATCCATGACGGAGGTGCCATAGGGTGTTACGGGGGGGGGGGGCAAGGATCCCTGCTCCTTCTCCAGCGTTGCCCTTCTCCCTGGGGGCAGCCACCTCCATGGGGATGGTGGCCAATCGCTGCCGGAGGATCCCTGCGTTGGCCTTCTCGACAGGGCTTGTAACACCTCTGGTGTTAATCACTTAATTAAAACTTGATCATGTCATCATATGCATTAAGCATCATTCATTTATTTGAAAACCTGTATATGCATTGAACTAAAAAGAGTTTACTTGTTTATGTTTGATCCATGGTGTGATTGCAGGGTCATCTTTTCAAATTCCAAAATTTAAATTTGAATCCAAACCCTAATTCCCAGAGGGGGTGGATTAAACCCTAAACATGATTTTCAAAATCAATAAAGAATTTGCATATGGTTGTTTAAGCAATGTGATAGATCTCTGTTTGAATTGCATTTGTTGTGTTTACAGTTTTTCAAGTGTTGTTCAAGTTTTTAAAGTAATTAAAAAGGGGGAAGTTCTTTTAAAAAGGTTTTCAAATTTCTAAAAATGCATTTTCATTTCTAGGCCGAATTTGAAAAAGTGCATGTTGCCAAAAGTGTAGATCATGATTTTTGGAGAAACTTTGGTGTTCTAAGTTTTTCATGAAAACCCCTGGAAGGTTGAGCTTTTTGCAAAAATAGTCGCAGGGCAATTTGGACATTTCACCGAACACCTGCATGTCGAGTTGAGTCATGGCGCCGACATCTGTCCGGCCATCTGCCGACGCCACCGCGCGCCTCCTGGCCTCAGCGGGCGTCGCAGCAGGTGCGTGGCAACGCCACGGCCCCGTTGCCGTCTACAAAACGGGACGCCATCCACCCCTGCCCTCTCTTTCCACACTCGACGCCGCGCGTTCTGCCCTGCTCTGCTCCTCCGCGCGAACACTTCGCGTCGCCAAGCTCGCACGAGCGTTCCAGTCACTCCCAAGCTCGCCATCCACCGCAATAGCTTTCGCCTTGAGCTAGTATACCTCCCGCACCAGTCGGTTGAAGCGGGGGACACGTAAATTGCCGGCGCATCATCTTCTTCCTTAGCTCCGGCGAGAGCGCCGCCTCTCTGGTCCACCGTTGTCTGGGCTAACCAGGAGCCGCATTGTTTCTTTCTTTATCGTTTCATCCTCTCCATTCATCACTGATCCTCGTCGGCTTCTCCGTTTCTTCTTTGGTGGACCGTAGCTCCGGGAACATCGACGTTGCCGCTCGGTTCAACTTCCTCGCCGGCACGGTCTTCATCGACCGGTCGTTCTGCTTCATCTCCGGCCGCGATAGCAGGTGTTCCGTGACCAGGGTGAGTATCTCGAACTATCCGCGCGCTTGGTTTTCCTTGAATCGAGTCGTCGAGCTCTGTCCACGAGCGCCGCCGCGGTTCATGGCCGTCGCGACTGTGTGCTCGTCAGTCTTTCGTTTTTTATTGGTCATTTTCGAGTCGGAGTCTTGCGCTAGCTTCGTCTAGTCGTCCTGAGTACGTTTGAGCTGTTGGTTGATCGAGCGCATGCGTGTGTTCGCCGGCGCATGAGCGACTGAGTACGGGGTGCCGCCATGTTCGTCGGTAGGGTCGTTTCACGTAGTTGCTCGTTTGTTTCTCGTGCGGTCTGCGTTGTTTGGGGCCGCTAAGCATGCTGGGGTTGTTGGTTGAGCCGATTACGGCTTGCGCTCGCCGGCGTTCGAGCGACCGAGCTCGGGCTGCCGCGGATGTCGCCGGTGAGGGTGTTCTGAGGGATGGGTTTGGTCGTATCACATCTCGTTGTTATCGGGATGGAGTCAAGAGTCCAGCGCAAGCGTCGGTTCACCGTTTGGTTCACCGTCGGCGACGCACCGCCGTGTTTTTAGGTCGTCAGCGCCGCTGCTCTGTTTTGGGGACACTAACATGCGGGACCCAGGTGTCAGTGAGAACAGCGAAGAGTTTTCTTTATTTTTCCAGTTTTGCACAGTAATGTTTTTTGTTATTTTCATATGTTTAAATCTGTGCATGTTTAAATTATGCAAAAATTTGTGAATACTCTCTGTGATGTGTAGTATTTAAGAAAAATATAACATGTCCATATTCAATACATTTTTAATCTTGTAAAAATGCTTAAAGTAATTGAAAAATGGCTTTTCTATAAATTTTCATGCTCTGTTTAACGCTCCAAAAATTCTGGGAATTTTTGTGTAACCTTTATACACTTATATCTTGTTGTACAAAAAGTTTGGAATTTTTTGGATAAACTGTTGAACATGACTATTTATTTATTTAATAATAAAATGATTAGCAACCCTAATGACTTTAGGTTTTGAATGATTTTGGATTGTTTATGGTTAATGGTCAACTGTCCAGTGACAACCACAGTATGGACATGTATGATATATTGTTGTTTGCTCAGTTCTTTTGAACATAATTTTAAACTTAGTAGTTACTTTAGTCATGTTGTAAGTAAATTACTTTATGCTTTAGTTTAACTTTTCCTCCATGAAGGAAAGTTATACCCAAGATGTTTAATCTGTTTTGTTCACCTTTTAAGTGTTGTTTGTGTATTGCAAAATCATCATCTCTATCCTTTCAAGCATCATTTATGCATATCATTATATCGTGTAGATTGTTCGTTGGTTGGGTTGGATAATCCCTCTTGTGAAGGGGATTTCTCTCTTATTGAATCTGAGCCCGAGTTTGTGTATCCCTCCAACCAAGGCAAGCCCCGGTGCATTCAAGCCCTTCCTTGTATTTAAAATGTTTTATTTAAATACACTTATGGTTATTATTGCATTGTTCTTACTTTATTAAATTCCTACTTGATACATAGCCTTCTCCTTGTGTTAATTGTACCTTATACCTTGACACTTGTTTAAAGATGAAAACTTTTACAAAAAATGCTTAGTATGCTTAGAGTTTTCTAGTAGATGATTCCCGGTCACTTACACATAGTGTATTGCTTCGGCAAATGGTTATTCTCTTTTGAGAAATGAATGTTGTTGGAAGTAATAATTTGTGACCGGACGGACACGGTGTTGGAGAGCCATCAGCGGTGGCTGGTGAGCGGGTTCTCTCTGTCTGTGTCGTTAGGGCCTTGCCGTTGTTAAAGTCTGAGGGTTATGACTTTGGAGTACTTATCACATACTTTTGGAAGCCGGACTCTGGCTATTCTCGTCTTAAGAACGGTCAAACTGCACTGGGAGTAGAGAGATGGCGAGAGTAGTGTGTATCCTCCAAGTTAGCGAATTGGATGGAGGTGTAATGTGCTCTCGGTGGCGGAACCCCGGTTTTGGCGAGAGGATCCAGGGAAAGGTAGTCATATGCGTGCTTTAGTGCTACATATGTCGTGTGTTAGGGAAGCTCTAGCTGGGATAAACCGGTTCGAATCATCGTGTTCCTCGGATATGGAAACATAACCCTGTTTTTATCAACGTAGTTAACAAACTTTAATCGGATACTTAATGTTTTCCCTTTTATGGGTGGTTTATTACCATGTTATGAATCATAAATTTAGATTGGTATTTGAGTAATCTTTTGAACGAATTAAATGAATTTTAATTCTTTTTATAAATGCTCATTTATGCAAAATACTTGATTTTTTCAAACCACACCTTGAATCTTATGACTTGCATATCTTTTGTCCACCAAATATTTTCTTTGTCGGATAAGTCTTGTTGAGTACCCCGTACTCAGGGTTTGTTAACCCCTGTTGCAGATGAGGTTCCCAATCCGGTCTGTGTGGCTTCGTGCTGCATGACCGTTGTCTCAGTTGAGGATGAAGAAGAGTAGTTGTCCTTGCTTGACTCTTGGGCAAGAGTACCTCGGTTGTTTGTTTATACTCTATCAGCAGTTTGATACTATGTTATTGTATGCCACTAAAGTTATGTTTCAAAACTTATGGTTTGTAATATGATTCTAAATTTCCGCTACTTTGATGTAATATAAATTTCTCGTATTACTTCTGCAATGTTTGTAATGAGGAGATCCTGTTCGGAAAGAGGTGAATGACCCGCTGCAAAGTGGTGACACCTGACGGACTAATTAAGGATTAGATCATTTGTTTAGGATTAAGTCGAATGGACTATTAATCCTTCCAGGTGGGCCATTTCTTAAAAGGTTCTATCACAGGGCTAGGGCTGGTGGCGGCTGCCTCTACTGTCTAGGGCGTCGAGGAGTCGGGAGTCGGGAGCGGATCGCCAGCTAACGGGAGCCGTCTTGCGCGTCGGGGGCGTGGCCGGCTGTCGAGGACTCGCGCGTCGGGGTATAGGGGCGTGCGTCGGGGGGACCGGGGAGTGGCCGGCCGTCGGGGTCTCGCGCGTCGGGGTACAGGGGCGTGCGTCGGGGAGACTGGGGCGTGGCGGCGGGGCGTCGGGGGACTCGTGAGGAGACGGAACGGGGGACTCAGTCGGCGCATCGGGGGAGTCGGGGTCTCGCGAGTACGGGAGACGGAACGGGCCATAACGGCGTAACGGGAGTCGGGAGAAGGAGATGGTGGGAGGGGTTAAGTGAAAAATTGATCCACCTCCATCTAGATCCATCGGATTAGAATTCGGTGACCTTGATTCTAGTTTGTATAGTTTGCATAGGTAGTAGGTTTGCATAGCATATGCTCCCATATAAGTTTGGTCAAACTTAAGAAACTTTGACTCTCCAAGATTCTTGGAATGACTTACAATTTGGGATGGAAGAAGTAGAAGACAAGCGATGACAGCAAACGACAAAGAACAGGTGCCGTGGCTGCCTCAACCAACACGCAATCCAAACACCGGCCAACATATCCTGGCGGCCACTAGCATGACGTGGCGAGTGGTGGTGCCCAACCAAACAACCCCTGTATTAGTCCGGGCATCTAAACACGCTTTGGAGTGGTAGTAATCTAGTTTGACTTTGTGAGTGAGTATGCCGAGAGCTCAGAGTTTCACCGTTGACTGGTGGAAATTGAAACCGGAAGGAGGGAGACTGGACGTGGTGACGTCCCTCGTTGTCCGCGCCATTCCAGCGATGCCAGATTGACGACGTGCAGAGCCGGCAGGGAGCACGCGACTGTCTGTCCCCGTTTCGGCCTTTACTGCTCCTGCCCTGCCGGAATCCTACCATTTCGCTGTCCTCTTGGCCCTTTGCAGAAAATTTTGCTGCTCTCTGTGCGGAGTGGCGGACGCAAATCACGCTGGGGCTACACTGGTGGCCTGCCCGCCTGGGCTATGGTATGCCGTAGCACTTGGTCAGTCGTCAGAGACCTATCGCAACATCCCTGCCTGCTGGGTCTCTAGCGTTTCTCGTCCCCATTCTAGCCGTTCCGCCCCGCGACACGTCGGCTGCACCCCCCCCCCCCCCCCCTCCTCCTCGCGGTCCTCGGCTGGCGGCCGTTGCCATCTCCGAATGACCGGACAGTGTCTCCGGATCTCCGGTTGGACCTGCCTTTGCCGTATCATTTGTGTGTCTGTCCATCGTCAATTCGACGCGCATACAACAATCCGACGTACTCCGTACTGCTATACAGTATGCTCCGGGACGGGTTGGTTGGTGGCGACGGTTGCGCCGCCGGACGCGGAGAGATCAGCCTCTCCGGTGTCCGTTCGATTGCCGTGGGAGGAAGGAGACACGGGACATGTGGGCGAGGCCGGGTACGACGAACATCTGCGGCGGGGGCTGCGTGCGGAGACATGGGGGTCATCGTGCTGCTCGTACAGTGCCCTACAGTTTACTAGTACAGTCCCGTGCGCCGTGCGGGTACTGTGCGTGGCATGCAGCTGCCCAGCCCGCACAGTGAATCGGTGATGGGGAACAGACAATTTTAATCATACGGCAACGACGACGGTGCTACTGGTTCATGGCGAGACTCGAGGGCATAAATATAGACAGTTCACGGCAGGGGCAAGTCAAGACGACACCAAACGTAAGAATGAAGAAAGTACATGGAATGAATGTGGAATTGATCGAGGAATGTTCTACTTTCACCTTATTTTAGTTTGTTTTCTCTCACGGAACACTATTCAATTAACTGGTTTGTGTACCACCGGAACAGAATCCTCTAACACTTTTGTTCGTGAAACTTTGATCGACGTCCGTCTGTCGTGATTCGTTTTGTGATGTATGGTTCGGCGTCATCACTCATCACGCCACGCTCATAGCTGCCAGCCTGCCACAGGTATGTAGGGAGCCACAGACGAGCATAGCACGCTGCGGCAGGAATCAAACACGCTCAAAATGCTTGTTTCAGCCCATACCTCTGCCATGTGAGGGGGGTCGGTTCATAGAATGAGGCAATTAAAATAAGTGTTGCACGAGACAAACTTTGGAAACTAAAACAATCACGCAGTAGAATCAAATAAAGGCATGCCGGCAGGAACACCGTTCCTTTTTTGAGCTGCATCAGTTCGGTTTTTTCCTCCTTGTACATCTATGCATGGATCAGGATCAGGATGGGCAAAAGGCTGAGCTATAACTGCACCACTCGATACTCCGAAGTGGGAAGCATGGAAACGTGCCAGGAACCCTCTCACACTTGTGATCCTTAGCTGCCTGCAGGCTAGCACCACACTCAGCAAGCAGAAAACACTCCAGATTTCAGAAGGCACGACGAGTGCCCGAGCCCTGCCATCCCAAAGACCCGAGCCTTGCCAATTGCCATCCCCAGCCGCAGTGCCAGGTCGGCCGTGGCAGCCCAGCCGTGCTGTCCCTCGACGCCTACGCCGCCTGGCATGCACAGCCAGTCTCGCACCCGTCCAGAGGGAGGACGCCCTGCCCCCGCGCCCACCTTCCCTCCCTCTTCCCCCACAGGCCACGGCTCCACTCCAGTACTCCGCTGTCCACTTCCCGTCCTTCCCCTATCTTGGCCTCCTCTCTTCCCCCTACGCCTGTCGCGGAACGATTACACGACACGGGTGCCCAACCGAGATGGCGGTTTAGCCGGAGACGGAGAGTGGGGACGCGGGGGGAGAGTTTGAATTGAACCAGCGCAATGCCGGCGGCGGCGAGCGGCGGCGGCGGCGGGGACCACCTCCGCGGCCACGCGCACCTGACCAACTGCATCCACCTTCGCCACCACCACGGCCCGCACGGCGCGTCCGGGCGGAGGCGCAGCCCGACGGGGTCCACGGCGTCGGCGTCGGCCGCGCTGATGCGGGACCTCCTGGCCCTGCAGCGCTCGCGCTCGCTGCGGGACCCTTCCACGCGCCGCTCCGTCGACTCCGCCCCCTCCAACAACAACCGCGTCGCAGCCGACCCGGACGCCGACGACTACCCCCGCGGCGGCGCGCTCAAGACGCTCCTCGACCAGCTCACGGAGAACCCGCAGCCGAAGCCAGGACGCCGGCCCCGGCGCCGGTTCAAGCGAGGGCTCGGCCGCCGCGCCGCCGCGGCTTCCTCCGGCGCCGTAGATCGCCGCGCTGCCGCCGCGCCCCGTGTCTCCGTCAACTCCAGCTCCCAGGAGGCCGTCTGCGGAAATAGGTACCTCTTCGGTGACGGCGGTGACGACGAGCTGATGCAGCAGCAGCAGGTGTCGCAGGAGTCCCGCAACGTGTGCGGCATCCCGTGGAACTGGTCGCGCATCCACCACCGCGGCAAGTCCATCCTCGACATGGCAGGACGGAGCCTCTCGTGCGGCCTGTCGGACCCCAGTCGGCGTCGGCGGCGCCGGCGCGGCCGTCCGAAGCCGCCACCTCCGCCGCCTCGTGCGGTCACCACGCCAACGGGTCGCGTTCGCACCCGCATTTCCCGGTCACCGCGAGGCTCACTTCCTCGAGCAGTTCCGACTCCGACTCTCTGCCTCTGCTTGTCGATGGCATACGCAACGCCGTCGACATTTCTAGCAGCTTCTCTGGGGAGCTCGGGATTTTCTCCAAGAGTAGCGAGATGGACTCTGACCTCGCGTCCGAGGCACGGTCTGGGCACAAGTCACGGGGCTCGCACCGTGTCCGACACCGGAGCTTGGCACAGAAGTATGCTCCAAGGACTTTCAAAGACGTCGTCGGACAGAGCTTGGTGGTGCAGGCGCTGTCCAATGCCATTCTGAGGAAGAAGATTGGGCTGGTGTATGTCTTCTACGGGCCACACGGCACAGGCAAGACCTCGTGTGCCAGGGTATTTGCAAAGGCTTTGAATTGCCATTCAGCTGAGCACCCGAGGCCCTGTGATTCATGTGCCTCTTGTATTGCACACAATCTGGGCAAGAGTAGGAGTTTGTTGGAGATTGGACCCGTTGGTAATATAGACCTTGATAGCATTGTGGATATCCTTGACAATGTGATGCTCTCGCCGGTGCCATCCCAGCACAGGGTGTTTATAATTGATGACTGCAACACATTGCCGCCTGATACATGGAGTGTCATATCCAAGGTCATGGAACGTGCACCTAGGCGTGTGGTTTTTATTCTCATCTGCCCCAATCTTGATCTCCCTCATATAATCGTGTCGAGGTGCCAAAAGTTCTTTTTCCCCAAACTAAAGGAGTGCGACATTATCAACACTTTGCAGTGGATTTCTACTAGCGAAGGCCTGGATGTTGACAGAGATGCATTGAAACTTATTGCTTCTCGGTCAGATGGGTCACTAAGGGATGCTGAGATGACTCTGGATCAACTCAGTTTGCTTGGGCAGAGAATTTCAATGTCACTTGTTCAAGAACTTGTAAGTTATCTAACAACAGTCATAAAATACTTCTTTGAAATTCTTTTATTTTTTTGCTTCATTGCTAAACATTTATAACACGGAAGAATTTTAAATTACTAAACGGCCCAATAATCCTTAATTAGGGGTAACTATAACTTAATATAGTTTTTGAACGTACTTGAGGTATTGGTCCACATGCATGCTTCACATGCTTGAGTGCATGACTATTTGACAAATTTACAAAGTGAAAAAAACTGTCATTCTGCACTTTTCAGAATAACTGCCAGGAATGCATTTAAGATTTATAAAGGGTTCTAACCTGTATAGAAGAAAAACCAGAGTCACAACAGGAAACATTATAATGCAATCTTGAATTCTTCATTTGAAATTTACCTGACAGCAGCAAGCAATACATTGTTTCCTTCTCCACAGGTTGGCTTGGTTTCTGATGATAAATTGGTTGATTTGCTTGATTTAGCACTATCTGCTGACACAGTGAACACAGTGAAAACCTTGCGAGATATCACAGAAACAGGTGTTGAGCCACTGGCCCTGATGTCTCAACTTGCTACAATAATCACTGACATCCTTGCTGGCACCTATACATTCACACGAGAAAGAGTTCGGAGAAAATTCTTCAAACGTCCAACTTGTAAGCAACATTGCTATTTCTTGTTAACAATTTCATACTCCAACCTTTTCTTGTACTACTAATTCATTGTTTAAGAATATATGTACCTTATTTACCTGTTATAATCATACTTATGTAGTTATATCTCTTCTTTGCAACAAAAATGAAATACTCCCTCAGTCCCCAATTGTCTGTCGTTTCAGGAGACTAGCTGAGTGTCTAGATTCATTGAAAGTTCAATGCACCTGTACCTAGCCTATGTCTAGGTTCATTGTTTTTTTTGCTGTCCTCCTACAGAGATAGGACGACCCACATATGGGGACAGAGGGAGTACAGTGTTAGTAACACTGCCGCACTAGTTGTGTCTATCAAGTTTCTCATTTCTTGCAACCAGTCTTTCCAGTGTAAATATTTGTATCCCCCCACATCATTGTGAAAAGAATTATATTCTGATTTCAGTATCAAAGGATGATATGGAAAAGCTACGCCAAGCCTTGAAAACACTCTCTGAAGCTGAAAAACAGTTGAGGGTCTCTAATGACAAGATGACATGGCTTACAGCTGCTCTTCTTCAGCTTGCACCTGATAAACAATATGTATTGCCAAGTTCATCCCCGAGTACAAGTCTTAATCAGGGTCTGTTTACCTGCCCCGAGGGAGACATACCAAGGAACTCTGCTTTGAATCATAGTGATATATATGCTGGTGCCCATGGCTTGGCAAGAGCATCTGACCTTGGAAATCAGCAGTACAGAGATGCTAATCTAGTGGCTGGTTCCAGCAACAACATGGCAAGCAATTACCACACTGGAAGGAGACCTGGGGAACTTACTCCAGACAGCCATGTATTGCCAACGGGTGCTACCAGAGTAAATGAAGGATCTAGGTATGGCAAAACTGACAGTGAAATGATTTGGCAGGCTGTGCTAGAGAATGTTCAGGCAGACTCGTTAAGAAGATTGTTAGCTAGAGAGGGTCGACTGATATCCGTCAGCCTAGGCACAGGTAAGACCGTAAGACTGACTAAAAAAAGTTAGCCCTCTATGACTAACATTTCTATGATGTCTTCTGACATTTGCTTTCATGTCATCATGCAGCTCCAACTGTACAACTAATATTCAGCTCTCGAGTAAATAAGTCTAAAGCCGAGAAGTATAGGGGCCAAATTCTGCAGGCATTTGAATCTGTTCTTTCTTCTACCATAATACTTGAAATCCGATATGAATCAAAGGATGATCTGGCAGCAGGCCATGCTCCAGTTATTACTCCCTACCCTGAGGATGGTTCCTCAAATCTGGTATTAAGGAGGTCTTTTACTAAACATAGTTCTGTTTCTTCGGGAGGAGAAAATTTAATTAGGAGGCTTCAGAAAGATAGTGTAGTCCAGGTTGGTAGTTCAAATCAGACACGCTGGATGCAATCTGATCCACATATACTGACCGAAGGCGAAATTATTGAAATTGGATCCCAAATGGATTGGCGTGCTGAACCAGATAGTGGCATTGTTATGGCAAACAGAAGACAAGGGACTGTCTCGGGAGAAGGTTTGTCATCACAGAATCAAGAAATTTCTCAAGGAGGAAAAATGGTGAATAATGGAGATGGTCGACAAAAGAACATTGTGAGAGGCAAGGTATCTCTTGCTCATGTTATTAACCAGGCGGAATCTTGTTCCCAACAAGGTGGCTGGTCTAGACACAAAGCTATATCAATTGCAGAAAAGCTGGAGCAAGATAATTTGTAAGTATTCATGCTTGTTTAACTCTCATGCTGTTTGTAGGTATAGATTCCATCCACTGCACTTGTGATTGGTGTCTAGTACATGTGTACTGAGATTCCATCCACTGCACTTGTGGTTGGTGTCTAGTAGTACATGTGTACTGCAAGTGTGCAAATGAAAATGGACACAACAGTACCACACAGTCAGTCATAACTCATAAGTATTAGACCAGTGAGGCCTAACTTTGATCCATGCTATGTGGAATAATGTCACAAGGGTACTACTATTCTGCACCCAAATTATGGCAAACATATCCATGCTATGTGGAATACTATCAAGTACTACTTTTCTGCACCCAAATTATGTATGTGAAGCATCATAGTTTTCAATCATCGGACGTCAATTTTTTTAATGTTGATCTGTTTGCAGGAGATTGGAGCCTAGATCCAGTTTGCTTTGTTGGAAAGCTTCAAGCACTTCTAGACAGAAGGTAATCCTCAGACCAACACATCTTTTCATTTTTTCCCTCTCCTTAAAGAACCAGCGACTTGGTGTTGTTTATTATTTCTTAATCGAGTGCCATGATAATGAAATAAAAAATATGGTCACAAGTCACATGGTTACTTGGCTATATGCGTATATATGGCTAAAAATATGGTCACAAAAGTATTATTGTATTTATTGTTCATTTATATTCTGTATTAACGATCTTCTGATACATATGGAAAACCTGAGCCAAATAGTCAAGATTATTTTTTTCATAAGACTGCAGTAATTGAAAGCAGTTGTATCTCTTTTAGTTAGACTGCAAACGTTGTATGCCATGGATAATTTGTAAACATTGTCAACATGTTTATCTTGTGGAGTGCAGATTTTTAGTGCCCAGGGACGCTGGCGTCCTCGTTAAAATACCATGTTACGATGTTTAAAAAATATCATAAAAATCGTGTATGTAGTACACATAAAGTTAAATATAGCTACGACAATTCACTTTGAAATTCATCATAGATGTCAATAAACAAAGTAGACAAGCAGTCAACCTGGCACTGTTCATCGTATGCTGACAGTAACACTTCTGTTTTTTCTTTTATAAAAGAAATCTCAACATCAAAGATGAATTTCAAACTGAATTGTTGCGGCGACACTTAACTTTGTGTACTGCATACATGATTTTTGTGATAATTTTTTAAACATTACAACAACATGATCTTTTAGCTAAAGAGTGTGTCGGACCCCTTGGACGCCATATATATAATTTTGCTTTCTTGTGTTTGTGCTGACATTTTCCACTCTTGCTGACCGGCACAATCATTTCCCCTGCAGCTGTCTGCACTGAAGATGAGGACACGAAGATCGCGAGCTTTATCAAGGCTCGCCTTGTGCGGAAGGTGTATTTCCGTGAGATCTCCAAGATGAAACATTAGGGGTCAATCGCCCCAGATTTTACGTGTGGCTAACTTAGTGGGGCTTCAGATTCTCTGTAACTGTAGCAGCGACCTAGAGGTGTCATTCTGTAGTACATATTGTGTAACTTGTAGGAGACAGATAAACACCATAGCCCATTCTTTCCAGTGAAACACAAGAAATAATTGCTCCATAATTCGCTACTCTGAAACCAAGCCAAGGCCTATGATCCTCTGTTGTCGTTGATAAAAAAATAGGGCAGGGGAGACTACGACGCTTGCTATAGTGCATAGCACAATCTCTAACGCAACAACAATCACTTGCGGGTACAACGACCAATTTCCACGAAACCTTCCGCTTGCCACTCTCTTCTATCAAACGTGAGGCGCTCAAAGAGCTCTTTCCTAGCTGCTCCCGCCGCAAGGCAAGGGCATCGACACATGTTGAGAGCTAGGGCCTTGCCAATGGTGGCCAAACATGTAACAATATAGCACATCTTAAGAGCAAGTTTAATAGATACAGTCCACTGCTGGCTGTAAGGGTTCTTCTAGCTTTCTTACAACCCACTCATATAATAGTTACTTCTTCATAATTAATATATGACCCACATGTCTCTCTCACAACTTTTCTTGTTCTTGTGCCCAAACTGGCTGTAAGCTTACAGCCCATCTCTGTTCTCTCTCCTCTTCTCTCTCCTCCACCTCAGCATTCAGCCCTCTTGTAGCCAAGTATTATGGTACAACTCACAAGTGGACTGTAAGCTTTCCTTACAGCTTTCTCCCAGCCCACCCATATAATAGTGCACTATACTTCATTAATATATGACCCACATGTCTATCTCATAGAGTTTCTTGGTTTTTGTGCCCAAACTGACTGTAACCTTACAACCCATCTCTCCTCTCTCTTCCACCTCACCATTCAGTCTTCTTGCAGCCCACCATAATACTTGCTCTAAGTCTAGTCCTTGTCCTCGGTCCTACTTGCCTGAAGCATAGCTAGAGGCTTCCTAGCGTCACACGCCTCTCACACTTGATGCTTGATTTGCCTAATTTTTTATTTGCTCTTTTATCCTCTAATGAAATATGCGTCAAAGCCGTCAACGAACGTGTTCTCGAAAAAAAACTCGAAATACTTCAAGTTGACACATGTGGTAAAGGCTTGTTTAGACGGTGTGTGCGCTTGACACACGACACACATGTGGCTTGTATAGGCGGTGTGCGCGCTTGACACATGACACACATGTGGGCCCACCTTGTCAGTGGTTCACGAGTAGTCTTTATATTCACACCCCGCGACCGCAACCTTGTTTCCTCTCATAGTCTCATCCTCCACCTACCTCACCTTTTCTCTATATCAAATCCATAGCTGCCAAGGTCTCCTCCAATGATTCGAGCGGATCTAGTGACCTCAAGTGAGAGATCCGACGAACGACAATCCCGAGCAAGGTCAGTAGTGAGGGTTTCAGATCTCAAGTTGGGGTTGTTGTATTTTTCCAGTAAATGGACCTTATCTTCCTCTCATTCTCCACCCACTTTGCCTTTCTCTATCTCAGATCCATAACTTCCCAGGTCTCCTCCAACGATTCGAGTGGATCCAGCGACCTCAAGTGAGAGATTCGATGACCAATGACCCCGAGCAAGGTCAGTGGTGAGGGTTTCTCGGTTTAGGGTTTCAGACCTTGGGTTGGGGTTGTTGTATTTTTCCGTTAAATGGGCCTTGTCTTCCTCTAATCCTCCACCCACCTCGCCTTCCTCTATCTCAGAACCATGGCTGCTAAGGTCCCCTCCAACGATTCGAGCGGATCTAGCGACCTCAAGTGATAGATCCGACGACCAACAACCCCGGACAAGGTCAGTGGTGAAGGTTTTGGGATTTAGGGTTTCAGATCTTGGGTTAGGGTTGTTGTATTTTTTTGGTAAATGGACCTTTCGGGAGGTCGGTGGTCCAGTGGTGGTGGTCACCGAGATGACGGTGGGGGAGGGACGGTGAGGACATATCCCTGGGTGGTAGGAGAGCCCGGTTCGACAGTGGCGATGGTAGGGGCGTCAACCTGAGAGGGGGTAGATAGATGTTGTGATTAGGACCAATTTTAGAGACTGTTTCACTGGAGCCCGGATGCGAGATGGAGCGGGGAGGAGGCACTTATGCCAGAGTTGACAAAGGTTGTTAGAGTTAAGATTGGTAGTGGTCTCAACGAGTGTGGTGAGGTGGGTTGCGATGAGAGAGAGAGAGGGAGATGGAGAGAGAGGCAAAAAAAGATCTTTCCATTTTTATGATCTGCACATGACTAGTCTAATGCACGACTGACCATGTATTACCGTGTCTGACATCTATACTTGTTTTTATTCCTTTTTTTCTCAAAGAACTCAATAGGTAACTCTAAGAAGGATATTGGAAACATTCTCATAAGTCCTATGAGCACTTGGTTACATAGTTAGAAGCTCATTCTTTTTCTTTTGAGTCTTTAGATGTGTAGCTGTAACTTGTCAAAACACATCAAGATTTGAATGTTGAAACTCATTGGCTCCCACACACACTCGATTTTTTCACTACTGTTGTTGTCGGCGTGATTTTTGACCCCCCCATGTAGCTCTCTACACTCCAGATCTGTTTGCTCCTCCATAAGTTGTCTGTCGATGCCCGCGGCTCAGTGGCCCGACATGCAGCTCGACCATTTGGCCCGGGCTAGCACGACCCAGTGGACCAGGTCGTGTCTGGGCCGCCTTCCAGGCACACGGTACGGCCCGAGCACGACACGTCACAAAGGTCGGCCCAGTGCATGGCCCGGTGACCATGAGGGCACAAGGCGTCGAGGCGGCCCAACCAGCCCACCAAACCGTGTGCCCCACGCCGCGTATATAACATGACATCGCGGGAGCACTCCCCCTCCCATAACCCTAACCCTAGTCGTTCCGCCACGCCCACACATAGATCTCTCGCTCTCGCCTCTCAACCTCCACTCCCGCACCACATTCCCCTGCCTTCTCCCGCAACCGCGAGAGAGACACGAGGCCGTGACCGTGACTTAGCGAGCGCGCGACGCGACTCCTCCCTCAAGCCTCCCACTCGCCGGTCGCCGCAGTGCCTGCCACTCCTATCCGCTCTCCTTTCTCCCGCTCTGCCTCTTCCCACGCGGCCGCGCCGCCCACGCTCAGTGGCGAGCGCGTCGACGACCACCTCTTCCTCGCCGATGGCCGGATCTACCTCGGTCTGCCGCTCACCAATCAACTTCTCCGTCACACCGCACCAACTGATACCTCCTACACTCCTCCAGGGCGAGCCGCGGCGGCCGCAACCACCTCAAAGGTCGTCCCTCACTTGTGTTGCTGACTTGCTGTGCAGAATTGCGCATTGTACCTCACTGGATATAGATATTTGTGAGTATATCACCACGATTGGCAGGATAGGGTTAGTTAGGATTAACGACCTGTGCCGAATATGAAATGTATTAATTTGTTTCCTCTTATATCATATATAGTACAATGCAAAATTGCGTCTCGGATCCCAAGAACCACCGCAACGGCTGCCGCGGTGGGCGCCAGCGCCGCCGCCGCCACATCAAGAGTGTCGCCGGGCTCACCAACGACATCATCTCCGAGATCCTCGCGCGGGTCCCCTACAAGTCGTTCTGCCGCTTCAAGTGCGTCTCCAGGACATGGCTTTCCCTCTGCTCTTCTCCCAACATGATCCATCGGGCTCTTTCGGGCTTCTTCTTCGACAGACACTCCGCCGTCCACTTCCGCTTCATCAACACGTTGGGACGTAGGTTTCCACTCATGGAAGGCCCTCTCTTCTCCTTCTTGAGAGATATAGAGAGAGAGATATGGAGAGAGGCCAAAAAAGATGTGTCCATTTTTATGATCTGCACATGACTAGTCTAATGCACAGCTGGCCATGTATTACCGTGTCTGGCATCTATATCGTTTTTATTCCTTTTTCTTCTCAAAGAACTCAATAGGTCACTCTAAGAAGGATGTTGGAAACATTCTCATAAGTCCTATGCGCTCTTGGTTACATAGTTAGAAGCTCATTCTTTTTCTTTTGAGTCTTTAGATGCGTAGCTGTAACTTGTCAAAGCACAACATGGTTTGAAAGTTGAAACACATTGGCCCACACACACACATCGAGGCACAAACACACATATCGATACTCGATTTTTTCACTATTGTTGCACTGGACACACACACACACATATATATATAGACACTCGATTTGACAGAGATGATGTTTCACTGCTGGAGCTCGAATGCGAGATGGAGCAGGGAGGAGGCACTTATGCCAGATTTGACCGAGGTTGTTAGGGTTAGAATTGGTAGTGGTCTCAACGAGTGCAGTGAGGCGGGCTGTGACGACAGAGAGAGGGGGCCAAAAAAGTTGTTTCCATTTTTATGATCTACATTACTAGTCTAATGCACGACTGGCCATGTATTACGGTGTCTGACATCTATCGGTTTGTTCGGTTGGGCAAAACTGGTTGGATGGGCTAGAAGAAATTGCGCTGACCATCCCAATTGTTCGACAGGCCAGCCCCAGCCGAACGGCTGATATAGCCAAGGCCAGCTGTCCTCCTTTCCCCTCCCGCACTTCATTCTCATTTGCGCCCCCGGCTAGGACTAGGGTTAGGGTTTGGGTGGCCGCACCTCGCTTCCTCTTCGTCGCCCACCAGCGCCACGACGTGCGTTAACGCCGCACTCGTCGTGGCCCCGTCGTCCTTACCATCGTCGTCGTCGGGTCCGTCCCACCAGCTGCCGCCGCCGCCTTCAGCTCCGTCCCGTCAGCCGCCACCGCCGTCGCCACCGTTGGCTCCGTCCCGACAGTTGCTGCCATCGGCTCCGTTCCGGCAGCCGACGCCATCGGCTCCGTTCCGACAGCCGCCGCCATCGGCTCTGTTCCAGCAGCCGCCTTCGTCTTCCCTTGTTCTCGTCTTGCAGAGTTTTTCCCCGGATCTGCTTCACACTTTGCCAGATCCGCTTCACAGTGCCACGCTGAGAGATCTCTAGTGTTTTGGATAATTGATGAAACCTTAAAGATACTAACCTAGCTCTAAGTGTTTGAGTAGGTATAGTACATTCATGGAAGATGATGACAAGTGATGGAGCAAGCAAAGGTGGTGGAGACCTAGAGCTCACACTTGGAGAAGAAGAGAAGTGAAAAGATCCTAAGCAATTCAAGGCAAAGGTATATGCTAGGGTTTTTCTTTTGGTGATCAAGACACCATGTGGGTGTGATCACTTTTAGTTTAGACAATTGTACTATTAAGAGGGGAAATTCAAAAGTAAGTGCGGTTTGTCAAGTGCCCCTAGGTGTTATCTATATTGCATGTGCATTTAGGACCTAGTGACATTCACCATGCTAATTGCCAAGTGGATCATGCCAAGATTGCTTACTAATATTGGAAACTTAGTATTTGGCACAATGGAGCAAAGGTGGAAAAAGAAGAAGTGATTTTGGTCAAGACAGAGGGCGTCGGACGCTGCAGGTTTGGGCGTCGGACGCTGGCGCCGGACGGTGGCGTCAGCAGGACGTTGCGTCCGTCGACGCAACAGAGAGCTCCAGAATCAACCGCATGGCGTCGGACGCGTCTGACGGCTGAGCGTCGAACGCTAGGGAGTGTCCGGAAATATTTTCGAGGAATTTTCCAGAAACCCGAGAGCGATGAATTTTCATCGGACGCTGAGGCGCAGCGTCCGTCGCAAAGCTTCAGAGCGTCCGTCGGGCTTCCAGAGGACTCTGCAAACGGGCGGTTTGGAGAAAGGCGCCGGACGCTGGAGGATCAGTGCGTCGGACGCTGGCACATAGCGTCCGTCGTCTGTGCAGCAGCCCAACGGCTAGTTCTGACAGGGCGTCGGACGCTGGCGACGGAGCGTCCGTCGCCCCCGTGAAGAGCGTTCGTCGCCAACTTAACAGGGCAACGACTAGTGACTTTGAGGAGGCCTATAAATATTTGTTGGCCGGCTTGGGGAGTTGTCTCTCGCACATTTTGAACATCTTGAGACTCCTTTGAGCTGAGCAAAATCCCTCCCACTCATCTTCATGCTTGGTTAGTGAAAACCCAATAGAGATTGAGTGATCCAAGTGCATTTTGCATATAGGCTGCATCTAGTGGCACTTGGGAGGCGTTCTCGCTGCGGATTTCTTGTTACTCTTGTCGATTGCCATCACCTAGACGGTTTGGAGCAGCGGTGGTAGATCGAGAAACTTGGTGATTGTGCTTCGTCGACTACAAGTTGATTGTGAGGGGTTCTTGTGCCTTCCCCGCGGGAGATCGCAAAGGCAACTCTAGTGGATTGCTCGTGGCGTTTCAATAGCCTCATCTTGTGTTGGTTGTGCGGCACCCGGTGACGGGTTTGGCGTGTGAGGCCAATTAGCGCGTGAACCTCCAAGTGAGTGTCTTGCCACAACAGGGACTAGCTAGTTGGCAAACTAGTGAACCTCGGAAGAAAATGAAGTGTCAACCATTGTTTCTTGGATTGATTGATTTCATTGGTATTCACTTGATTGGTTCATCCCCTACTACTCCACGGCGGTAAAATCACATATCCTATCTTTGCATTACCTTATTCATACTTGTCCTAGTATATTAGGTTGTGCCTAGAGGGCTACTAGAGTTGAGTAGGGATTGTGTGATCCTAGAGCTTATTAGGATAGAAATTGTGGTTAGGTGGCTTTGCATCCCCTAGTAGGCTAGTGCAAGTCGAGCTTCGCTTCTTAGTTATCTAACTTGTTGTTGAGATTGTTTTTAGTTTTCAAATTAGGCTATTCACCCCCCTCTAGCCATCTCTTAGGACCTTTCAGGTGGTATCAGAGCTAGTACACCGTTGATTTGAGGCTTAACAACCTATGGTGTGAAGATGACTCATATCAACAACATGAAGAAACCACCCAAGTTTGATGGCTTAAACTATGGCTATTGGAAAGTGAAGATGACCGCTCATATCAAGTCAATTAGCCCGAAGGTTTGGCTTGTGGTGGAAAAGAAGTTTGAGGTAGTGAGTGAGGCGGCTCCCACTCCTCAAGAGGAAGAAAAGTTGCAACACAATGATATTGCTCTAAGTGCTATTCATGAGGCACTTGATGAAAAAGTGTTTGAGAAAATCAAGAATCTTGAGAGTGCTCATGAGGCTTGGAAGAAGCTAGAAGAATCATTTGAAGGCACACAATCCGTCAAGAGTGCAAAGGCATGCATCCTCAAAGAAAAATTTGCAAGCTTCAAGATGGAGGATGATGAGAATGTGCCGGAGATGTTTCATAGGCTACAAGTGCTAGTAAATGATCTCACGACTCTTAGTGAGAAGGTTAAGGACAAGGATTTCTCCCACAAGTTCTTGAGAAGTCTCCCATCTCGGTTTGAGACTCTCGTGACCTTAATTGTGAGAGGTGGATTGGACACCGTGACTCCCAACCAAGTCGTGGGAGATGTGATGACACAAGATGCTTACCGGGACAACAAAGAGAAAGATGTCAAGAAAGAAGAAAAGAAGGATGAGAAGAAGAAGAGCATAACTTTCAAAGATACTTCATCTCACAAGAGCAAGGGCAAAGCCAAAAATGAAGAATCAAGTGAGGATGAAGATCAAGTGCTAGTGAGGTTGATGAAGAAGAAATGTCTCTATTTGTGAGAAAATTTGGAAGATTCATGAAGAAGAAGGGATATCATGCAAGAAGGAAGAGACCATCTTCCAAGAACTTTGATGAGCCAAGGAAGTGCTTCAAGTGTGGAAGCTTTGATCATCTCATTGCTCATTGTCCATACAATAGTGGCAAGGATGATGATGATCACAAGAAGAGAGACAAGAAAGAGAAGAAGCTCACCTTTTACAAGAAGAAGAAGAAAGGGTACTCTCACACAGTGACATGGGATAGTGACTCTTCATGTGATGATGATGATCAAGAGAAGAAGACCACTATCAAGAAGAAGGCTCTTGTAAGCATTGCAATGAAGGACAAGATCTCTCTATTTGACACTCCATCATCATGCTTCATGGCTAAGTCCACTAAGGTACTTTCTCATGATGAGAGTGAGAGTGAGAGCGATAGTGATAGTGAGGAGCCCTCAAGGGAGGAACTCATGGACATGCTTGAACAAGCTAAGGAATACATAGATAAAAAGAGGAAGGAATGCAAGGAATTGCGCAAGACCAATGTGGTTCTTGAGCAAAACCTTGATGAGGCCATAGCATCTCATGAGAGGCTAATGAAAGCCCATGAGAAGCTAGTGAAGTCTCACACTAAGCTTGAAAGAGCTCATTCCTATCTCTTAGATCAAAGTAAGAAAGAGATTGTTCAAACATGTGACATGGGAGTTACTTGTGATATTCTTGATGAATCCTTTTATGCTCCTATCATTGTTGCTCCCACTAACCCCTCTTGTAGCACTACCACTTCTACTTCATCTACTAGTGATGGTTTCACTTGTGATGCCTCACTTATGGTGGAAAATGAAACCCTCAAGAAGGATGTTACAAAGCTCAATCACTCCTTAGCTAAGGCTTATGGAAGTGAGGACCGCTTGCTTATGTGCTCGGGTAGACAAAGAGCATCTCTCTACACAGAGGGATTGGCAAGCAAGGCCGCTTTTGCTCCTCACAAGACTCATTTTTTGAAGAACACTAGTAGCTATTGCAAGATTTGCAAGCAAGTTGGTCACAATGAGCAATCATGCAAGAACAAGAAGGCCAAGAAAGACATATCCTCTATTAGAGTTGATTCATTATATGTTCTTTCCAAGGGTACTAATGGTGTTCATGCCAAGTTTGTTGGTGCACCATGGATGGCTTCCAAGAAGTCCATTTGGGTACCAAAATCCTTGGTAACTAACCTTGGAGGACCCAAGCAAGTTTGGGTACCTAAAAAGAATTGATCTCTCTTGTAGGTCAATTACAAAGCCGGAGGGAGGCATTGGGTGCTTGATAGTGGGTGCACTCAACACATGACTGGAGATGGAAGAATGTTCAACTCAATCAACCAAGAAAGTGACCATGGATTTGATAGTATCACTTTTGGTGATAATGGCAAAGGTAAGGTGAAAGGGCTTGGAAAGATTGCTATCTCCAATGATCTAAGCATTAACAATGTGCTTCTAGTTGAAAGGATTGAGTTCAACTTATTGTCGGTGGCTCAACTATGTGATCTTGGTTTCAAGTGTATATTTAGAGTGGAGGATATGGAAATCATAAGTGTGAATGGCTCTAATATGATCTTCAAGGGTTTTCGGTATGAGAACCTATATCTTGTGGACTTCAATGCTAGTGAGACTCAACTCTCAACATGTCTCATTACCAAATAAAGCATGGGTTGGCTATGGCATAGAAGGCTTGGACATGTTGGCATGAAGCAATTGAACAAGCTAGCCAAGCATGATCTTGTGAGAGACTTGAAGGATGTCTCTTTTGAGAAGGACAAGCTATGTAGTGCATGCCAAGCCGGAAAGAAAGTTGGCAACACTCATCCAAAGAAGAGCATCATGAGTACAAGCAAAGCTTTTGAGTTATTGCACATGGATCTCTTTGGACCAACTACATATGCAAGCATTGGTGGAAACAAGTATGGATTTGTGATAGTAGATGACTTCACAAGATACACATGGGTATTCTTCTTGAGTGACAAGACACATTTGATATCTTCAAGTCATTTGTCAAAAGGTGCCAACATGAGTTTGAAACAACTATCAAAAGACTAAGAAGTGATAATGGGAGTGAGTTCAAGAACACAAGAGTTGATGAACTTTGTGATGACTTTGGAATCAACCATCAATTCTCTCCAAAGTACACTCCTCAATCCAATGGGATAGTTGAAAGGAAGAATAGAACTTTGATTGACATGGCAAGATCAATGTTGAGTGAATACAATGTTAGTCATTCTTTTTGGGCCGAGGCTATCAACACGGCTTGCTACTCTAGCAACCGTCTCTATTGTCATGGAATGCTTGAGAAGACCCCATATGAGCTATTGAATGGAAGAAATCCAAACATTGCTTACTTTCGAGTATTTGGGTGCAAATTCTATATCTTGAAGAAAGGCACAAGACTAAGCAAGTTTGAGAAGAAATGTGATGAGGGCTTTCTACTTGGTTACTCTACATCAAGCAAAGCTTATAGAGTTTGGAACTTATCTAGTGGAATTCTTGAGGAAGTGCATGATGTGGAATTTGATGAAACACAAGGCTCTCAAGATGAACAAGAAAACTTGGATGATGTGAGAGGTGATAAGTTGGTCAATGCAATGAAAGATATGGATATTGGTGACATTAGACCAAGACAAGTGCAAGATGAAGATGAAGATCAAGTGAACATTCCAAGTAATCAAGTTAGTGGCTCTCCAACTCAAGATCAAGCAAATGCTAGTAAAGCTCAAATTCAAGATCAACATGAAGCTAGTCCATCACTATCTCAACCGAATGCTCAAGATTCCCACATGCAAGTGCTCCAACCTACCAATATTGCAAGAGACCATCCTCTAGATCAAGTGATTGGAGGCATTCAAAGTGGTGTTCAAACAAGATCAAGATTGGCTTCATTTTGTGAACATTACTCTTTTGTATCATCATTTGAGCCAACCAAGATTGATGAAGCTTTGAAGGATGGGATTGGATGAATGCTATGCATGAAGAGCTTAACAACTTCACAAGAAATCAAGTGTGGGAACTAGTGGATAGACCAAGAAATCACAATGTCATTGGAACCAAATGGGTATTCAAGAACAAGCAAGATCAAGATGGAATAGTGGTGAGAAACAAAGCAAGGCTAGTTGCACAAGGGTACACTCAAGTAGAGGGTCTGAAGAATCATGGCCCTAGTGGTTTTGGTGATTAACGAGAATTAGCGATTATTATGGCTAACGTGTGTTTTGCAGAGGCTATGCGTAGCTTAGCCATAGTGATCTACATGAATGGGTATGAATGGTCATCACTTAGCCCTCAAGATGGATATTGTTTTGGATTTCAAAGAAACATGATGAAGACCCTAGAATGATAGGCCAAGTGCCATAAGGTGATGAAGGGCACTTATAAATAGATAGGGCTTCTATTTTTATTTTTTGACCGTACTATCAAGAGGGGTTGAGACTAGTAGCTTGACTTAGGAAATCTTCATGACTTAGGTGTAGTGCACACTTAACTTCCTTAGCTTTAAGCAAGCCTATGGTGACCGTAAGATAGCCAAGAACTTCTTCCGAATTCATTGCAACGAAAAACGAAGTTGAAAAAGGAGTTTTCTGGGCGTCGGACGCTGAGTCTGGAGGCGCCGGACGCTGTCCGTTGCGTCGGACGATGGTGTCGGACGCTGATGTCAGGATGACGTAGCGTCCGTTGGCCGCCCAGAGGGAGCCCCTGAGTTTCAGAGGGCGTCGGACGCTGTCCGTCGCCTAGGCGTCGGACGCTAGCGTAGCGTCCGCCGGCCTTCCAGTGGGGCTGTTTTCAGCGTAAAACGAAAAGGGGCGTCGGACGCTGATGCCTCAGTGTCCGTCGGACTGCGCAGGAGCGTCCATCGCCAAAACAGTGTGCAGAACTAGCCGTTGGGCAGGGCGACGGACCGTCCGTCGCCTAGGCGTCGGAGCGTCCGTCGCCTAGGCGTTGGTGCGTCCGTCGCCAACTTAAAGAGCTAGCCCGAGGTAGTTTTCTGGGGGGCTATTTGTAGCTCCTCACACTTCTCTCCCACCTTTCCTTTGTTCATTTTCAGTTGCTGAAGTCTTTGAGAAGGTTGGGAAGAGAGCAAGAGCCCTAGAGAGAGAGAGAGAGAGGTGATTCGCGAATCCATCCATCCTCTCCTCTAGTTCATCCAAGAGTTCAAGTGTGCATCCTCTAGTTGTAAAGCTTGAGTGAGTCAAGCGAAGATTGAGGCTTGTTACTATTGGTGATCGACATCACCTAGACGGTCCGGTGGTGTTCGGAGGAAGGTGATCGCCGGAAGATTGTCGGTGACCCTTCTCCATCGACTTGTGATCGGTTGTGGGCGATTCACCGAGTCGGAGTGGCAAAGAATCAGTCCGTAGAGAGCACTCATCCCTTGCGCGGGATTGAGGGGGAGCTATACCTTGCGAGGTGCTCTAACGAGGACTAGGGGGGAGTGTCGACTCCTCGATACCTCGGCAAAACATCGCCGTGTCAAGCATCTCTCTCCCTAGCTCTTTTACACCGCATTACTTTCCGCATTTGTCTTTCAATTCATACTAGAATTGTGTAGGAATGTTTCACTTTCTTTTGGCTTGCTACCGCTTTCTAGCTAGGACACACGATCGGTAGACACTAGGGGATTAATTGGCTCTGGATAGGTTTAATTCTTGTCTAGAAATTAAAAAGAGCCCAATTCACCCCCCCTCTTGGGCATCTTGATCCTTTCAATTGGTATCAGAGCAAGGTTGCTCTCAATTAGGCTTTACCGCCTAGAGCAAGATGTCCCATGGGGATGGACCGCCACCCATGTTTGATGGGGATGATTTTTCGTATTGGAAAGTGCGGCTAGAGGCCTACCTTGAGGCCATGGATCTCGGTGTGCACAAAGCCGCTACCATAGGTGGCACCGTGTTTTCCGATGATCCCTTCTTTGAGAAGAACAATGCCAAGGCAAATAACATTCTTTTCAGTGGCATTGGCAAGGATGTGTTCAACCGTGTGCGGAATTGCAAAATCGCTAATGATGCTTGGACTACCATTTGTGCACTACACGAAGGGACCAAGTGTGAGCGTGAGGAACGCTACCATTTGGTCATGGCCAAGTTGAACTCCTTTACTATGCTCACTCATGAGAATACTAATGAGATGTACTCACGTCTTAATATTCTTGTAGAGGAGTTGAATGGACTTGGGCTCAACCAAATGGCGCCGGCCGATGTGGTGCGCAAGATTTTTTGTGTCTTGCCCATTGAGAAGTATGGCCACATCATCACGGTGCTTCACCAAGGGGACCTCTCCGCCACTACACCAACATAAGTCTTGGACAAGATCAATGCCCATGAAATGTACATGAAGATTGGTGATGGTGGCTCTTCTTCCTCCTCCAAGAAGAAAGAAAAATAGAAGGAGGAGAAGGACTTGGCCCTCAAAGCATCCTCCTCAGAGAAGTGCAAGATGCAACTTGTGTATGAGAGTGCAAGTGATGAAGAGGATGATGATGACCTCTCCCTCATGGTGAAGAAGACAACAAAAATGTTGAAGAGGCTAAACAAGAATGGAGTCAAGTTTGACTCAAAGAAGAAGAAATTCTTCACAAGCTCCTCAAGGAAGCCTCTCTCCAAGATGGATTGCTACAATTGTGACAAACTTGGACACTTGGCTCATGCTTGCCCCAAAGAGAAGAAAGACAAGTACAAGAACAAGAAATTCAATAACAAGTTCAAGTACAACAAGGACAACAAAGATGAGTCAAGTGACGAGGAGAAGAAAGATGACAAGCCATTCAAGAAGAAGAAGAACTTCAACTTCCACAAGAAGAAGGATGGCAAAGCCTACATTGTTGGTGATTGGCTCACCGACATTGAAGACACAAGTGACTCATCCGGAGATGAGAGTGAAGATGAGAAGGTGACCGCCTTGGTAATTGGGTCATCTACTCCACCGCCACCTCCTCCATCATCTCCGGGCTCATCCTCTACACACCTATGCCTCATGGTTAAAGGTGACAAGAAGGTACAAAAAGAGGATAATGATGATGAGGCTAACTCTAGTGATGATAGTGATGATGAATTTAAAGCACCTTCCTATGATGAGCTAATTGTGATTTGCAACAAATACACTAAGCTCATTAAGAAGTACAAAACTAAAAGTGAAACACTAGAGAAAGCAAATGATAACTTGCATGCAAAACTTGATGACTTATCTAGTGCCAATGATGATTTGAAGCTTGAGAACAAATCTCTATCATCTAGCACTAGGGAGCTCAAAGCCTCACTTAAGCAAGCAAATTAGAAACATGATAAGCTTGAGAGGTCATCACAAGAGCTCCATACAAGATACAACTTGCTAAAAGATGACTACAACCAAGTTAGAAATGAACATGGCACACTTGTGGTAACAAATGAATTTCTTACAAATGATCTTGCTGCACATGTTGCTATTAACCCGGTTGTTAAGTGTCATATAGCTACCTCTTGTGAGGACTTGCTTGATGAAGTTGCTAGTAAGCAAAATGCTAAGTGCAAGGGCAAGAAGGTAGTTGAGGCCGATAAGTATGATGAATATGTGAAGATGGGGCAAGATAACTCAAAGCTCAAGGAAGAGCTAATCAACCTCAAGGCCAACAAGCCTTTCACCATCAACTCGGCCAAGCAAGATGACAATGATGCAATCACCTTGATCAACTCTCTCAAAGAAGAAAATGCAAAGCTCAAGGTTGAGAAGATCAAGCTAGAAAGTGGAATGGAGAAGTTCACCAAGGGCCACAACCTTCAAAGTGAGCTCTTGTTGAACACTATCATGAAGACCGACAAGTCCGGTATTGGGTTCAAGGAGAACCAACTCATGAAGGCCAAAGTCAATATAGAAGCAATGAACTACTACAAGAACAAGGCCATGAGGAACAACTATGACACACCAAAGCCCAAGCCCAAGAAGTGCTTCGGATGTGGTTAAGAGGGTCACTTTGAATTCCAATGCAAGACCCCACCTCCCAAGATCTTGCCCAAGCACACAAGGCCTTTTGCTCATGATGCTCACTTCATCATCAACAAGGAATCCAAGGGTAGACCCCTAGTTGTGTTTCTCGGTCCTAAGATGAAAAACAAGCCCAAAGTGCTATGGGTTGCTAAGGAGTTGGTGGACAAGGCCATGGGATCTTGCCAAGTGTGGGTTCCCAAACAACAAGCTTAACTTCAAGTTGCCTGTGTGTAGATGAACTACAAGACCGGTGGAAATCATTGGGTGATTGATAGTGGATGCACTCAACATATGACCGGTGACTCCCGGATGTTCACCACACTTGAGGAAGATTGTGAAGGGCAAGACAAGATTACCTTTGGGGACAACTCAAAAGGCAAAGTGCAAGGCCTAGGCAAAGTGGCAATCTCCAATGATCAATCAATATCAAATGTCTTTCTAGTGCAATCTTTGAGCTTCAACTTGCTTTCGGTTGGTCAACTATGTGATCTCGGGTTCCAATGTCTCTTCACTCCAAATGAGGTAGTTGTGACCAAGATTGAAGATTCATCATTGATATTCAAAGGATTTAGGCACAACAATCTCTATCTGGTGGACTTTACCTCAAATGAAGCAAGCTTGCAAACATGTCTTTTCTCCAAGAGCTCTTTGGGTTGGCTATGGCATAGAAGATTAGCACATGTGGGAATGTCAACTTTGAAGAAGCTTGTCAAGAAGGAGATGGTTAGAGGTGTGAAGGATGTGGTGTTTGAGAAGGACAAGTTGTGTAGTGCATGTCAAGCCGGCAAGCAAGTGGCCAACACCCATCCCACCAAAGCTTTCATGTCAACCTCAAGAGTCCTAGAGCTACTTCACATGGATCTATTTGGACCTACCACCTATGCTAGCCTTGGTGGCAATCTTTTTTGCTTGGTGGTAGTTGATGACTACTCTAGGTACACTTGGGTGTTCTTTCTTCAAAACAAGGGAGAGACTCAATCAATATTCAAGAAGTTTGCAACTAGAGCCCAAAATGAGTTTGATGTGAAGATCAAGAAGATAAAAAGTGATAATGGGACCGAGTTTGTGAACACAAAGATTGAAGACTATTGTGATGAAGTTGGAATCAAGCATGAGGTGTCCGCCACCTATACCCCACACCAAAATGGTGTAGTAGAGAGGAAGAACCAGACACTAATCACTCTTGTAAGATCAATGCTTGATGAGTATAACACCCCCGAGAAGTTTTGGGCCGAAGCAATCAACACCGCATGCTATGCGGCCAACCGGCTATTTGTCCAAAGGCTTCTCAAGAAGACCCTTTATGAGCTTGTGAATGGGAAGAAACCGGATATATCCTTCTTCTGAGTGTTTGGATGCAAAGTGTACATCTACAAGAAGCGTCAACACTTGGGTAAGTTCCAAAGGCGATGTGACATTGGTTTCCTACTTGGCTATTCACTTAAATCCAAGGCATATCGAGTATTTAACAAAGCCTCCGGCCTAGTTGAAGAAACATATGACTTGGAGTTTGATGAAACTAATGGCTCTCAATAAGAGCATGAGAACCTTGATGATGTAGGTGATGAACCCTTGAGAGAGGCTATGAAGAATATGCCCGTTGGTGCCATCAACCCACTAAAGGTGGAGGAAGTAGAAGATGATGCAAATCAAGTACCTTCTCCACCACACACGCCTCAAGTTGATGAAGGACAAGTAAGGGAAGCACAAGAAGATACCTTCATCCCTCAAGATCAAGCCAAGGCTCAAGCTAGTGATGTTGATGCACCACAACCTTCTTCCCAAGTGATTGATAGAAGATCTACACCTATGCTTCAAGCTCATCCACAAGACCTCATCATAGGGACTCCATCAAAGGGGGTAACAACACGATCTAAACTTGCTTCTTATGTTGAGCATCACTCCTTTGTTTCCTTTGTTGAGCCTTCTAGTGTGGAAGATGCACTTGCGGATCCGGATTGGGTGAACGCCATGCATAAAGAGTTGAACAACTTCACCCGGAACGAAGTGTGGACACTAGTATAAAAGCCCAAAGGAGTAAGAATCATTGACACCAAGTGGGTGTTTAGGAACAAACAAGATTATTAAGGCGTGGTTGTAAGAAACAAGGCAAGATTGGTGGCAAAGGGGTTCTCCCAAGTTGAAGGCTTGGATTTTGGGGAGACCTTTGCACCGGTTGCAAGACTAGAAACCATTTGTATCCTTTTGGCATATGCTTCACATCATAAAATGAAACTTTTTCAAATGGATATGAAGAGTGCCTTTCTAAATGGTTTCATCAATGGACTTGTTTTTGTCTCACAACCTCCCGGGTTTGAAGACCCCAATTTTCCTAATCATGTGTATAGGTTGTCCAAGGCACTCTATGGATTGAAGCAAGCTCCAAGAGCTTGGTATGAGAGGCTAAGGGACTTCCTACTTAAGAAGGTCTTCAAGATCTGGAAAGTGGATACCACACTCTTCACCAAGGTGCTAGATGGAGAGATCTTTGTTTGCCAAGTGTATGTCGATGACATTATATTTGGGTCAACAAACCAAGATCATAGCAAGGAATTTGGTGCATTGATGTCCAAGGAGTTCGAGATGTCGATGATTGGCGAGCTAACCTTCTTCCTTGGCTTCCAAGTGAAGCAATTGAGGGAGGGCACCTTCATATCTCAAGAGAAGTACACTAATGATGTGCTCAAGAAATTCAAGATAGAGGATTGCAAGCCAATCAAGACCCCAATGCCTACCAATGGGCATCTCGATCTCGATGAGGGAGGTAAACCGATAGACCAAACTCTTTACCGCTCAATGATCGGTAGTTTACTTTATCTCACCGCATCTAGGCCGGATATCATGTTTAGTGTGTGTATGTGTGCTAGGTTTCAAGAAAACCCTAAGGAGTCGCATCTTTGTGCGGTTAAAAGAATCCTTAGGTACATAAGGCACACCCCTAGCATTGGCCTTTGGTATCCTAAAGGAGCTCCCTTTCTACTTTGTGGCTATTCTGATTCGGATTATGCCGGGTGTAAGGTTGATAGGAAGAGTACCTCCGGCGGTTGCCATTTGCTGAGAAGATCTCTTGTTTCTTGGTCCTCTAAGAAGCAGAATAGTGTGGCATTGTCTACCGCCGAGGCGGAATACATAGCCATGGGAGCTAGTTGTGCACAAATCTTATACATGACCCAACCACTACTTGATTACAGCGTGGTTTTAAAAGATGTTCCACTCTTGTGTGATAATGAAAGCGCCGTAAAGCTTGCAAATAACCCGGTTCAACACTCTCGCACTAAGCACATTGATATCCGTCATCACTTTCTTAGAGATCATGTGGCTAGGAAAGACATATCACTAGTGGGAGTTTCTAGCGAAAATCAATTGGCGGATATCTTCACTAAACCATTCGATGAAGCAACCTTTTGTAGGTTGAGAAGCGAGTTGAATATGCTTGATCACTCTAACTTCACTAAAAGATGATCTTGAGTGAACCAACCTTGCATCATGTGTAATATAATCATGTTAAATTAGTAATGCACATAGGCTTGGCTAACATGGTTGGAATAACCGTTCTTGAACGTGTGAAGAAGTCCAATCATGGTTTAAACATGCAAGCAACCTAGATTCAAATTCTTGTAATGCATTGCATTTGCATGTGTTGTTTGTGGCTCCTTTTCGGTTAAAGTTTGAGCATCCTCTATGTTCGTCCACTTAGGGGGAGCATTCCATGCTCAAGACACTTCTCTACCCCTCTTGTGGCCATATGATGTCTCCTTGAAGTTTCCATTCGAATATTTTGAACTAAAAACTAAAATCTAAGCCTATGGCAAACTATTTGAAAAGGAGAGTCTGAGAGATGGTTCTTATATCAAGTCCAATCAGGTGTTATTTGGATCTTATTTGGATTGGAACTTGGTTGGGCGAAAGACGCAAAAATCAAATTTGAAAAATTCTATTTTAAAGGGCGTCAGACGCTGCCAACGGACGCTCGGCGACAAATGCCTCAGCGTTCGTCGCAGTCGTCCGGAGACTGAACGTTGCCTGACTGCAAGGCGAGCCGTCCGTCGCGGAGCGTCCGACACGGTCAATGCGTTAGGGCGCTTCAAACCCGTTCTGGAAGCCTGACGGACGATGCCGTCGGACACTGTCCAAGCGTCCGTCACACATCGACGGAGCGTCCGTCGAGAACTTAAGGCGAATATTTTTTTGAAAACCCCCATCTCTTCTTCTCTCTCGGTCATGTTCTTTCACTCCGTACGCCGTCGCCGCCCGCTCTCCCAAACCCTAACCACCGCTGAAAAGCTCCAAGGGTCGTGCCCTCTCCACTCCTCTGCGCCACCGCCGCTGCCGCTCAAGGGCCGCGCCTCCCCTCGCCGGCGTGCCCCTCCAAGCACCGCCGCCATTCATCCACGCTGCACCGCCGCGCCAGAGCTTCACCCAGCACCGCCACCCTTCCTGCGCCGCTCTTCCCCTTGCCTCGCACATTTCAGCCGTGTAGGGGCATCTTAGCCGTGGAGCTCTCCTCCATGGCTCTTCTGGTGGCTTGTTCGACCTCGTTTGCATGGTCAAGGTTGCGGATTGTTTTTCGAAAACGACCGAGGAACCTTCCCTTTCTTTTTAGGCTTGGTCACCGTTGACAGAGGGTCTGTGGTAGTGACGAAGTGGCAGTGAACTCGGGGCAAAGCCCGCGAGTAAAGGACGAGGCAAAGCCTCGAAAGGACAGTCCAGGGCCGTCGTGCCAATCTTGATTGCTTGTGTTGCTCAGTGGATTGTCAGTTGGCAGTGGGCAGTGAGTTTGTGATTTGACAGTTGAGGATCTCTTGTCAGTGATAGTTTGTTTTATCCAGTGCATGTCCATGGCAAGAACGAAGAATGTCGGTCCAGTTCCCGGTAGTGGTGGTGACCCTCCACCTCCACCGCGTCCACCCACTAATCGGGGAAGGGGTAAGCAAAAGGTTATTTCCAAGAAGCTCAAGAGGCCACTTATGGATCCGGATTTAGCAGCAACAGTTGCAGTGGCAGAGGCCGCAGAGATCGTGGAGCGAGGTGGACGTCACGCCGGTTTGAGGCTCTCGCCTCACCGTGGAGCGCATCGTGAGTCCCCTACGCGTCCAGAGACAGAGCCCACAGAGGCTACTGAGCCAGAGGAGGAGAGCCAGTTCCAGAGACTGAGCAGACAGAGGCCACGACCACTCTTCGATTGGGGAGCTGATGAGTGGCAGAGTTACACGTTCTAGAGGCTCTGGAGCTCCTCCTGGTCCTCCAGGACCTCAGCTACCAGATCCAATGAGACATCAGGTTAGGGTCCTCATAGCCAATCAGGTCCAGCTACTCCGCTTTGTGGACTTTCAGTCTTGGTTCCCAACTCAGAGGGACCCCCGTGCTGGACGTGACTTCTATACCACTATCCATGAGGATTTCTACAGAGCGTACGTTGAGACCGACGCTCCTCTTAGGGCTCACAAAGTTTGCTCACCTGCTCACATAGAGGGTGTCGGTGGTCCAGAGATTCTCCAACACTTGCAGTATATTCAGGGCCTGATTGAGTTGATGGGACGATCCGATGCTTATCAGAAGGACTAGGTCTATCAGTTCTACGCTTCTTTGTGGATCTCCCCTGACCACGAGTTCTTTCACTTTGGCTTTAAGGGCTGCGACTTCAGGGTCACAACAGCTCGATTCAGAGAGCTTTTCCACTTAGAGTCCTCTTCTACGAGGATTCACAGTTTGTGCTATGGGGATCAGGAGGCAGCTCGCCAACCTCACGATGGAATAGTGCCATCTACAGATTACGTGAGGCCGTGCTTCCAGCTACCTTTCACCGAGGGTTCGAGCCACACTCCAAGAGACCTCACACCTCTTGCTCGGATTCTCCATGAGGTACTCCGACGTACCATTCTTCCCCGGATTGGAGCCCGGGACACTATTACCCGTCTTCAGCTATGGCTACTTGCTCATATCATCCGGAAGGAGAAGTTTGATCTTTGGGATTTGATAGTCAGCGAGCTTGAGGACATCATCACTGCAGGGTTTAGAGGACACTGGCAGCTATAGTTTGCACATTGGATTTCATACTTGGTAGTGGCCACGACTCGATCTAGATCTCTATGTGTCACTCTTACCAGCTCAGCTACTGAGTTCCCCGTCTACTCGATGAGCCAGTTAGTCAACCACGGGAACCTGTCTCGTCCCAGCAGAGCATACCGACCAGGCACCAGACAGGCAGGTGTGCCACCTCAGTCGGCAGCGAACACTGACGCCACAGTTGAGAAGATCGCCCAGGCAGAGCTTGCAGATCTTGATGCTCAGTTTGACACCGCCGCTGAGGCTGCCTACAGAGAGGACCTGGACTCTAACAGCTCTGATGAGGACTACAGGCCCATGCCCAATTACGCACCGATGTCTCATGATCATGAGGCAGGAGGGTTAGCTCCAGCTTCAGCTCCAGCTCCAGTTTCAGGCACCTCAGAGGCCACTATTCTTTCCCTACTTATCAGTAGCAGGAGGAGCAGTCACAATAGGCAGAGGAGCAGAGGCGGCAGGTTGCAGATGTTCAAAGACTCACAGCTCAGCAGCTTGTGGCTCAGGCTCAGACTCAGGCCCGACAGGATGAGTTTCAGCACCAGTTCCTAGCTTATCAGATGCAGCAGGCTAAAATTCAGAAAACTCAGACTATGCTTCTTGAGCGTCTTCTTGGCTCGACCTCCGGACCAACCATCACTCTACAACTTCAGATGTCTGGGGTCTCTCAGCAGCAGCCGTCAGTGGTCGTGGTACCGACTCCAGCGTTACCGTCAGGAGGACAGCAGAGTCAGGCACTAGTCGCTCCACCCTTCTAGGCACCTGCCTCTCCAGAGTGCCAGTCTCCAAGGACTCAGGTGTCCTCATGGTTGGTTTCGCCCGGTGAGCTACATACATGTTTCACACCTATCTGAGGAACCACCATTGCAGAGGCCTTGTGTGACCTCTCGGCCTCTTACTTGGAGATCACAGGAGATGACTCTCCAGGAGCCGCTCAGCCAGACACAGGAGCTCCAGAGGTTGAGGTGGATCCTCCGGCCACATGCACTTACCTTTCCTCAGTTGCCTCGTCGGAAATCGCACCAGATCAGTCTACGCAGACCATCACCACTTCTCCAGCTGCAGTTCTGACACATGCTATCTCAGTAGCAATAGAGGAAGTTGCACCAAAGGCTCCAGTACCGGCTCAGGAGCAGGATAAGGCAGTTATAGCGGCAGTATCCTCCCCACCTCAGTCTCAGCCAGCAGAGTTTGTTGCAGCATGTCTCTAGTCGCTTTGGCAGTGATCACTCCTCCACCGCCTCGCGTTTTCACTCGTCGGGCTCCCAGACCCGCTACTTCAGAGGCAGGACCATCAGAGGCACCCGCTGAGCCTCAGGGGGAGCCAGTTGAGTTAGCAGCTCCAGAGTTTCCAGTGTCAGCTCCAGAGGTCACCCCAGCTGCACCTACACCTGCAGAGTCGAGGCCGATGATGAGTCAGACGAGTCAGACCTTCAAGACTTCATCATGCTCGATCGCCAGGCTGCAGCTTCTTCGCCTTCTTCTCCAGCCCCAGATGCTTAGTTGTTGGTGCTCGACGCCAAAGGGGGAGAGAGGGTCGAGTATAGAGATAGGGGGAGGGAGTCGTCTGGTTGAGTATAGAGATAGGGGGAGGGATTCGTTTCTTTGTGTGATTTTATTTCCCTCGTACTCATGTCATCATGTCTATCTTATTGCATTTGTGTATATGTGTGATGGATGATGCTAGTGAGATCCTTGTGCTTGTGAGACATTCTCTTGCTTTTCACTAATATATGTTGTGAGTTGTCTCTTTGATCAAATGGTAATTGAGATTCCGCATCTTACTCCGATTATTATGAGAGAATATCATGAGATACCATAATTCCATTTTATATCCATGAGTACCACGTTTTGTGGCTTGGCAAGGATGAGCAAGTATTGTTCAATTTCATTCACTAACCCTTGCTCATCCCATCCAAGTCACCTGAAATCCTAACCTTTCAATCTTATATCCATACTCGAGGAGTTATTGTCGTAAATCACCAAAAAGGGAGAGATTGAAGAATCATGGCCCTAGTGGTTTCAGTGATTAACGAGAATTAGCGATTATTATGGCTAATGTGTGTTTTGCAGAGGCTATGCGTAGCTTAGCCATAGTGATCTACATGAATGGGCATGAATGGTCATCACTTAGCCCTCAAGATGGATATCGTTTCGGATTTCAAAGAAACATGATGAAGACCCTAGAATGATAGGCCAAGTGCCATAAGGTGATGAAGGGCACTTATAAATAGATAGGGCTTCTATTTTTATCTTTGACCGTACTATCAAGAGGGGTTGAGACTAGTAGCTTGACTTAGGAAATCTTCATGACTTAGGTGTAGTGCACACTTAACTTCCTTAGCTTTAAGCAAGCCTATGGTGACCGTGAGATAGCCAAGAACTTCTTCCGAATTCATTGCAACGAAAAACGAAGTTGAAAAAGGAGTTTTCTGGGCGTTGGACGCTGAGTCTGGAGGCGCCGGACGTTGTCCGTCGCATCGGACGATGGTGTCGGACGCTGATGTCAGGATGACGTAGCGTCCGTTGGCCGCCCAGAGGGAGCCCCTGAGTTTCAGAGGGCGTCGGACGTTAGCGTAGCGTCCGTCGGCCTTCCAGTGGGGCTGTTTTCAGTGTAAAACGAAAAGGGGCGTCGAACGCTGATGCCTCAGCGCCCGTCGGACTGCGCAGGAGCATCCATTGTCCAAAACAGTGTGCAGAACTAGTCGTTGGGAAGGGCGACGAACCGTCCGTTGCCTAGGCGTCGGAGCGTCCGTCGCCAACTTAAAGAGCCAGCTTTATCTGGGGGGCTATTTATAGCTCCTCACACTTCTCTCCCACCTTGCCTTTGCTCATTTTCAGTTGTTGAAGTCTTTGAGAAGGTTGAGAAGAGAGCAAGAGCCCTAGAGAGAGAGAGTGATTCACGAATCCATCCATCCTCTCCTCTAGTTCATCCAAGAGTTCAAGTGTGCATCCTCTAGTTGTAAAGCTTGACTGAGTCAAGCGAAGATTGAGGCTTGTTACTCTTAGTGATCGACAACACCTAGACAGTCCGGTGGTGCTTGGAGGAAGGTGATCGCCGGAAGATTGTCGGCGGCCCTTCTCCATCGACTTGTGATCGGTTGTGGGCGATTCACCGAGCCGGAGTGGCGAAGAATCAGTCCGTAGAGAGCACTCATCCCTTGCGCGGGATTGAGGGGGAGACCTTGCGAGGTGCTCCAACGAGGACTAGGGGTAGTGTCGACTCCTCGATACCTCGACAAAACATCGTCGTGTCAAGCATCTCTCTCCCTAGCTCTTTTACACCGCATTACTTTCCGCACTTGTCTTTCAATTCATACTAGAATTGTGTAGGAAGGTTTCTCTTTCTTTTGGCTTGCTACCGCTTTCTAGCTAGGACACACGATCGGTAGGCACTATGGGGTTAATTGGATCTTGATAGGTTTAATTCTTGTCTAGAAATTAAAAAGAGCCCAATTCACCCCCCCCCCCGTCTTGGGCATCTTGATCCTTTCAGGGTCTTGACTTTGGGGAAACATATGCTCCGGTTGCAAGATTAGAGGCAATTAGGATTCTATTAGCCTATGCTTGTGCACATAACATCAAGCTATACCAAATGGATGTCAAGAGTGCATTCTTGAATGGGTATATCAATGAGGAGGTATATGTTGAGCAACCACCCAGATTTGAAGATACAAAGAAGCCCGACCATGTATTCAAGTTCAAGAAGACTCTTTATGGATTAAAGCAAGCACCTAGAGCATGGTATGAGAGATTGAGAAGCTTTCTCCTCTCTAAGGGATTCAAGATTGGATTGGTTGACACCACCCTATTCACCAAGAATATTGGAAGTGACTGGTTTGTCTTGCTAATCTATGTGGATGACATTATCTTTGGGTCTACAAATCAAGAATTTTGTGAAGAGTTTGGTGAAATGATGTCAAATGAATTTGAGATGTCCATGATTGGTGAACTTAGTTACTTCCTTGGACTTCAAATCAAGCAAATGAAGAATGGCACATTTGTGAGTCAAGGCAAGTATATCAAGGACATGATGAAGAAGTTTGGATTAGAAGAGGCTAAAGGCATTAGTACTCCATGGGGACTAATGGACACTTAGACAATGATACAAGTGGCATGATGGTGGATCAAACACTCTATCAGTCAATGATTGGAAGTCTACTCTATGTGACCGCATCAAGATCGGATTTCATGTTTAGTGTATGCATGTGTGCAAGATTTCAAGCATCTCCTAGAGAGAGTCATGTGAAGGCCACAAAAAGAATCTTAAGATATTTGAAGCATACACAAGATGTTGGATTTTGGTTTCCCAAGAGGTCAAGATTTGAACTAGTTGGATATTCGGACTCCGATTATGCGGGATGCAAGGTTGATAGGAAGAGCACTAGTGGAACATGTCAACTATTGGGAAGATCACTAGTCTCATGGTCATCCAAGAAACAAAATAGTGTGGCACTCTCTACCGCCGAAGCCGAATACATTAGTGCAGGGAGTTGTTGTGCACAACTATTATGGATGAAGGCCACCTTGAATGATTATGGAATCAAATTCAAGAAAGTTCCCTTGCTATGTGATAATGAAAGTGCGGTGAAGCTTACAAGCAATCCCATCCAACACTATAGAACCAAACACATAGATGTGAGACACCATTTCATAAGAGATCATCAACAAAAGAGTGACATTTTCATTGACAATGTGGGCACCGATGATCAATTAGCCGACATATTCACCAAGCCACTTGATAAGAAGAGGTTTTGCAAGTTGAGGAATGAGTTGAATATCTTGGATTTCTCTAACATGAGTTGATGCACTCCACTTATAACATGCCTCTACTCCAAGATAGTAAGGTACAATTGATTGACATATGCACTCATTCTTTGCTAGACTTGTGTAGAGCATATAGGCTCATTAAATTAGGCTCATTCATGAAAATTAAATGATTTCTATGGACATATGGTACCACTATAGCTTCTATGAGTTATTTGATCTAGTGGTGGCATATGACATGTTGATAAACTTGAAACCTTACATGTTTAGTCTAGAATGCTTATTCTTGTACTTAACCAACATGGCCAAGATAACCATTGCAAGATGTGTGAAGAAGCTTGTCCATGGTTTAAACCGTGTTAAGTATATAGGACAAGTGATCTAGGTTGAACTATAAAAGATTATTAACCCCACTCTCTTTCTAAATGGACTTGATCAATATAACTTTCCTAAGTATCCTCAAGTGATACATGTTACTACAAGGGGTTTCCTTTGTGGTAATGTGTGACAAAGGGGGAGAAATCGTGTGTGTGATAAAATGATCTAAAATGTGATGAAAAAGGGGGAGAAAACCGAAATAGGGGGAGAAATAGGATTTTGAAAATTGAAAAAATAAAATTGAGCACACAAGTAGGGGGAGCAAGCCTATGAACAAGTTGTTGCATTTTGATGTGCATACACACATATGATTGCTTGCATTGTACTTCAATTCGAGATGACTTGCTTATGTGGTACATGCCTAGTATAATCTTGATTGATGATTTGATCATTAGCATGTATAGGTGTTAGCTAGAACCATAGAATATTATCTTGTGTATATCCAATTGGTATCGGGCTAACCATGTTGCTAAGGAAGTTATGATTGGCGTACTTCGATTGGTATTACGCTTCAAAGGTCCATTTCTTATACCTTAGCATCATGTCATAGTTTGCAAGTATTTTACCTCTCCCAAAAGTCTATCTAAACATATGTGCAAAGCTTTGACTCATAATCATAAGAAGTGCACATATGTAGGGGGAGTAAAACACTTTCAAACCTATTTATGAATTCAAAATCATATTTCATATCATTTATATCGAGTTTTCATCAATTACCAAAAAGGGGGAGATTGAGAGATCTCTAGTGTTTTGGATAATTGATGAAACCTTAAAGATACTAACCTAGCTCTAAGTGTTTGAGTAGGTATAGTACATTCATGGAAGATGATGACAAGTGATGGAGCAAGCAAAGGTGGTGGAGACCTAGAGCTCACACTTGGAGAAGAAGAGAAGTGAAAAGATCCTAAGCAATTCAAGGAAAAGGTATATGCTAGGGTTTTTCTTTTGGTGATCAAGACACCAAGTGGGTGTGATCACTTTTAGGTTAGACAACCATACTATTAAGAGGGAAAATTCAAAAGTAAGTGCGGTTTGTCAAGTGCCACTAGGTGTTATCTATATTGTATGTGCATTTAGGACCTAGTGACATTCCCCATGCTAATTGCCAAGTGGATCATGCCAAGATTGCTTACTAATGTTGAAAACTTAGTATTTGGCACAATGGAGCAAAGGTGGAAAAAGAAGAAGTGATTTTGGTCAAGACAGAGCGCGTTGAACGCTGCAGGTCTGGGTGTCGGACGATGTCCGTTGCGCCAAACGGTGACGTCAGCATGACGTTGCGTCCGTCGACGCAACAGAGAGCTCCAGAATCAACCGCATGGCGTCGGACGCTAGGGAGCGTCCGGAAATATTTTCGAGGAATTTTCCAGAAACCCGAGAGCGACGAATTTGCGTCGGACGTTGAGGCGCAGCGTCCGTCGCAAAGCTTCAGAGCGTTCGTCGGGCTTCCAGAGGACTCTGCAAACGGGCGGTTTGGAGAAAGGCGCCGGACGCTGGAGGATCAGTGCGTCGGACGCTGTCACAGAGCGTCCGTCGTCTGTGCAGCAGCCCAACGGCTAGTTCTGACAGGGCGTCGGACGCTGGCGACGGAGCGTCCGTCGCCCCCGTGAAGAGCGTCCGTCGCCAACTTAACAGGGCAACGACTAGTGACTTTGAGGGAGACCTATAAATATTTGTTGGCTGGCTTGGGGAGTTGTCTCTCGCACATTTTGAATATCTTGAGACTCCTTTGAGCTGAGAAAAATCCCTCCCACTCATCTCCATGCTTGGTTAGTGAAAACCCAATAGAGATTGAGTGATCCAAGTGCATTTCGCATATAGCTTGCATCTAGTGGCACTTGGGAGGCGTTCTCGCTGCGGATTTCTTGTTACTCTTGGTGATTGCCATCACCTAGATGGTTTGGAGCAGCGGTGGTAGATCGAGAAGCTTGGTGATTGTGCTTCGTCGACTACAAGTTGATTGTGAGGGGTTCTTGTGCCTTCCCCGCGGGAGATCGCAAAGGCAACTCTAGTGGATTGCTCATGGCGTTTCAATAGCCTCATCTTGTGTTGGTTGTGCGGCACCCGGTGACGGGTTTGACGTGTGAGACCAATTAGCGCGTGAACCTCCAAGTGAGTGTCTTGCTACAACGGGGACTAACTAGTTGGCAAACTAGTGAACCTCAGAAGAAAATCAAGTGTCAACCATTGTTTCTTGGATTGATTGATTTCATTAGTATTCACTTGATTGGTTCATCCCCTACTACTCCATGGCGGTAAAATCACCTATCCTATCTTTGCATTACCTTATTCATATTTGTCCTAGTATATTAGGTTGTGCCTAGAGGGCTACTAGAGTTGAGTAGGGATTGTGTCATCCTAGAGCTTATTAGGATAGAAATTGTGGTTAGATGGCTTTACATCCCCTAGTAGGCTAGTACAAGTCGAGCTTCGCTTCTTAGTTATCTAACTTGTTGAAATTATTTTTAGTTTTTAAATTAGGTTATTCACCCCCTCTAGCCATCTCTTAGCACCTTTCACACGTATCCGCAGATCCGGTCCGGTCATCTGCGTCCTCCTGCTACCTACCTTCATCTCGGGGAGGTAAGCTTCGTTCCTGTCACTTCTTTCTTGATTGCGTCCGATTTCCTTGTCTTGCTACCCAACTCTTTTCTTATTGTGCGTACACCAACTTTTACACAAGGCAACAAAGTTTCCCCTTCCGCCTGCCCACACTGTTACAGTGATGTTTGAAAATTGTAAAGTGTTTGAATTGCCTGGTGACTGATCAGCAGCTGGTTGCCCAACCAGTTTTGCCTAGCCGAACAGGCTGTATACTTCTAGTTTTTATTCCTTTTTTTCTCAACAACTCAATAGGTCACTCAGGATGTTGGAAACATTCTCATAAGTCCTATGATCACTTGGTTAGAAAGTTAGAAGCTCATTGTTTTCCTTTTGAGTCTCTGGAGATGCGTACATAGCTGTAACTCGTCAAAGCACGGCATGGCTTGAAAGTTGAAACTCGTTGACCCACCGCACCAAGTTGTTATAGAATCGTCCATCATGCACACATGTGATTAAATTTGAGCTGGATTATAGCTCTACGGACTTTTTAACTCAGTAGTAGTGGAGCTGTAACGACGGTGTACCCAGCGGCCAGCGCTGCCCATTATTGCTCGAATTGGATTGTGACATTTGTATATCATTTTTTTACTAAAGGGACAATGTATATCATGAACTACAGCTGTTCTCAAAGATTTGAAACACACACACACCACACACACACCATGTTGAAAATAGAGGCGAATTAATAATGAATCTAATTCTAGTAATGAGGACAACAATTATAACAACGTGTATCATAGGCAAATCTATCACAAATACACGGTCTACTAAAACATAAACTCAGTGCTAGCAACATGATAAACATAAGAACGAACAAAGAGAGAGGCATTCTTACAGTGGGGTTGTCGGCACCACACACACCACACACACACCATGTTGGAAATAGAGGCGAATTAATAATGAATCGGCACCACACACACACCATGTTGGAAATAGAGGCGAATTAATAATGAATCTAATTCCAGTAATGAGGACAACAATTATAACAACGTGTATCATAGGCAAATCTATCACAGATACACGGTCTACTAAAACATAAACTCAGTGCTAGCAACATGATAAACATAAGAACGAACAAAGAGAGAGGCATTCTTACAGTGGAGTTGTCGGCACTAGAGGACCCGCAAGCATGAGGCCGGGAAATCGCCGGACCATTCACGCGCATGCCGTGCGCCCTTCGCCCCGCCCCGGCGAGCGGGTTTCTCCCTTTTCCCTCTCACTCCCATAGCTTCAACTAAATGGGGATAAACTCACCCTTTTAAGTGAGGCTCACTTCCTCTAGAGTAACAAGGTGGGACTATAGTCCCCCACCATACTATGCATATGTGAGTGAACCTCTTTAGGATTTATAGGAATTATCAATTGGGCTAGGCACAATTCTTCTAACACACCACACCACACCACACCACACACACGCACACACACCGACACTCGAATTTTTCACTACTGAGGTGATTTTTTTATTCCCCCCCCCTCGCTCAGCCGCCCTCAAAGGTCGTGCCTCACTTAGTGCTGCTGACTTGCTGTGCAGAATTGCTCATTCTACCTATATTTGTGAGTATATCACCACGACTACCAGGATAGGGTTAATTAGTTAGGATTAACGACCTGTGCAGAATATGGAACGTATTAATGTGTTTCCTCTTATATCATACAGAGTACAATGCAAAACTGTGTCTCGGATCCTAAGAACCGCCGCAGAGGCGGCCGCGGTGGGCGCCAGCGCCGACGCCGCCACATCAAGAGCGTGGCCGGGCTCACCGACGACCTCATCTCCGAGATCCTCGCGCGGGTACCCTACAGGTCGCTCTGCCGCTTCAAGTGCGTTTCCCGATCATGGCTTGCCCTCTGCTCTTCTCCCAGCATGGTCCGCCGGTCTCTTTCCGGCTTCTTCTTCGGCAGACACTCCGCTGCCCACTTCCGCTTCGTCAGCATGTTGGGACGCAGGTTTCCTCTCATGGAAGGCCCTCTCTTCTCCTTCTTGCCAGCCGAATGTGTCAACATTGACATCGTCGACAGCTGCAATGGCCTTCTCCTATTCGACCGCCACCGCCGTATGTATAATATGCATGGATCATCTCGCTATTTCGTTTGCAACCCTGCAACCGGGAACTGGATCAACTTGCCAGACATAGAACCGATGGGGTCATTCGTTCGTGCCACCAGTTATTGGGTTGGGCTTTGACCCAGCCGAGTCCTCCCACTTCAGAGTGTTCTTGGTCGTGCATCAGGATCCTAAAAGGCCGGAAAAGGTCGCCGGAGTGCAGATATACTCATCGGAAACCAGAGGATGGGCGTACAGGCGGCAGAGCGGGCGGGCCGATGTCATTGTTCAGTACTCGATAAGAACTGCCTTCTTCAATGGCACTTTGCACATGACAACCTCTGGCCCTTCACCTTCCATAGTCACAGTTGATAAAGATGGGAAGACATGGAGAACAATCCCTGCTCCAAGGCATTTTGGGTTCATCGGGTTGTCTCAGGGCTGCTTCTACGCCGTGGGAAGAACGAAACATAACAATGGCCGTGGCCTATCGATCTGGGCTCTTGAGGACTACGATGGACATGAGTGGATCCTGAAGCATACCACCGAACTGTTTGCACCTTCAGAGTCTTATGTGGTGCATGCAATCCATCCAGAAGACACCTTGTTTTTTCTTATTAAAACTGTTGTGGGGACGGCAATGCGAAATTCTCTTGTGTCATACGATTTCATGAACAGCAAAGAGCATACTATCAAGACTCTGGAACAAAGCTTCAAAGAAGAGACTCTAGGATACCCCTATAGGCCCCAACCATATCCTTACATACCCTGCTTCTCTAAGTGGTTGTCAGATGGACACTAATGACAGGTTAAAGAATCTTGTCACTCGCTCGGGATGTCTGGTCAACTGGTCTCTTGATTTTGGACAAATCATACAAATCTACTCCAAGCTCGGTTATCTCATGCCCCTGTGCTGAAAGGAAAGCATGTATGCAGATCCTTTCCATGGGTATTGCTGATCTATTTCAGCGGACCTATTTAAGTTACTCTATTTGCTTATATCTACTTTTTTTTTGTTTAGAACACCGTTCTACTTTATTTCTCGTGTTGGAAGCATAAGTAAACCCATCATCTATGTGTTAAACTTTGTGCTTTTCATATCTGTCGACTGTCGAGACATGATTAATAATCCATCAGAATTTTATAGTGGTCGTGATGACGTTTGTTTGCACAGGAAGGTTTTAACCTCGTCTAGAATTTGATTGAGTACGACCTTGTTGGTTTCGCTGAAATTTAGTTTATGATGAATGCTTATGCTAATGTGTTGTGAGAGGAAAGCGGTGTTCGTTCGATGAAAAGTGGTGCTGATGAACAAGACCATGTAAGATATATACTAAGATAAGGCTTGAACTGGCTTCTAATTATTTGTTCCGCATGCATATAGAATGAAGAAAGTTTAGCAGATTAGAGCATCTCCAAGAGTCTTTCTAAATCTCAATTTCTAAATTACCATTTAGAAAGTCATTTGCATAAAAGTCGTTTTGTATATCTTTTCATTTTCTAACAACTTTTCTACATCCCATGCACACTCTAGAGAGTCAATCTCGTCTTCTATTTTAGGCTAATGAAAAATCTGAAATAGAGGATGACTATATTTAGATGACCATTTAGATAATAAGCTGTTAGAGAATATTTTTTCATCAAAATCTCTATTCCTAACATTTATGAAGGATATAGAGAGTCTCTTAGAGATGCTCTTACCTGGACATCTGTATGGTTCTTCCCCATGGTGTCAAAATATGTATTAGGCATCTGAAAGATGAAAGATCAATTATCCAGTATGATATCACTTGAGGTAAACTAACTATAATATGCCCATATTCTAGACTTTTCTTTTTTTTCTCGAATACACAAAGAGTATTGTGTATCGTTATATTAATATAGAAGAATTAGTTTTATGTGACGCGTCTAGCAAGCCACGCAAGAACAGACGTTAGTTGTCAACGGATTTTGATGGGTACAAACAACCTAGAATGATTCACCAAATTCACTACTGCAGAAATAATTTCCAGGAATGGTAAAAACTGTTCTTGTCAAAAATGTTGTGGTGCATTCTTTATCTTCATGGCATTGTGGCAAGACAGGTAGAAGCAACAAGTGTAATTGTATTCATTCTGTGCAAGTCAGTATAAATACTACTCTTCCTTTCATGCCCATTGCACAATGCCACAATCAAATCAATAACTGGTAGTCTGGTGGGTTCGTTCTAAAAGAGCATTGGACGTGCTGGTAATCCTATAGAGACTATATAAAAAAATGGTACTGCTTAATTTGCTGTCTCTGAATTATATCTCTTTTTGAGAGGAAAAAGGAATGATTTTGCTTTGGTGACAAAATGACAAAACTCAGATGTCCTTGATGGATTTCCTTGTTATCTTGAGCTGTGGGGGTCAGTAGGATAAGCTTGTTTGATCCATTCTGAGCTAGTCTGAATAATTTCAGCCACCACTATCAACAGATTCATATGCACTAAAACATATACACAGTTAATTACAGGTAAAAATTCTGGGCGTAGCTAGCTTATAATGGCAATTACCTGAACATATAGTCGCACTCGCATGGCAAAACCAGACTAAAACTGTAATACAGCTCGATGAACCGTCACACCAAAATCGCAGAGCCTAGAATCGCAGGGCAATTCTCCTTTGGCACACATATGGCTGCTGTTTATTTTCACCATTTGGTCCTGCAACTTCAGCTACCAAGCTAGCTTACTCTCGACTGATTCGCAAATGCATATATGCATTCTACTGCATGCATCTGTGCCAAAGGAGATGTACCCTGTAATTCATCCTCAGCACAAGCAAAAACTAGCTCTCCCTGTGTTTTTCAGAACTCTGATCTCTGATGCTTGTTGATGAATGTGTTACACCTTGACCTGGTTTGTATATATAGCGTGCCATGAGATGGCATATGCTCCGAGTCCCGGGACTATTCCGGTGGACCTAAACCTTTCTTGCAGGTGGGTTCTCTATCGGATTTCCTATGGAATGTGCTCGTGTAGAAACCAATCTGCCTTTTTCTGATGTTCAGTACATGAATTTTGTTTAGGAGCAATGCTACCGTACTCCCTTTACTTATTGTAGGAGGTAATATCCCAAATAATCCGAGCCCTTGATTTTTGGATTTTTCAATTAATTATTTGATTAATTAAGCTAGGAAAATAAAAAAGAGAGAGTTTTGCAATTTATCTGTTGATATATATTTTTTACTAAATTTTTCAATTTGTATTATAACTACCTACTAGGTCGCATTTATAAAAATATATATATATGACAGATTTGATCCTGTAAAATCTATAGACGCATAACTTTTGTAAATGCGATTAAATCATATCACATACAAATCAAATATAGCAAGTTACATACAAAATTAATTGCAAAGAAATGTTATATACAAAATTATGGTGCTGTTTGGTTTCGTTGGTGGAAATGGTAACGTAAATGCAATCAGCTGACAGTGGTCAACCTTGCGGGGAAAGGAAAGTAGGATGTGTTCGGATCGATACAGTTTATTGTCTTGCTGCAGGGGTATCGGATGTCACCCGCAAATGAGGGGCAATGAAATTGTAATGGCCGGAACAACCAAACAAAAAGCAACGAAAATCATTACCATCGTGAACGGGTTACGGGCTAGTAAGGCCGAACCAAATAGCACCATAATCATTACCAAACGCAAATGGTAATTAAGTCTAAAGTTGAAAAATAAAAAAATACCATATCTGTCAGATCATGCATGTATTGATCGAACCTAGAAAAAAAAACTTTATTTATATGTAAAACCTTCTTTATTTACCCTAGTTTACAAAATAAAAATTTTAATTTAAAATATAGATTAATCGAAATAAGTGAACAGTCCACAGTCATTTGGTCGTACCGCAAAAAAGCTGTTTTGTTGAAGTTCATCCAGTACATTATTGTAGAAAAGATTGCATCTCATACTAGCATGATCCAAGTAGTTTTAGCAGAAACTACCAATAGACAGACATATAACATTTTTTTTAGATAATGGAATAAAGTTCCAGCTTCTACCATCTGAAAATGGTACACAGCTGATAGACAGATAGCATATGGAACCCAGATATGAACAGATTTTATTCTTGGATAGCCAGCCAGCTTTTAATGGAGATGTTGCTGTTGAAACCACCTATATGGTCTCCACATGGAACAAAAGAACTTGGTGTATATATGCTTTTCTTCGCGTGGATTTGGATCGATGTTGCTGCTACAATGGTACATTCTATTGGATCTTCTGTATTCTCCTGCAGTTAAGCTTTCTGAGCGGATCGGAACACCGTACCAGATGGCATAAAGAGGTTCCTGCTTCGGCTAGCTAGCTAGCTGGCCATGAGAGAATATTGTGTTGAGCTGAGCAGCACTTTGGTCAGCAGGGGTGAAAATGAAGTTCCCCGATGGTAATTAAGTGTTGCCGTCTTATGAGACCTACTCCCTCTATTCCAAATTGCGAGTCATTCAAAAAATCTTAGAGAGTCAAAGTATTTAAAGTTTGACCAAAGATTATAGAGAGAACTATAAAGATTTATGACATAAAAAAGATATAATATGAAAATATAACTAATAAACAATCTAATAATACTTAGTTGGTATCGAATATGTTATTATCATACTATATATAAATTTGGTCAAACTTTATAAACTTTGACTCTCCAAAATTCTTGGAATAACTTACAATTTGGGATGAAGGGAGTTTATGATTTTCGTTCGTTTAATATTTAATCCTTTGACTTATTCTCACATAAAAATCGTGTATATATATATATATATATATATATATATATATATATATCAGCTCTGGGAATGAATGCTCGCATTGCTCTCTAAACAAAACCTTTATTTGTTCATGTAGCTATACACAACACTTTGGCAAATACTGCTTCCAGGATGCAGATCAAGCAGATTGCAGATAGATGGTACAAACTTAGTCTATGCCTGACATGAGAAACAAATAATTAGGGGTTTTTGGTATCCCTGGCATGAGAAATTTAAATTTCTCTATGCTAAGTTCATGGATTTTTAGATATAACCTTCAATATGAAGCCATATGAACTAGGATTGTAGAATACAAATATAGAACCAACAACCCCAATATTCTACGTATGTTGTACTGACAATGTGGCTTCTCTTTTTTGCAAAGGAGTTATGTGGGCTCTCCAAGCAGCTAGAATGGGGATCAAATGGTTAGTGGTGATGGTAAAAAAAAAATCAGGTTTTGAGAGGATCATTGGTTTGGCAACTCAAACCTGCTAGCTATATAGTTTTGGCGTTTTTATGTTATTAAATTAATGGCCAACAAGGCAAGACGATTAGTCAAGTATATATGGGATGGGCAAGTCCTAATTAAGGGGGTGTTTGGTTTCCACCTACTAAACTTTAGTGGACTAAAATATTTTAGTGAGTTTTAGCTACCCCTTTATGACTAAAGACTCTAAACTTTAGGGACCACTTTTAGTGGGGTTGTTTAGCATTTTAGTGACTAAAAGTGACTAAAATTTAGTAGCTAAATTTTAGAGACCTCAAACCAAACACCCCCTAAGACTGACTTTTACACACGATTTGTTTCTGAAAAATTGATGAATATAATGTGTGGCATGACCTTTTGAGTATAATTGAAAATGTAAATCTACAGGAGGAAAGTGACCAGATTAATTGTTTGGAGTTTTAACTCACATATGGCAGATTTTCGGTTCAATCCCTTTATGCAGTCACCTGCAAGAGGCCATTCATGCATGTAGAGTAGTCATCATCCGTCATGCAGATCGATCAAGCCCAAACCCGGCCAGAGTCGACACCAAGTGATTAAGTGACCAAGAAATCATAAAAATGCGAACGGCACCGAGACAATGCATTGGACGAGTGCAAAAAATCGGGGGCCTGATGCATCGAATCTTCAGTAGTTTTGTGCTCAGAACAATGCCGATTCGATCCACCTATTGATGCTAATGCTATTGGGCGGCGCTAGCTAGCTGGACGCGACTGCACGACGCCGCCTCGCTATAAATATGGTGAAACCTCGGACATGAAAATCTCAGCAGGGTAGATCGAGCCGGCAAGCAAGAACACAGACGTCGGATCGAGTAGTATACAGGGGAAGCTGATGTGTGTCTGACATGCGGGGCCAATGCATTACCGGGTGGGTCTCCCCTGGCAGTAACTTGTGGCTGGTCGATAATATGAGACCTGCGTGCACAGACACTGCCAAAAGGAGATTTGCCCAGCAACGCAGTTTTGAGTCCCCATATATAAGAGCTTATGTGGTTTGCACTGTTAGTTTGTATATAGCTGATTCGATCTGCATGCTATTTTTAGCGTACTCTACACGGGCCTGTTTAGCTTCGAAAACCTTAGGAATTTTGGTATGATAGCAGTTTCGGCTTTATTTGGTAATTATTGTCCAACTATGTCGTAACTAGATTCAAAAGATTCGTTTCGAGATTTACAGACAAACTGTGTAATTAGTTATATTTTTTTATTTATCTTTAATACTCCATGCATATGTTTAAATATTCGATGTGATGGGGAATCTTGAAAACTTTTGGAATTTGGGAGGCAACTAAACAAGGCCTAGCTAGTACGTTGCACCCAGCCACATTTTGTCTTGCCGTGCCGTGTATTGCGTGATCGATGCAGACATGGCATTGCCACGATTCGAAAGCATATGTTTACCCATGCGCGCATGTGGTGCTGGCATGCAAATATGGATCGATCTGTAGGCCTCGCTAATGTCGTCAGTAATGGCCACCACTCAACAAAGGTGTGGTCACTTGGTGAGTAACACACGTACTTCCTGGCAACGACGACGGTGAATGGCTGCCAAACTTTGGTGAAAATAGTTACTAAGTTACAACCCCACTTAGTGTAACACATACTTAGTTAACATTCACACCAGAGCAAAAGTCTATTGATATGCATGATAAGTTCTCAAATACATCTCATGACTTAACTATGCCACCACCACGATCGAGCTATATATGCCTCTCACTGGCAACTCTCTATATATTCTCAATCAACAGAAGGGTCAAGAGCGTAGAAGTAGCCATACACAGGGGGCATCTACTACATCAACTCCAAAGTAGAACTCTCTCTGGCCTTTGTACTTCGTATGACTTGCATGATATTACTCAAATAATTTGCATTATGGCACTAACAAAGTAAACAAGTTAGGTTTCTTGAATGCCTTTTCTGCATAATGGAAAGATTCACCTAACCAACTAATAACTAGGCATATCATACGAGCTAGTAAACAATTTCATAAATATAAACATATATGAGGGTATGTAGATCTAGCTTGATCTTCACGAGTTCTTTCATCGTAAGTCTATTCTGAGGCTAGAAATCAGGAACTTATTCATAAACGAGAGCATGCTATTTTAAACTGATTAAGGACAGCCACTTCCCCAACCTTAATTACCTACAGTACTCGGTCAAGTTGTCCAACGAATGACCAAGATAGTAAGGAGTAGTATTGGCTTTTTGGCCTCCCCTGCCCTAACTCGCGTCAAATCCATGTGATTACTCAATCAAGAATGGCACTCGGCTCAACGTACCCATAAATGATATATGATCTATATGGAAAATGTGCTCGGGACTCACTATAATAGATGCAATTATCCTTAGCCATCTCAAGAGAGTTTTGTCATCAAAGCCCCCCCCCCCCCCACCCCCTCTGCGGGCGTGCGTGCTCAACATGACCTTGCCCCTCACCAAGCCTCAATCACATCAATCAGTCTTAGTCATCTTTCTGCATTTTGTTAGCTAGTTATTCATTATTTAAAGCAATCGACTCCTAACTCGTACAAATAGTGAGAAACCCATCACATGCGCCTTTGGTAAGTATTTCAAGCAATCAATAACATTCTAAGAAGTAGACAATCAACACTCCAAGGTATGGTGGTGAACAAAAAGTGGGTGTGATAGCTCATAGGACAACACATGTAAACATGCATCTTAAGTAACATTATCAAGTTATGAAATTTTAATAAAAGAAGCAAGATGTTTAGAGGCTCGTCTTGGTTGATTTACTTGGGGTTCCATTGGTTCAGATTCAGCAGGAAACTCAACCTCTAGCTCCACAATCATCTCCTCAGTCACATTGGTTCCTATATGAGTGTAATGTGACATAAGTTATATCATGATGTGTATGAGTTACAATGATCATGTATGAATGAGGTAGAAATACTTTAAACATAGTTTGGAGTACAAATAGGACAATAGAGTAACATTACTTCTTGAGTCTTAGGCTACATGATGCTAGTCGACACATATAAACTGCTCGTCTAATTAGCCAAACGTACAATTTGGATAATCAAGTCAGACCATTCGTCTGAGGGGTTGAACTGTCCCTCTAGAACTTGTATGCTTCAAACTTGAGTGAGTTCATGACAATCGTCAGACTTTCTGAGTGGACATGCTTGTTGTTATGTATGGGGGTAACTAGCTCATATGGCATAACCCACATGTGAATTAAGTTTTGTTGGACTGTCCCTCTAAACGGGTATACCATATGACTAAACAAGATTGGGATGTATGCAGATAAGGTGCTTCTCTGGTGTTGTCTTCATAGAAGATTTCACAAGACCATTATCACTTGATTTTTTATTTTTCGAAAATATATTAGGGAATGAATTAGTCATCGTTGTTCTTGTTTCTTTAGTCTACTCAATAGCATATTGTGGAAGAATATGCATTCTCATGATTAGTGTATCCAAATAGTGAGTATGCATAAAAATGTAAATTCAATTATGAGTACGTAATCAGGAAGCATAATTTTGCATTGGATTAGAAGGATCCATTATTCATATTTTGAATTCATTTATTGTTCAAATATCCATTGTGGCATATCTAATCCATATTTCTCTAACGATTTATTCTTACAAAGAAAGGACAAAGAAAAGAGTCTTTCTTATGGAAAGAAAGATTATTGTTTGTTTTTAGGGATAAAAAATCGCGACATACTAGTTATAGGCTGTCAGTCCGACAAGTTAGATGGTCTGTCTAGGCATGACATGAAAACACCTCACTCTAGATTGGAGAGAGAATATCCACATACCATTCATCTATGCTTCCATACTATCCCTAGTAATCTTGGGCGATCTGCTGGCTAGGTCATGCATTTGTGGATTGTTCATGAAATCTTTGCAGAGATGATTAGTCTTTGTTGGTCATATTCTACTACTCTAGTGGGACATGTGTGTGTGCTAGTAGATTGTCTACCAATGCATAGTGGGGACTTCAAATTTTAATTTTGAGTTTGCTAAGGTTAGATCAAGTTGGTGCTTAATGGGGCTTGTTCTAGGGTTCTCCTAGGGATCTTTGGGATTCGTGTGTCAAAGTACACATTGGTTTGGTTGTGGTTGTGTGTTGGAGAGTGTAGAGTATGGACTCACCATTCCACAAGCAAGATCTTTACAAGACCTCAACAAGATCTTGTAGAGTGTTGGTGGAGTTGATGTTGTGTAGGGTGTCCACGTCAAGCCGGCGAGAGTGGGATCTAGGAAATAGAGAGTTGAACAAATAAACTCTGCATGTTTTATACTTTTATGTTCTGGTGAGCTATATGATATCGAAACATGAGTACAAGTCACCACACTGACTTTTTAATATCACGATAATGATGATTAGGAAGAAATGTACATTGGGCCGTGACAATATAGTGTGCATTGATCCCTCGTAGTTGACCTCAACAAAAAAAAGGGAGAAGAGTGAGGAAGCTAAGAGAGGGACAGAGAAAGAACACCATGCATTTCTTTCTGTATGTAGGCACAGTGCTAAGTTAAGTTCGAAACCAAGACAAATCAGAGCTGGTTTTTCACCACGCGACGAGCCCCATCGGTAGGATCCGCCGGCGGTCCGAGGCAGGGAGGAGTCACCGCCCACCTATCCACAAGCAGCGGCAGCGGCAGCGGCGACGAACATGCTCATGGATATCCGCCTCCTCTCTTCGATTCCGCTTAGGGCTTGTGGCTCGCCTTTCCATGATTCGATTCGATCCTCTCTCGTCTTGCTGCAGTGGTCTCAGGAGCCAGGACCGGGAATAATCTGCAAAAGCCTGTGCAACCTCCTGCCACTCCAGCTCAACGAACCGCCGTGTATCCTCCTATTCATTCAGGCTTCAGCCAGCCAGCCTCTGCATGCTTTTGGGTGTGTTTAGTTCCCTAACTTTCCATCACATCTTCGTCACATCGAATTCCTATTCTCCGTCACATCAAAATACCGGCATATATATGAAGTACTAAATATAGATGAAATAAAAAACTAATTACACAGTTTTATTGTACTTTGCGAGACGAATATTTTAAGCCTAATTAATCAATATTTGAATAATTATTACTAAATAAAAACAAAATTACTATAGTGTGACGTGACAAGTGCTACAGGATTTTTTTTTACCCCATTTCCAGGATCTAAACACAGCTTTTGTTCTTTCTCTTCTTCTCCTCGTAGGTGGGCAGAGTCTAGACTGATCTAGATCGACGACGGCTGGACCAGGCATTGTCCTAAGGTATATCCCCATTTGATTCCTCATCGTGCCTTTTAATTTGCACCAGCATGCACAGGCGCCTTGCCACCTTTCTTTCAGAGAAGCCGGTATAAATACCCCCCGCACAGTGATCACTGGAGAGTATTCACTAAACACATACAGTACACAGTAACACACGACACTTCAGACCATTGGCTCCGAGACGACTCAGATGTGCAACTGCATTGATGGGCAACTTCTCCTTTGGCAGATGCGCAGTATAATATGCTACTGCCAAAGGAAATTTGCCCCGGAATTCATCTGCACAGCCACACACTACACGCACGCATACACAAAAGCCAGAAGTTAAATTGTGGCGTACTCGATGGTACAGCGAATGTAAACATACATATACATACGTATATTTGTATACTTGTTTTATTGTACATGTTTGACCTTTGTTCTGCACTTGGTGCTTGTCTTCTATATATACAGGTTATCGACATCACTATGTCTATATTTACTAACAAATGGAGCATGAGTGCAAGCTGGGAAGGCACTGCAAACCTCCACCTCTACAAACAATGACACTACTGTACATTTAGCCAATATGCCAGATATGGTCAAATTAATGATGCCAAATGTTTCTCTGTTCCACGTAAGGACTAATCTTTGCTGCCCACTGACTCGGGGAGTTTGTGTGTTGGAGGCCTGTCTGCGCCTCGTCTGGAGAACTCTCGCCACCGTCTAGCAGCAGCTGCCGCTCTATCAGCCCTCTCTGATGCATCCTCCTCTGTGCGCACTACAAACAATCCGATTTTTCAACAAGATTAGTGTTGACACAGACAGACATACAGTCAGTAAATTGTGTGTTTTCGATGTTACAGACGAGTAACTAAGGTGCTTCTGGCAAAATATATATCTTCTTTCTCGTAGCATTACCGTTGCTTTGATCTCGTGGTGGGGATCCCCACATCACACTCCAAGAGCTTCTCGTGTCTGAATTCTCTTGTTTCACCATCCGCGTTCTGACTTTTTCCTGCAAAATCACACAGATTAAGACTAAAAAGACATTAACATTTTTATTTTGCAAGATAATTGTGTAAGGTGTACAGAGGAGTAGTACCAAGACTTTTGCTTGCCTCTTTTCCCAGCGAGCAATTGCCTATCACACATAGAAAGTATATCAATACAATTTGACCCTTAACAGCAACACAGATAGACAGTGTCATCTTTAGATCTAGAGGTCGAGAAGAAATTATACTAATGTTAAATTTGTAATTTAGTAGCCTTCATATTCAATCTATGATACAAACAAATTACTTTCAATGGTAAAATGCATCCCTTATCCTTAAACTTTCTTTAGATTTTCACCTAAGTCCATAAACACTAAAGAGTAAAGATTTGAGTCCTTATATAAACTTTTTAAATGGTTTGCTCTAGGTTCACTTGGGGTCCAATTATGGATCCAGATTCTCACTTGGGCTGAGCCACTTCAGAAGTTTTGAGAACGCAAAAATCTTTTAAGAAACCATAGGCGAATTTTACTCCACTTTAATTTATCCAAACAGGGCAATTAAGTTAATATATGCATCCATGAGAGAAAAAACTGAATATTGAGAGCATGTCATGGAGTAATATACTAGATAAAGCAGATAAAATTTACATGAATAAAGAGATAATTACCATCCGGAAAACATCAACTGAAACTCCCATACCAGAAAGCATCAAACCAACCTGCTCAGTTATGAAATTTGGATTACTGTACTGATGGTTAAATATCAGATAATATCACCAGATAATTCTTCAATTAAATTCAAATTACTGTATGCAATACACTACTCTTATCTTGAAATGTATACTGACAGAAGAATTTGCTTGAGAGTTGACCATGACAAAAAAGCTATATTGATCACACAATTTTTAAAGTTCCATCTGATAGAAAGTCTACTTACATTCACCCTCTCTACTCTACGCATCTCATTCTCGAGGAGTGACAGTTGTGCAGCCGAAGTCCAGTGAATACAATCAACTGGGCTGAGAATGATAATAGACAAAAGTTTAGCACAAATATTAGCATCTGCACAACTTGACGAACATCAGCAACATATTAACTAATTTCTTCTGAATTCTGAACAATTTGCAAGGCGTTTCATGATTGGGTAACTACAAGACCTAACAACTGAATAGACTTATAAGATCATAAAAATTCTCACCAACTATCAATGGCATCCTGAATTAGCTCTGTGCTACCTGACTGGGAGTAGACTCTTGACCTCCCAAAATCTTCCTCAATCTCAAAGACACCAGGGCAGATATTGGCACAGTTTTTACATCCTACATAACGTTGCATTCACAGCAAACAAGATACTTGAATCACGCTCCTTAGCCATAAGAAAACTTCTATTCACAAGAGAGGATCAATATACCAATGCAGGTAAACTCATCAACGAACACATGATCCTTGGGTGCACTGTCATCAAAGAAAGGGTTGATTGCTGTTGCTGTGTACCCATGGATCTCATCATACACTGTACGTTGTGCTGGATCACTCAACACCTGCCCTTGCACACCCCATGTTAGCTCAGTGAAATGACAAATTTCCGATGCAATAAGAAAACATCTTGCACGCAGCATGCATGAATTTAAAACTTGATTGCAGGCTCTTACCGAGTAAACCTCGTTGATGAACATGCAGAAGTAAGTCACCTCAGGGTCGTCCCCACTAAGGTCTGGATGGCACTCTTTCATGCAACTGTAGTATGCCTTCTTAATTTCCTCAGGGGTTGCATCTGGCATCTGATTTAGAAGAATCAGGTGTTTCATATTAGCAGCAAACTTATTATCTCAAACATAAGATTAGGAACTTTATCTGAACCTAGATAAAAAAAAAAGTAAGCATTTTTGTTTTGACCGTAACTGGAAACAAAAGTTGCATTTTGATTCTTCCCCAAATGTTAACAAAATTACGAACATGTTACTACCAAGAGAAAAATAATCTAGTTATTAAACGTGGTTTAGTCGAGAGAACTAATTCTTTCGTCTACGATCAAGTTAAATATATGGTAAAGTAATTGCTAAACGGCAAACCAATGTTCCAGAGCATCCTTACCACACCCAGAATGGAGTAGTAATCGTCGGCGACATCCTCCTCCGACCTTTCATGATCCTCTTCCGTGGCAGTGGCACAGATCCTGAGATCCCTCCTCCGCGCACTCCAGCTCCGCTGCCAGTCGCTCCGTACGGTGCCGGCAAACCCGACGGTGGGCAGTTGCCGCGTGGGGCGGGAGCAGGGGAAAGACCGCGGCAGCGTCGCGAGTGCGTCGGCGAGCAGCGGCGGCGAGAGGAGAGGGGGCGCCATTGCCTAACGGATTTTGGAATGCGGCAAGATCGGACTCCAACTAGGAGACGGCGGCGAGGGGTCTGGTTTTCTTCGCGGGACTATACCATTTTTACACTGTCCTCAGCAGCCACTAATTCTTCTGGTTCAGGTTTAACGGAGATCTGTTTTTGCATATTTGACCTTGCACGTATACATATTTCTATAAAGAACTTCTGCCACTTAAAGAAGTTCCATTATTTCAATTGAAAGAAGCGGATGGGAGTTCAAAGCTAAGAGTTTTTTTTTAAAAAAAAAAAAAGTTTTGTGTCGGTGAGAGTTTTGGCGGAAAGAGGAATATATGAGTTTAGATGGCCAAAACTCCTAATTAATCGTAATGAAGGGAATTATTATGCTTTTAATGAAAAAATCACCACACCAAATGCAGCGACTTTGTTAATCTCCAAACCTGCCACTGCCAGTCTAATTTTTTGAGGTATTCATAGAGATAAAATATGTGAATGGGTTGGTGAGTGTATATGTGTAGGTAGACGTTAATGTCTGTCTTTTGCAAAAGAAAAAACGACCGTGTGGTTTTCTACCACTTCCATGCTAAACTTTTGAGCAACACCACCTACACTATACTTGGTCTCGCAAAAGAAAAGCTGCAAGCAGTTGGATTTATACTGATTGTTCATCAAAGATTTTAAAATGTTGTGAATTTTGGTTGCGTGAAGAGAAAGAAGTACTCCATTTGTTCCAAAATAAATGTCAGTCGTCACGTTTTATGAGAAGTCAAATATTTTAAATTTGATCAAGTTAATAAAATATTTATAGTGTATAATTAATATTATTAGATAAATTATTGAACATGTTTAGAGATATAAATATTGTTAATATTTTATATAAATCTAGTTAAACTTAAAAAGGTTTGACCAATACGCATTTTATATAGTGATATTTATTTTAGAATTGAGGGATTAATACAATGTTTCCTTCATGATACGCGTCGTATTCTCATTCGTGGTGCTTCCAATAAAATGGAAATTATTTCAGAAGACTACAAGCATAAAAATCATTCGTGGTGATTCTGAGCCAGCAGTGAGCTAGGAGAGTGACAACCGACGACTAATCTAGCTATTTTGGCCCCAGGGCGTTCGATTTCTTCATAGATTGATCGATCACATACATGCATACCGACCTATGATGACTTTGTTAATCTTGAAACATACCAACCTAATTTTCTGAAAGTGTTCATGGAGATAAAATATGTGTGCGTCAGTAGAGGCAGGTATGCATGTATTTAGGCAGACGTCGATGTCTTTTGAAAAAGAAAAACAGGACCGTGCAGTTTTCTACCACTCCATGCTAAACTTTTGAGCAACACCACATGAATTTTCAACACGTTATTGTTTGTATCTTTACCTGTTCCACGTCTTTAGCTCCCAAACCCAAGTACAGTGCACTTGGTTTCGAAAAAAAGAGCTCCAAAACAGTAGGCTTTTATAATTCTTATACTATTTGTTGATCAAAGATTATTAAAAATATTGGGAATCTTGGTTGTGTGAGGTGGAAGAAGTACGACGTTGCTTTGGTGGCAGTGATGTGCATGCTCTATAGGAGACTCTAATACCTTAATCAAAATTACTCAACTAACCTAAAAATCGAAACCACCCTTCCATTTGTAAGTTCAAAGTTGAAATTAATCGAAATAGTTAAGTAATTCTATTTGCTCACAAGAAATTTGTCCACCGCCATACTTTATTTCCCTCTGTTTGTCCATTACTGCGCTCGAACCTAAGCAAAAGAAGTCCATAAGACAGACCTGAATAAAGAATAAATAATAATCTTTAACCAAACAAATCAGAAGAAAAATGATTCTTAGTTCGATACAAGAAGAATCAACACAAGAAAAAGGTGGTGCCCAGTAGAGGACTAAGGGGGTGTTTGGTTACAGCCACCTAAAATTTAGTAGCTAAACTTAGGTGATTTTAGGCCATAAACTACCAAACACTCCCCTCTTAAAGTGTCCCCTAAACTTTAGTTGATGCACTAAACTTTAGGGGCCACTAAACTTTAGGGGGCACTAAACTTTAGGGGCCACTAAACTTTAGGGTGTAAACCAAACATGCCCTAAGCGGAGTTGTTTTTTTTTCGTTCACGGTGGTTCCAATGAAATATAAATTATTTCAGAAGGTTACAATCCTAAAAATACACAATTGTCTTTTTTTTATAAAATGTACATGTATTAATTAGAAAAACATGTCCAAATACAAATACATCGAAAAAAGATACGTAGCACAACTGTCCAACCTATATTCTACGAGAAAGTAAACCGGCTGCATTCGCTGCCGACGAAGACCGTCGACACCGTCAAACGTGAATCAGCAGAAGCCGGAGAAAACCACCGGCGTTGAGGTGGACTGCAGCAGACGCTCGATCTCGCGGAAGCGAAGAAGTCTTTGAGCGTCCATCTGTCAGGATTACAGTCCAGATTGAAACGACAAGAGTGGTGCTGACGATGACATCAGTCGTCGCAGTGAAGCCAAGCTCGCTCAAACCCGATTCGTGTCGCCGGTAGATCGCGTTCGATCCACCACACTCCGTCTTGCCGCCATGCCCTCAGCCGCCACCGTATCCTTGACCTTAGACGCGGCACGAACACCGCCGCTCCGCCCTGACGACGAAACAGCAGCCGCCACAGACTCCTACACCACCTCACAGGCCTCTCATCGTCACCGGAGTAAATGACGACGAGGTGGACGAAGACCGGGAGGACTTTATTCCACCATGGCAGCGCCGCCACCTCCACCAAGCTCGTGCCGCTGGAAAACCTAACCCTAAAAAAGGACTCAGAAGAAAAACTTATTGAAAACCAAGGATCTCCACTCCCTTTAGCCCCCGGCGAGATGCCGGAGGGGAAGGGAGGGGGACCGACAGCGACGGCGGAGGGCTGCGGGCGGGCTGCGGCCTCCCGGTATTGTACAAATAGTTGGATGATTGGATCATGACCCAACTAGAAAAATGACCAAATACACAATTGTCTTGGTTTAGAGGATGATTCGGAGCCAGTGCTGAGCTGGCCCGGGAAAGTGACATGCCGACGGCTGACCTGGCGATTTTGCCCACCCCCAACGTTCGATTTCTGCCTAGATGGATGGATCGATCACGGCAGACGCCAGACGGGCAGAGACGTAAAAACAAGCGCGGCATTGCGTGGGAGCTCTCCATTCTCTCCCGTTCCTCTGGCTCAGTGACAGTCACAGTCAGTCAGTCTTGCTTCAGTTTATTTACTTTAAAAAAAGTCAGTATTTTTTATTTTTATTGAGATGATAAAAAAAGGTATGTCTTTGCTTCACCAGCGTGCGTCGTCGTCGTCGTGCCTGAGAGGCCAAGCCGGACACGCAAATTGAGCCGGAGAAGAGGAGGGACCGCGGACCCGCACAGGCAGCCCATCCGCAGTCCAGAACCTCGCTGTCTGCGTGAGGTCCGCGTCCGGATTGCTTCTTTAGGCCCAGCAGAAAGCGCTTCGGCCCACAAGCAGACGCCAAACACCGGCGGGCCGGCGGCGGCATCGCCTGCAAATCCTGCGTTTCTCGCAAGTTTTTGCCCAGGACCAGAAAACTGCGCCTACATGGCTGCCTGTGCCCAGGTCTTAGCACAATTTGTGGCTGTCCTGGACATGAGCGAGATGACAAGAATCGACGACAGAATAGATCAATTTGGTACAACTCACAACAGTTTTATAAAGCTAAACTGTTTTTTAGTCAAACATCTTTTCTCAAAACAGCTTCATCTTTTCTATGAAACTGTTTTTCTCCCCTTTCACAGAGGCATAAAATGAGATGAAGCTGAAAAAATTAGCTTATCTCAGTTCTCTTTTCCATTTCTCTCTCATATTCTGATATTCATGTATGAAGTTATTGGTGAAGCTGCTTTGTCAAACATTTTTCTCAAAATAACTCAGTTTCACCTAAAAAGTTGCTCATGAAGCTATTTTTTTTAAAAAAACAGGTTCACTAATGAAGCTAAGTTGTACCAAACAGGCCCTTAAGATGGAGTGACTTCTTTGAAAGTTATAGGTGATCGCTGCAAAGATCTGACAGTAGGAATACAGAATTTTGATTCCACCACGCTGATCGATTCCGTTTAGCTTATATATGGACAGTAACAGCTCCCGGAAACTTTATACTGTCTACATGCATGTGGTTAATTAAAAAAACATCTATCTCCAATATAAACTTCTTCACCACGTTATTATACGCTTACCTACCTATACAAATACATAATATATATCGAGAGCATGACAGAACAGATGAAGACGAATAAACAACTTGCCACTGATCGACATGCCTGTGCCCGTGCCTTCGCCTTTCAATCAGTGTATATGGTCTGGGTTTTCTTTGTTCCATGATAGGTAGTTAGGGTCTCCAAGGGCCCTGAAAACCGTGCAAAAACAAACGTAAAGCTTCAGCACTTGAGTTTATATATAGTTTGGTTGAAACAAATAAATAAATCTGCAACGTCACCTGACGATGTGAGATCATGAGATGGACACACGTACGACTTTGATTTACCTTGGCTTGATGACGTAGAGGATGACGAAGATCATGGCTAGGAAGAGGCAGATGCCGCCGATGGCGACGTAGGCGACGCCGATGAAGTTGTTCCTGCCGCCGATCCACGACGTGGTGGACAGCACCAGCGCCTTGGTTCCCCCGAAGCTGTACGTGTTGTAGTTGTTCTGGATCACCACCGTGATCTCGTCGCTCGCCATCATGTCCGACTCGATCCTGCCGTACAGCTTCCTGAACGTCGGCAGCGCCGCGGTTCGCATCCACACAATCAGGTCCTCCTGCTCACTCAGCTGAAACAAACACACCGATCGATCGACGACATCAAAAGTAAGCGAAATTATTCAGATCCAGGAACAAATGAAACTGTTAGCTAGCTTACTGGTATTTTCTCGTTGAGTTTAGCACCGCCGATGAGTCCCCCTTTCTGGAAGTTGCTGGGGAAAACATCGCTGCCAAACTTTTTGTTCTTGTCGCTGTCCCAGGCAATGTTCTTCTTGTTCACCTCGACGGCCTTCTTGTTGAGAGAGAAGGAGTAGGTGTCGTTGAACAGGCTCCAGGAGATGAGGCCGCAGGGCACGATGGGCGCGCCGCCGCCTTCGCTGGTGGCTTCAGGCTCACAGTTTGTTATCGTGCTCGCAGCGTCCTTGTACAGTAACTGCTTGTCGTTACGACTCTTCACATACCTAGAAGGGGTTAACATTACATGATTGATGATAGATGTACAACATTCAGGCCGACAATGCATGACCTGTTTTGGAAATCATCTGACCAAATTACGTTCTAGAGTTCACCGTACGTACCGGCGATGGTTCTGATAGAAATTTTCAAGCTGGTAATATATGTGTATCGGCCCTTTCATTGGCTTTGGCACCTGAAATATGCATGAAACTCCACCATCATTACTTACCAAATACAGTACTTACAAAGTTCTTTTTTACAAAGCTACATTCGATCCCATGGCAATATCTACTCACAGTGATCTTTCTTGTGCACGCTTTGTCAGTCTTGGTATCCTGAATGAACCCGACCTTGTCGTTCGAGGATACGCACTCGGCGTCATATCGATCTATCAACTCAACAATCTGTGTGCAAATCAAATCAGGTTATTAACAGAGGACAGACCAAATGCAACATCGCATTAATATATACTGATGAACGTGAAAGCCACATATATACATACATACATTCTGTGATGCAGCCAGAGAGGCGAGGCCAATTGGGACGAAGATGACGCCGATGAGCGAGAAAGCACCAATGACCTAGCCAATGCAGCATATGCATCTATGTTCAGGTTAATTAGGAGATAGACAGTGCACTGCACATGGTTAGAGTAAAGAATTTTATTTGGAATAATCACAGAAGATGGCAGGCATGCGTACAATTCCAGGAGTTAATAGTGGCTTGCATGCTGGAAGCTCCTGCTGGGTAAACTTAGAATCTGCTCATCACATTCACATAGAAGAGACTTCATTCAATTGCAGAAACATGCATGCATCAATCCCTCAAGACATATATTAATTATTAATTGGGCATATGACATTTCAAGATTTGTTAATAAATTTTGACAGTAATTGCTAATAACTAGTATATATACACCAATGGTGCACATGAAGAAAAAAAGATTATATAGAAAATTTCAAATTTGACCCCCACGGTATATAATTCGAAACGTATGCCAGAGAAAGAACAAATACAACAGAGGAAGGACAGCTGGAAATACAACATACACTTGGGTTTCTTGGACCGCCGTGAGGCCAAGGAGTCGCTCTCCGACGCTGGCAGACTCATCTGCGCAAAGCAACAACCTGCACATCGACGGCGCATCAAATCAAAACATGCACGTACGACGATCGAATTCAATTCGAGGACGCCAGGACGGACACATCGATCGATCGCCTCCTGCTGAATCCTGACCACAGACGACGCTACATATATATATATATATATATATATATATATATATATATATATATATATATATATATATATATATATATATATGCATGCATTTCCACGATCGATCGATCGAGGCCCAAGAACACGACAACGACAGCGCAAATTACCAGAGCGCACGCAGGTAGAGTGATGATGGCGGCCCGCCAGTCGATCGTGAGCGAGGTCGATCTGTGCCGCCGACCGGCCGGATCGATCGAGGACGAGGAGGGTTCGTGTCTCGTTCGTCTTCGTCCGCCGCGAGGAGGAGGAGAAGTTCGTGACGCGGTCCCGTCCTGTCCCTATCCCGGGGGCTTTGGCGCTTCAATGGCGGAGCGGAAACTCCCGGGCGTCCGTGGGATGTCTGTCAGCCGTCCAGTGAGGGATCACGCAGGCCGATCGAGTGTTGGCAGCAAAATTTGGCTCAAAGATATATTTAGGCTTAATTATTGAGTAATGCCGTTGGTCAGGAGGATGTTTGGGTTTTTCGCATGCATGCTGATATTGTACTAACATTCACGGCGAAAATAGTGTTGGAGGTGCAAGTATCTGTTGACTCTATGAGATTGAAGCTGTGCAGAGAAGTCTGTCAAGTCTAGCTGTGACGGTTTTTGCTCAAATTAGAGAAAACAAGATTATTGGGAGTAGGTTTACCAAAAGAAATAATCCAAAACTTCGATTTTGCAACGTTTCCAATATATTGTGGAAAGGTAAAAGTAACACTATCGTCAACAGTTTTCAATAGTTTTGTGCTAATAAAATCAAAGGCAGATTCATTTGAAGGGTTTTTTTAACTGTCCGTGCTACACTACCTCTACCAAAAGCATCTCCAAAAGACTCTTTATATATTTTCTAAATTCTAAGAATAGAGATTTTAGCGAAAAACATACTCCAACAACCTCTTCAATTGAATATTCAAATATATATATATATATATATATATATATATCTTCTATTCTGAATTTCTAGCTAAAGATGGAGAGCGAGGATAGATCTTTAGACTGCATACAAGATATAGAAAAAATGTCGAAACACATATAAATATATAGAAAACGGTTTTTAATTTTTATTCAAATAATGATTTAGAGAGTAGATTTTAGAAATACTCTTGGATATGTTCCATAGCCGTTTATATCCCCAACACCTAATGTCGGTGTTATGACCCGGGGGTCAAGTCCACCGGCTAGTAAATTTGTATATTGCGTGCTCCCTCTCCTAGATGTGATGCAAGAAGGACACAAGATTTATCCTGGTTCGGACAAAGAAGGCCCTACGTCCAGCGGGGGAGGATGACTTGTATTATCTTGCACCGAAATGCTCGTACAGGAGGGGTACAAGCTGGTTTACACGGGGTCGCTCAGAGTGAGCTTAGGCCTAAGGCTAGCAGGGCTATCCTAGGCGGTCGGTTGGTTGCTCGAGGGGTCGATCAACGAACGGGGTGTGTGGAGTGTGAGGATCAGAGCTGGAGTCTGCGTGCGAAGTGTTCGGGCGAATGTGGGATTATGCGAGAGTTGTCGTGAAAAAAGGATCTGGATCCGAGTCCCTTTCTTCTATCTCGGCGTCCCCTTTTATAGACCAAGGGGAGGCCCGAGGGTACAGAGTCCTAAACTGTTGTAGCATGGGAGGCGTGTCCGTGGCATAGTGTTGGCGAAGGGACGTCGATCACTGTGGCGGCGTGGCTTTCCCGTCCTTCCGGTGCTCCGGAGCGTGGTGACAGTAGACTAGACGTCGCGGCACGTCGCGGCACAGCAGAGTCGTCCTTCCGTAGACGGGCGCGAGTCCCACAGTTGAAGCGGGACGGGGCGGATGGGACGGGCCCCATACCGGAGTGGTTGGAGGTAGGAGTCCAGCCCCCCGGTCGAGGGGTGAGGTCGAGGCCGGGGTGGCCTTGTCGTATCCCTGAAGACGCCGTCGAGGGCCGTCCTGTTCACGTCTCGAGGAGTACTTCTGGAGTCCGTACTCGCGACGTGGTTACAGCAGCAACACAGTTGGCGGAGGTCCGGGACATGGCAGTGAGTTGCTGGATTTGACTGCGGTCGTGGGCGCCCATGGTGTTAGGCGGATTCCCTTTAACCCATACCGGGAGCAGTTGGGCTGATCGAGCTTCCCGTCCGGGGGTCGTTCGCTCGACCCCTTTCCGTCGGTGAGAGTAGAGGCGGAGTCGGAGAGGTCGATGCAGAGGCGGAGGGGTCGTTCGTTCGACCCCTGGTCCATCATTCGGCGTCGAGGTGGAGGCGGAGGGGTCGTTTGTTCGACCCCTGGTCCGTCATTCGGCGTCGAGGTGGAGGTGGAGGGGTCGTTCGTTCGACCCCTGGTCCGTCATCTTTCCAGAAGCGGGCCGGCCCACGACTGGTCGCTATCGCCGGCGCAGGGGGCCTTCGTGTGATGGGCCCTTCTTTACTGACTTAAGCGGTTGGTTGGTCCCTGTCTTAAAAATGGTTGCTATGTTAAACGTTAAATTATCGAAGGGTTCAGGGTACCCCTTACCTTCGTACCCGACAGTAGCCCCGAGCCTCTGTGCGGATAAGGAGAATCCGCATAGGGGCTTTTGGCATTGACCTGTAGAGTTAGTAAGAGATTCGATTCTCTGTGGGGTGCGCGCGAGCGCACCCCGCAGGGGTAGCCCCCGAGGCCCCAGAGGAGTGATTAAGAACTCCTCTGGGGGCTATGATATGCGTCTTCTCGAGGGGAGTAAGGATTACTCGGAGCTTTTAGCCTTGACCTGCAAGGTCAGTAAGAGGTTCGATTCTCCGTGGGGTGCGCGCGAGCGCACCCCGCGGGGGTAGCCCCCGAGGCCCCAGAGGAGTGATTAAGAACTCCTCTGGGGGCTATGATGTGTTTTATCGAGGGGGTTTAAGGTTACCTGGAGACGTGGCGCCCTAGCGAGGGGTCGATTCCGTTCACCAGGCTATGAGCGTTCCTTTCCCTGAAAAGAGAGGTGCTCGAGGGCGGCTGTCGAACCCTTTCGAGGGCCAGCCTTCGCTCCCTCAAGCGTTACTGGAGTCACAGCGCCCCTACCGAGAGGTCAACTCTGTCTGCCAGGTCACGAGTGTTTTCGACCCTCTTTCGTCGAGGGGTGTCGTGCGTAGTCGGGCCCTCGAGCCCTGCGTGGCTGGGCCTTCACTACCTCATAGCGTCCTTCCCATGGATCTTTGCATTCGGATTGCAGGGCGAAGAGCATCGTGCTATCCCCATTGGGACGAGCCTCGAAGTCCTCTGTGAGCTGGTGTCGGGCATGTGTCCATTAGAAATGGTGCCCAGTACGGGTAAAAATCCAAGTGAGAACTCGTGCCCCATTCGATAGGGGTCGATTAGAAGCCCGAAGGCGTTCTCATTAAGCAAGACTGTATGGCTTACCAAGGTGCCAACTCTGTTCGATGGGAGTTGGTGGCTCGATGCCTCCCGGCGTAGGGATCCTTAGGTATTCCTTGGTTATGCCTCGGATATGTCCCACGGGACCTCGAGAGTTCGTTCTCGAGCTAGGGGCATGCGCCTGTCCCCCCCGGGTCATCCCTGACTCGCATACTCGAGGGCGGTTGTCGAACCCCGTTCGTGGGGCCAGCCTCCACCCCCTCGAGATTTTAGGGGTGGACCGGAGTCCGTAACCATGGGTCCTTCCTGACCTCAGGTACTCGAGGGCGGCTGTTGAACCCTATGTAAGGGCCAGCCTTCGCTCCCTCAAGATTTGACGGATGGTTCGTCATCCGCCGCTAGCCTCCGAAGGTGCCGTCCTATCCTGTGGAATGCGGAGGGGGGAAGTGGGTAATTGTATTGAACATGGGGACATACCTGTGCCTTTGTTGGATCTGCCCGTTGGGCTCGAGTCCTCAAGGGAGGCTGTCGAACCCTGTGTAAGGGCCAGCCTTTGCCCCCTCGAGACTTGGGAGTGGACTGGAGTTGATAACCCTAGGTCCCCTCAGACCTCAGGTACTCGAGGGCGGCTGTCGAGCCCCGTTCGTGGGTTGGCCTTTGTCCCCTCGAGATTTTGGGGGTGGACCGGAGTCCATAACCCGGGGTCATTTCTGTCCTCAGGTACTCGAGGGTGGCTGTCGAACCCCCTTTCGAGGGCCAGCCTTCACTTCCTCGAGATTTTGACGGGCTGGCCGTCGTTGGTTGCTTACCTCCGAAGATAACGTTTCCCACCGCGCGCCTTTTTAGGAGATGTCCGTTTGGTCACAACAGTGGCAGACGCAGGCCGGAGTGCGGTGCGGGGCCCAATGATGGGACAGGACGCCTTACCCTGGAGGAATACGAGGAGGTGGTATGCAGGCGCATTAAATGCAGAGATTCACTTGCCTGTTCGTAGGATCCGCCCGTTGGCCTCCCTGTTATAAATACCGGAAGTGAGGAGTCGGCCGCTCTTTTCTCGCATTTGCCTTCCCTGCCTCCATCTTCCCGCCGTTGCCTTAGACGCCCTTTGAGCCGGACTTCTGCGCACGCGAGAGAAAAAAGAGGGGAGATTGGGAACGTACCTTCCACCCCCAACCCCGAGCGTGTCAGCCTCCTTGCCCCCATGGCCAAGTACAGCCTGCGCGGCCCTGATGCCTGGCTCCCGTCTTCGGTGACCGCTGCGCGCTTGGGTGACCTGGTGGAGAGCGGCCTCCTCCAGCCCATCACCTCCGTCGACCGGTCGGAGTGGGTGGTGCCGCCACAGGAGCACGCCGAGCCCAATCCACCGGAGGGCTACGTGGTCAGCTTCGAGGTCTTCCATCGGGCGGGGCTAGGCGCCCCTCCCAATCGTCTTCTGCACGGGATCCTCCACCACTACGGCGCGGAGCTCCAACATCTCACCCCCAGCGGTATCTGTCACGCGGCGGTTTTCACCGCCGTGTGTGAGGGGTACCTAGGGATCGAGCCGCACTAGGAGTTGTGGCTCCACCTATTCGAGGCGAGCCTATTCCACGCGTCGGTCGGCCGTGGCACCCGCAAGACGGTCAGGGTCGGGTGCTGCAGCATCGCCCTCAAGCGGGCAGACGACTGGATCCCGGCAAAGCTCTCGTCGAGCCACTCTGGATGACATTCCGGGTGGTTCTACATGAGGAACGACGACGATTTGCTCCCCGCCTACACCGGGAGGACGATTGACTCAAAGCCCGACCACTGGAGGTACGGCGTCGAGAAGAGGAAGCAGTCGTGCCTCACCCACCTGCTTGACGCGATCGACCATCTGAAGAAGGCGGGACTCACGGCGGCGATCATCACGTCGGCTTTCCATTTGCGGCGAGTCGTGTCGCTGATGGCTCGACCTCTACGCCTCGATGAGATGTGCCCGGGGGTCGACCTCACGGGGTGTCGCCTCATTGGGGGACGAGCTACCCCCCGAGAGGGTAGCCCGCCGCATACGTGCCTCCTTCGCGGGCGTGTTCTTAGTCCCCATGATGCCAGACCAAGGATACGTCCAGCTGGTATGACTCCCTTTCTCTGCTAGTGTTCTCGCGTTTGCCTTGTTCACCTTCTTTGCTTGCGTCCTAACTGCCTTGTGTTCCTCAGGTGGATGTTATCTTCCGGAAGTCGCCGCCGCCGGTGAAGGAGGAGCAGGGCGACTCCCAGGCGAGGCGCCTTCAAGCCGAGCAGGACAAGAAGGCTAAGGACAAGGCTAAGAAGGACAAGGGCAAGAGACCCCGAGAGAAGCAGGAGAGGGAGCAACGCCGGGCCTGGCAGAGGCGGGCCGGCCTTTCCGAGGAGTCGCCCTCGGAAGAGGATGAGGAAGAGGAGGAGAGCAGCGACAGCGAGGTCGAGCCGCAAGGAGGGCTCGAGGAGGAACAAACGGCGCCCGAACAGCAGAGGGCGGTCGTTAGAACTGGAGGAGGAGAGGGGTCGACGTCGAGGTCGGACCCTACTGGCGAGGTCGAGCCGCGGGGGGAACGCCCCGTGGCTCCTCAAGGCGAAGTGCCATGGCAGACGCGCGGGCGATCGACACGGTCCCCGTCGGGGGGTCGATCGGGCATGCCTCCTGCGCCTACCCGGTCGAGCGCATGGGTGCCGAGCCCGTCGGCGCAGGAGGAAGCTAGCAGGGGGACGACGGGAGCGTTGTCGGCCCCTGCCCAGGAGACAGCGCCAAGGGCGGCCTCGACCCCCGCCGAGGACCGCGGGAGGAGTGGCTCTCGGCGCGTTCCGTTCAAGCCCCCGAGCGGTTCGAAGTCCGTTAGCCGGAACCTCATGACCCCGAAGGGGTAAGTTGCTTTTCTGCCGATCGAGGGTATTTATTATATATATATATATTTTGTTGCTCACGACTCGTGCTTACCATCGTGTGCGGGCATCTTTTTCAGGTCGAAGCGCTCGACCGAGGATGCGTCCCTCGCTCCGGCCAAGAGGCTGAGGACGGGGGTTGCAGTCGAGGCGACCGTCGAGGCCAGTCCCGCTGCTCCGTCCCCTTCATCGCTCACCCCAGAAGCGGCGTGGGCGGCCAGGGCCCGGGAGGCAATGGGGCGAGGGGTGGCGTAGGCTGCCTCGGAGTTGGCCCGAGCGGGGGAGGAGACGGGTTCGCCCGCCGTGCCGGCGGGGTCCGCCGAAGTGGCGGGTGAAGCCATGCCTGCCCACCTGTCGGAGGGAGGCGCACTCAGCGCCTCGGAAGGCGTGGGGTCCGCATCGACGACGGTCGTGACCGAGGGGGTCGAGCCCCAAGCCGCCACGGAAGTGGAGGTGGTGGACGTGGCCTCCGCGGACGAGGAGGAGACCCCGGCTCGCTCGACGCCGGGGCGGTGGCCTGAGAGCCTCGCTTCGTTGGAGGCGCGCCAGCAGCGTGAGCACGGGGGTGCTGCTGCTGCACCGGAGGTGAGGTCACCGGTGGAGGAGCCCACCGCTGAAGAGGTGGCCGAGATGGTGGCCGAGCTGGTGGGCCCGGCGGAGATGGGCGCTGTGGGGGCCCCTTCGTCGGAACCGGAGTCGGCTCAGCCTCGCTTCGACGTCGAGCAGTCATCGTCTCGAGGTAATACGTCCTCCGACTTAGTCGACCCGCAGTGGATCTGCGGCGCTAGGTACTAATCGTTTTGTCTTTTTCGCCGTGCAGGGTTGTTTTCCCGGCCGGGAATTCCCCTGCCCAGGGGAGATGGCTCGGAGGGACCGGCGACGTCCTCGCAGGGTGGCCCCGAGGCTGGGAGAGCCCAGCTCGAGGGGCCTTCTCCCTTCTTTGCTTGGACGGAGAGGGTGGCACGCCACGGGGGTGGCGCTGAAATGTGCCGGGGCGTCATGCGGGAGGTCCAGGGGAGGATCGACCGCTGCAGCGGGTTCTGGGGACAGGAGCCCCTCGAGTTGGCCGACCCTCGAGACTCCGGGCACACCTTCCTCAAGCTCGACGACCAGGCTGAGCTCGGGGAGTGGGAGCACCTGGAGGAGTTCCGGGCCTGGTTCGAGCACGCGGTGCGCCTGGCCGCGGAGGTCGCTGCCGTGGACCTGCATCGGGGGTTGGAGGTGAGTTTCTTTCTTCCTTTGATTTTGCTTGGGTTGCCTGCCTGTTCTTTTCTGATGATCTTCCTTTTCGTCCTTGTCAGACGCTGAGGGCAAGGTCGTACGACAAGTCCCAGTTCATCCTCCAGACGCAGGAGCAGCTCCCCGCCCTCCGTACTTCGCTGGAGAAGGCGAAGGCCGAGGCGGCAACCGCGCGGGAGGAGGCCAAGGCCGAGGTCGCCCACGCGAGGGCCGGGGTGGCCGCTGTGCAGGAGGCTACTCGGGCCGCCCAGGAGACGGCGCAATCGAGGATCGACGTCGCCCTCCAGTCGGTCATCGAGGTCGGGCGGCAGCGGGATGCTGCCCAGGAGGCCCAGTGCCAGGCGGAGGAGGAGGCCGCCCAGCTGAAGGAGGAGCTGGTCCGAGCAGCTGAGAGCATCCAGGGGCTCCAAGGGGATGTCGACACCGTCTCCCGCGAACGCGACGCGCTGGTCGTTGCGGAGGAGAAGGCTCGGACCCGAATGGCCTGTTTGGGGTTGGTGGCGGCCAACCAGAAGAGAGCCCTCGATGACGCTGGCAAGGTCATCGAGGACCTCTAGGCTAGAGTCGGCGACCAGGCCGCAGAGCTTGTCGACGTCCGCCACCAACTCGAGAGGACCGAGCAGGGCTACGCCACCCTGGAGGCGCATGCCCAAGGTGAGTTCTTTGAGATTGTTGCTGAGTCTGCCCGGTCTCGACCCTTTTCCTGCTCTTTTGGTTTTGACCGAGTTTTGTGCTTGTTTTGGCAGAGCTTGCAGCGGAAAAGGCCCGAGCCCACGAGGACCTGACCAGTCTTCAGGGCCTCCTCGGGGTGGAGGCGGGCCTTAACAAGAGGCTCGAGGGCGCTATCTCCTCCTTCTGCGACGACCTCGGGGTCGAGCCGGAGCCGTTGGTCGAGGGCGACGCTCGAGGAGACTCCCCGCTGCGCCGCTTCTACTCCATGACGCAGGAGGTGACGGAGCACGTCCGTGCTGCCCTGCATGTGGGCGTGAAGCGGGCGCTCGCGGTCGTCCGCTCGGGCTACATCTACGACTTCAGCGTTGTCGCCAGCGAGTTCGTCACCGACCCGAGGCTGACTGACGAAGAGAACGAGGCGAGGTGCCATGAGCTGATCGAGCTTGCGGAGGTGCCCGGAGGCGAGCTGGCGAAGCTCTTCGAGCCTGAAGGGCTCCCTTCGGCGGACGGAGATGGCGCCGAGTAGCCCTAGGCCTGCGAGCCAAATCTGGACAAGAAGGTCCATGTAGTAGTTAGGCTTTTGTAATGATACAATGCCGAGCTCCCGAGGGCTTCTTATATCTAATGCTTTTTGTTCGAGATGCATCTTGTTATTTTATTTTCTCGAGCCATCTCTGTTTTTCTTTGCCTGAGTCGTCGCTTGTGGACTAAGTGTTCGACGCACGCTCGTATCCCTGGAAGGGGGGAGCGAGTGGGGATACCGTAGCCCTGAGGCGTAGGAGAGTCCCCGGCTCGATGGCCCGCGACCCTTAGGGAGTTCGAGGCGTCTTTACTTAGTCATGAAGCGTACTTGGGGCAAAGATCGAGTGGGAAAGCCAAGTTTCGAAAAATCGTTCGGGTTTTTAGGGGACTTAGGAGGGGGGTCCCCCCTGTCAGCCCCCGGGGGAGGCTTGACTTTGCCAGAGCAGAGTCGAGGCTACCTTAGAGTTATGAACGAATGTAGAATGTATTTCGAGAACATTTTATTCATCCATGATGTGATAAGTGTACATAATGCGGGAAATGTACAAGGCGTCGAGGCCTTTGGGATAGAAACGACGTAGTTGTTCGATGTTCCACGCGTTGGTGAGGATCTCGCCCTTTTCGTTCTTCAGTTTGTAAGTGTCGGGCTTCAGCACCTCTGCCACGATGAAGGGTCCCTCCCAAGGTGGCGTCAGCTTGTGACGTCCCTTGTTGCTTTGTCGGCGGCGCAGAACAAGGTCGCCGACGTCGAGGTCCCTTTTGCGTACGTTTTTGTCGTGGTAGCGTCGCAGCGTCTGCTGGTACTTTGCCAACTTGAAGAGGGCCACGTCTCGGGCTTCCTCGAGCTGGTCGAGGGAGTCCTCTCGGGCTGCTGTGTAGGCTTGCTCGCTGTAGGCTTTTAGTCGAGGGGACCCGTATTCGAGGTCGGTGGGGAGGACGGCCTCAGACCCATAAACCAAGAAGAACGGGGAGAACCCCGTGGCTCGACTTGGTGTCGTTCGGAGACTCCATAGGACAGCGGGCAGTTCATCGACCCATCTCTTGCCATGTCTGTTCAGCCGATCGAAGATCCTTGGCTTGAGACCCTACAAAACCATACCATTGGCGCGCTCGACCTGGCCGTTAGTTCGAGGGTGGGCGACTGCAGACCAATTCACCATGATGTGGTGGTGGTCACAGATGTCCAGGAACTTTTGGCCGGTGAACTGCGTGCCATTGTCGGTGATGATGACGTTGGGGACCCCAAAGCGGTGGATGATATCGGTGAAGAATAGCACGGCTTGTCGAGACTAGATGTTGGCGATGGGTCGAGCCTCAATCCACTTCGAGAACTTGTCTACAACCACGAGGAGGTGGGTGTGGCCACCCTTGGTTCTCTTCAGGGGGCCAACCATGTCGAGCCCCCATACTGCGAATGGCCAAGTTATGGGTATCATCTGAAGAGCTTGGGCGGGTAGGTGGGTCTGCCTGACGTAGAATTGGCATCCTTTGCAAGATCGGACGAGTCTGGTGGCGTCGGTGACGGCTGTTGGCCAGTAGAAGCCTTGTCGAAAGGCGCTTCCTACCAGCGTTCTTGGCGTCGCGCGATGGCCGCAAGCCCCCGAGTGTAGATCCTTCAGCAATGCCCTCCCCTCGTCGAGGCTGAGACAACGTTGAAGGATCCCGGAAGGGCTACGTCGATACAGCTCGCGGCCGTCCCCATACAAGACGTAGGTTTTGGCGCGTCGGGCTATACGGCGGGCCTCGGTGCGGTCCTCTGGGAGCTCACCCTGTGTCATATACTCGAGGTAGGGTGCGCGCCAATCCGTCGGGGGGGTTGGCGCTGTGACGGAACCGCCCAGATTATAGGAGATCAAGTGCTAACGTAGCTGACTTAACTACCATTTAAAACACTTGAGCCCATATAAACCCGGTAGTCCGGAAATCTCGAAGGATTTCTTACATCAACTCAGGATCGCGTACATTCAGGGATACACATTCGAACGAGCCACGAATCAAAGGAAATACTTAAAGTACGAAATAAAGTTATCACAACTCTTTGTTCCAAATAAAAGTAGTACTTACGCCACTACACATGTGGCCAAATAAAACAGAGTTTGAAGCGGAATTTGAGGTTTTCAAACGACAGGGGTGCCCACAACGTCAGGTCCAGCAACAGCAAAAGGTGAGCTTGTAGAAGACCTTGCCTAAGGCCTACTCATCTTCTCCGTAGAAAGGATAGAGACAGTGCTTACAATAGCCGATGTATACTTGGCCATCTGCAACAACGGGATAAACCCTGAGTACGGGAATGTACTCAGCTAGACTTACCCGCCTAACTGAAAATAAAAGACTCCAAGGATATGCACGGCTGTATCTGGAGTTGGATAAGCTTTACTTTGCGGAAATGCTTAACTTAAGGGGTTTACTTTAAAAGATACGATGAGCAGTCATCTTTTATCCTATTAATTATCTCTAGGTTATTGCATCTACACTAGAGCACACACTTGATTCTACTCAAACAATATAGTAACATATATCTAGTTCCTTCATCAATATTTTAGTAGAACCATTAAGATGTCACATGGAGTTGTACCGTGGTGAAGCTCAGCATAATCCCCCATATCCAGTGGGGGGCGGCAATTCGAATCGATATACACCAGCTGGTAAGATTACCTTTAACACACGCCCATACTTTACCCCGTCGGGTCAGCATTAGGTTACCGCTCAACAAAGTCCAGGTGGTAAACGACGCGGGCTCGTATTGGTCCACCCCAATTGTAGAAAATAGATGGCCACCACAGGGCAGATCATGCCTACAGTCTAGAGGGGTGCTCACAGCAGAGCGAGCTCCGACCCGGACAATGTTTACTCGGCTTCGGGGTCGACACTCCCGACGGCCCCTATGTGAAAGGGCGCATTCAAAGATGTAAGAGGGCCACCATCGTGTACAAACCTACATGATCCAACGGACGGACTGCCCCCAAGTCTTGACCACTTGGTGCACTTGCCTTCCAGTTGACCGTATTTCATTACTACCATAGGTTCTTTCCACGATAGCGAATATAGCCAACCGTGATAGTATTACCCACAAGGGATAATACGAAACATAAAAAGAAAGGTAACCATTATTCTAAGCATGCTAAGCGGTTGCTTTTACTTTATTATTAACAGGGTAACAAGGTAGGTAAAACAAATATCAAGGAAGGTAATGCATCAATTTGGGATTCAAACAACTCCTATTACCTAATGCATCACAGTATAAAATACTCAAGTAGATTAATTGTAAAAACTGGGAGGCTTAAGAATGCTCCGGGGCTTGCCTTGAGAGAAGGTGGAGGGTTGGTGGTCAGGGAACTCAGGAAGGTTAGTGTCGAGCTCTTGGTACTCCTCGTACGGCTCCTGTACCTCCTGGACTTCGGTCTCTGTGGGCTCCTGATGTTCCTCCATGGATCCTAAATGATTGCAATGCATAGATAAATAACTGAAAGGTGCAGGGATGATGCTTGAACAGGATTTAACACACTAACAGAGATTCTAAGCATACACCCAAGAGAACTACCACAAAGCTACTAAGGCTCGAGCTACTCGCTAGCAGGACACAACATGCTATACTTATTCTAAACAGAAACTAGCACAAGACTTTACTAACTCTAGATAAAAACACACAAACAAGGCATACCACTGAAAACGAATAGGAAAACATTTCGGGACGGGCTCGAGGCACGTCGAGGCTTGCGAGGCGACTGTCGAGCAAGACCCTCGATTACTCGAGGATGACCCTCGATTACTCGAGGTCCAGCGACCGTCGATCGAAAACAGAGAACGGTGCGGATCGACATTTTCTCGCCGATGGTGAAGTCTTCGGCGGTAGGATTGGCTGTGCTAGGCTCGGGATGACTTACGCGCATCCACTGGTGGTGTTGGTTGAACCAGCGCGACCGTGAAGAGGGGTCGACGGTGTGCATTGGTGGTGCAGCTCGGCGGTGTTACACGGCGAAGTGCTCATCGGCAAATGATCATCGGCAAAGCGATCATCGGCAAAGCGATGCTCGACGCTGTGGTGCGTGAGCATCGTGGTGAAGTGGCGAGTGCGGCTCGAGGGCTAACTGAGCCAGAGAGGCTCTGTGGAAACCTAGCCACGTGCAAGCTTCGCGGCGGCGGCAATGGCGCACGGCCAACGGTGCTGTGACGACACGGGTCGAACTGAAGCTAGGGGAATGGTGTTCTCACCTCGGTTAACTCCGACGAAGCTTCCACGAAGATGGAGGCGTCGGAGGCGAGACGGTGAACGGCGAACGTGGGTTGATCAGTGCGGTGGCGACTCGGAGTCGAAGAACGGCGAAAGACGTTCCGGTGACTGGAGTCTGCGGCTGATGAAACAAGGCGAGCAGCGTGGGTGCGGGGCAAAAGCGAAAGCTATTGCGAGAGGGATTGAGCAAAGGAACTCGGGCGGTGGTGGATTTAAGAAGAAGGTGATTGCGGTGCTCGGAGCTCTCGGCGCAACGAAGAACAGAGAACTGCGAGCGATTGCGCGAGTGCGGATGAGTGCAAACGAGTGCGGGAGGTGGTGGAGGTATAGGCGCTCCTCTTTGCTTGGTCATGGCTGACCGGCGCTGCTAGAGGGGACATGACGCGATGGCGCGGCGGTGGCAGCGGCGCTGGCGTGCTTGCGGCGACGAAACAGAGCGTGACTTGGTCGACGCGCCGTTAGCGCGGATTCGCGCTTGACTGCGAAAGAGACAAGCGGGGGCACTGATCGGACGCGGCACTGCGGCAACGTTATTGCGAAACGACGGCGCGGCGTGCGGCAGGGCCGCTGGCAGGTCTGCGGCGGCGAAGCAGGACGTCAGCGGCGAAAAGCGAAGCCGACTTGGTCCTAGCGCCGTTAACTCGGATTTGAGCGAGACAGCGCGATCGGCGACAGCGATGTCGGCGCAGAGCCGAAGCGGCGGCGATGGCGTGTTCCACTTCCGCGGTCAGGCATCGGCGGCCACGCAGCGGATGACTCCGACGTACGGCTCAGCCGCGGTCGGGTGAGTGCACGCGGGCGTGCGCGACATGTGCGTGCGGTCGAGCGTGCGAGCGAGGGTCGATATCGAGGGTAGGTCGATCGGCGGATCGAGCCTCTGACTCGGTCGAGCCCTCTGTGCGGGGTCGTTCGCTCGAGCTTCAGTCCGTCATCGAGGGGTAAAACTCGAGGGTAGAAGGACTCGAGGGTAGGGCATCGACAGACTGACTGGTCGATCGAGCCTCGGCCTGGGGTCGTTCGCTCAAGCCTCAGTCCGTCATCGAGGGGTAAAACTCGAGGGGTAGAGGTCGATGGCAAGGCGGCGTCGATCGACTGGCCGATCGATCCTCGGGTTCGGTCGAGCCTCTGGCCTGGGGTCGTTCGCTCGGACCCTCAGTCCGTCATCGAGCCTATCGAGCGGTGGGGTCGAGATCGAGGGGTGGCACTCAGCCTGTCTCGATTCTGATTTCCTTTTCCATTTTCTCTTAATTAAAGAACTAAGCAGGGTAACTAAACAAAACAAACCACACTTTTACTCTAAGCAAAACAAAGGCTAACTAAACAGGTTAAGCACAAGATTAAGCACAAAACACCTATTCAATTCTAGTTTCAAAGCACATAAACACACACATGAGATGATAGCATATGCAAACATGAATGCAATGAAATGATGTGCTTAGAGGCTAATGATGCTCCTAATGAAAGCTTGACATAGGGTGTCACAGGCGCCACGGCTGTGCCATCGATCTCCATGACCTCTTCCCCGTTCGAGGGGGGATCAGTCGAGGGGGGTGGATCGATCCCTTGCTCGAGGGCGGGAGCCCCCGAGCCTAGGTCGACGGATGGCTCGTTAAGGTCCCTCGAAAAGACGTCGGGAGGGACTGTTCCTCGAGTGGACGCGATTTTGGCCAGCTCATCGGCAGCTTCGTTGTACCGGCGGGTGGTGTGGTTGAGCTCGAGACCGTAGAATTTGTCCTCGAGCCTTCGGACCTCCTTGCAGTATGCTTCCATCTTGGGGTCGTGGCAGCTCGAGTCCTTCATTACTTGGTCGATCACCAACTGCGAGTCCCCCCGCACGGCGAGGCGTCGAACCCCGAGCTCGATGGCGATGCGCAGGCCGTTGACGAGGGCCTCGTACTCGGCTACGTTGTTGGAATGGGGAAGTTGAGACGGATGACGTCGCGCATGTGGACCGCTGAGGGTGATATGAATAGCAATCTGGCGCCTGCCCCCGTCTTCATCAACGATCCGTCGAAGTACATGGTCCAGAGCTCGGTCTGAACTTGCGCCGGGGGTAGTTGGGCGTCGGTCCACTCGGCAATGAAATCTGCCAATACCTGAGACTTGATGGCCTTTCGAGGGGCGTAGGAGAGGGTTTCCCCCATGAGCTCGACTGACCACTTGACGATTCTTCCAGACGCCTCTCGGTTCTGGATTATCTCTCCGAGGGGGAAAAATGAGACCACAGTAACCGGGTGGCCCAGGAAATAGTGCTGGAGCTTGCGCCGAGTGAGGACGATCGCGTACAACAGTTTTCTGGATGTGGGGGTATCTCGTCTTGGTCTCGGAAAGTACCTTGCTCACGAAGTAGACAGGCCTCTGAACCGGCAGGGCGTGTCCTTCTTCCGCCCTCTCGACCACTACGGCGGCGCTGACTACCTGGGTAGTTGCTGCGACATAGAGCAAGAGGGGCTCGGCCGGACTCGGGGGTACCAAGATGGGTGACGAGGTGAGCAAGGCTTTGAGCTTCGAGAGTGATTCCTCAGCCTTGGCGGTCCACGCGAAATGTTCCATTTTCTTCAGGAGGCGGTAAAGGGGTAGTGCCTTCTCTCCGAGCCTCGAGATGAATCGGCTGAGGGCGGCGAGGCACCCCGTGACCCTTTGTACGCTCTTAAGGTCGTTGATCGGGCCCATCCTTGTGATCGGTTACCTTCTCGGGATTGGCCTTGATCCCGCGTTGGGAAACTATGTACCCTAGGAGCATGCCTCGAGGAACTCCGAAGACACACTTCTCAGGGTTTAGTTTTATGTGGTTTGCCCGGAGGCACCCAAACGCGATCTCGAGATCCCCGACCAGGTTTCCGACTGTTTTGGACTTGACCACGATGTCATCGACGTAGGCCTCGACGGTTGGCCCTATGTGTTTCCCAAAGACGTGGAGCATGCATCGCTGATACGTGGCCCCAGCGTTTCGCAGGCCGAAGGGCATAGTGAGGTAGCAAAACATGCCGAAGGGGGTGATGAAGGAAGTCGCGAGCTGATCGGATTCCTTCATCTTTATTTGGTGGTAGCCAGAATACGCATCAAGGAAGCAGAGAGTTTCGCATCCCGCAGTGGAATCTACTATTTGATCGATACGTGGTAATGGAAAAGGAACCTTAGGACATGCTTTATTTAAACTAGTGTAGTCTACACACATCCTATCCTTCCCATTCTTTTTCTTGACAAGTACGGGATTTGCTAACCACTCGGGATGATGTACCTCCTTGATGAATCCGGCCTTCAAAAGCTTATCGACCTCCTCCCCGATGATCCTGCGCTTCTCCTCCTCGAAACGGCGCAGCCGTTGTTTCACCGGTTTGGACCCGGCCCGGATGTCCAAGGAGTGCTCGGCGACCTCCCTCGGAATGCCCAGCATATCCGAGGGGCTCCATGCAAATACGTCGGCGTTTGCACGGAGAAAGTCGACGAGCACGGCTTCCTATTTAGGCTCGAGGGTGGCGCTGATCGTCAGCACCTTCCCATCCGCGTGGCCAGGGTCGAGCGGGACGGTCTTGGTGTCTTCCGCAGGCTTGAAGTTGCCGGCGTGTCGCTTGGGATCGGGGATCTCCTTGGACAAGTCATCGAGGGCTGCGAGGACGGCCGACTCTTCAACAGCTTCAGCGTTTTCCACGCACTCGACGTCGCAGTCGTATGCGTGCTCGTAGGAGGTGCCGACGGTGATGACCCCCATGGGCCCTGGCATCTTGAGCTTGAGGTAGGCGTAGTTCGGGATTGCCATGAACTTGGCGTACCCTGGTCGGCCGATGATGGCGTGGTAGATGCCACGAAACGCAACCACCTCGAAGGTGAGTTCTTCCTTTCAGAAGTTCGAGGGGACGCCGAAACAAACGGGTAGCTTGACGCGGCCGATCGGGAGTGCCTTTTTTCCTGGGACGACCCTGTGGAATCCTCCTGCGCTGAGCAAGAGCTCGGTCCTCGGGATCCCCAGGAGGTCTAGGGTCGTGGCGTAGATGATGTTGAGGCTGCTTCCCCCATCCATGAGTACCTTTGTGAGGCGGGTATTGAGTACGATCGGGTCAACAACGAGCGGCTAGACCCCTGCGTTGGGGACGTGCTCGGGGTGGTCGTCCTGGTCGAAGGTGATCGGCGTGTGTGACCAGTCGAGATATCGAGGGGCCTGAGCTCGAACGGAGAAGACCTCTCGACGCTCCCTCTTGCGTTGGCGCATGCTGAGTCGAGTCGAGGGTCCCCCGTAGAATATGTAGCAGTCGTGAATTTCGGGTAAGCCCCCGTTCTTGCCGTCGTCCCCGTCGTGCGGATCCCCTTCTTGTCGTCTTTCTTGAAGCCGGGAGGGTTGAAGTGCTTTTTAAGCATGCGACAGTCCTCGAGACGGTGGTTGGCCGGTCCCATATGATAAGGGCAGGGCTCCTTCAGCATCTTGTCGAAGACGCTCCCGTCAGGAGGGGGCCCTCGAGGCTTCTTCTTGTCTACCGCAGCGACAAGATCGTCGGGCTCGACATCGGGCTCGGCGTTGCATCGACCCGGCTGGTTCTTCTTTTTCTTCTTCTTGCCGCTGTTGCCGTTGTTGTTCCTTTTGGGCCCATTGTTCTTCTTGGGTCCGTTGTCCGAGCCCCCGGGCTTGTCCGCCTTGCCCTTCCCCTTGTCTGGAGGTATCTGCAAGAACGCGCCAACGGCTTCCTCGCCGGCTGCGTAGTTGGCAATGATGTCCATAAGCTCGTTGGCGGTCTTGGGGTGTTCCGTCCCAGCTCCCGCACCAACTCCTTGCAGGTTGTTCCGACGATGAACGCCGTGATGATGTCGTGATCAGAGATGTGGGTTAGCGCGGTACGCTGCTTCGAGAATCGACGGGTGAAGGCGCGGAGGGTCTCCCCTGGCTTCTGCTTGCAGCCGCGGAGATCCCAGGAGTTCCCTGGCCGCTCGTAGGTGCCTTTGAAGTTTCCCTCGAAGATCCTGACCAGGTCGGGCCAGTCTTGGATCAAGTCCGGGGGTAGCTCCTCGAGCCATCTACGAGCGGTGTCGGAGAGGAAGAGTGGGAGTTTCCGAATGATGACGTGGTCATTGTCGGCTCCTCCTAGCTGTGCCAGCCTAAAATCAGCAAGCCAAAGCTCCGGCTTGGTTTCGTCGTTGTACTTGACCAGGCTGGTGGGTGGGCGGAAGCGGACAGGCAAGGCGGTTCGCCGGATGGTTCTGCCGAAGACTCGGGGCCCTGGTGGCTCCGGAGATCGACATCGATCTTCATCGCTGTCGTAGCGCCCACCTCTGTGGGCGCTGTAACCTCGGGCCTCGGCGTCGCCGTACCGGCGTCGATTGTTCTCCCGTGGTGGTCGATCGTCGACGATGCGTTCTCGAATTGGTCGTCGCTCTGCTTGGCCTTGGGGCGCTTTGTCCTGGTGGACGGATACCTCTCAATTTTGTCGAGGGGGTACTTCCTGACGCTCGGAGGCAGCTCCTCGACGCCTCGAGGCCAAGCTCTCCGCCTGCTGCACAGCCGCAGTTTGGAGAAGCCCCTGGATTTCGTTCTTGATGTGCCGTGCTTGGGGTGTCGATGGTGCCAGCATGTCACGGAGCAGCATTGCGGCCGCAACGACATTTTAGCTGGCGCGGTTGTAGACGCGGGGTTCGTTTGCCCCCTCCTCGACGATTTGTCGATGGACCTCCCGAGCCCGCTCGCGAGCTACTCCACCCTGTGGGCGCCCGCGATCTCGCTCGAGGGCGTGCTCGAGTTGCTGAAGTCACAGGCGCTCCTCCTCGAGCTTGCTGAGCAGCTCTCGGACTTGCGTAATCTGGACGTCCGGGGGTGGATCGGCTTTGTCAGGACTCGGGGGGGGGTCAGCGTCTCGTGCTGGTGTAGCGTTGCCCCCTCCTCCTTCATCTGTGGCCGCGGTGTCGTCGACGTCGTCCTGGGGGTCAGCCTGACCGTCGAGGTGGAAGCATTCCTGGGTGGGGTCATAATCCTCATCGGGGGAGTCCGAGTCGGGGTCGCCGTGGTAGAAGTGGGGGAAAGATCCCCTGCGCTCCTCCTCCAGGCGTCGCCGCAACATGCCCCAGGTCGGGGCTTGTCTTGGCTCCGGGCGCTCGTCCGGTGGAGGGGTGGTGACGGGGTTGATCGTCGCACGCGGCGGGCTCCCTGGAGACCCGCAACGTGTCTGTGTCTGCAAACCTGCGAGGGCAGAACAGAGTCTGGCGCCGTTGTGGAGCCCGTATGGGAACGGGTTATGCGGTGGTGGCGGGGTCGAGTGTGTCGGAGAGGCCACGGGGACCCCCTGGGATGACGATATGGCAGAGCCAAAGTCACGCTCAGAGAGGTGCCCACCCCCGACCCGCAAGCATGGGTCAAACAGGCTCCCGAGGGGAGGGACTGTGTCGCCAGCTGAGGCCGGGGAAACAACATCCGGCGTCTCGGAATCCGCATGGTGACGAGTGCGTCGGAGTCGCTCGCGCCTCCTCCTGATCGCAGGCCAAAGGCGCAAGCGGAGGGACCGTCGCCTGATCCTCCTTGGCCCTGGCGTACCGGAGCTGCTGCCGTCCATGCCACCAGCTGAGAGTAGGACCATGTAGTGGCCCTGGCCCGTGGACATAAACCCTAGGCTACCGAGCCAGACGATGGTGGCGAATGGAGGTGATGGAATCGTGGAATCCATCTGAGAGAGTAGTTCGGAGTTGATCGACACGCAAAGCCCCCTCCTGGCGTGCCAACTATCGGTGTTATGACCGGGGGTCAAGTCCACCGGCTAGTAAATTTGTATATTGCGTGCTCCCTCTCCCAGATGTGATGCAAGAAGGACACAAGATTTATCCTGGTTCGGGCAAAGAAGACCCTACGTCCAGCAGGGGAGGATGACTTGTATTATCTTGCACCGAAATGCTCGTACAGGGGGGGGTACAAGCTGGTTTACACGGGGTCGCTCAGAGTGAGCTGAGGCCTAAGGCTAGCAGGGCTATCCTAGGCGGTCGGTTGGTCGCTCGAGGGGTCGATCAAGCAACGGGGTGTGTGGAGTGTGAGGATCAGAGCTGGAGTCTGCGTGCGAAGTGTTCGGGCGAATGTGGGATTATGCGAGAGTTGTCGCGAAAAAAGGATCTGGATCCGAGTCCCTTTCTTCTATCTCGGCGTCCCCTTTTATAGACCAAGGGGAGGCCCGAGGGTACAGGGTCCTAAACTGTTGTAGCATGGGAGGCGTGTCCGTGGCATAGTGTTGGCGAAGGGACGTCGATCACTGTGGCGGCGTGGCCTTCCCGTCCTTCCGGTGCTCCGGAGCGTGGTGACAATAGACTAGACGTCGTGGCACGTCGCGGCACAGCAGGGTCGTCCTTCCGTAGACGGGCGCGAGTCCCACAGTTGAAGCGGGACGGGGCGGATGGGACGGGCCTCATACCGGAGTGGTTGGAGGTAGGAGTCCAGCCCCCCGGTCGAGGGGTGAGGTCGAGACCGGGGTGGCCTTGTCGTATCCCTGAAGACGCCGTCGAGGGCCGTCCTGTTCACGTCTCGAGGGGTGCTTCTGGAGTCCGTACTCGCGACGTGGTTACAGCAGCAGCACAGTTGACGGAGGTCCGGGACATGGCGGTGAGTTGCTGGATTTGACTGCGGTCGTGGGCGCCCATGGTGTTAGGCGGATTCCCTTTAACCCATACCGGGAGCAGTTGGGCTGATCGAGCTTCCCGTCCGGGGGTCGTTCGCTCGACCCCTTTCCGTCGGTGAGAGTAGAGGCGGAGTCGGAGAGGTCGAGGCAGAGGCGGAGGGGTCGTTCGTTCGACCCCTGGTCCGTCATTCGGCGTCGAGGTGGAGGCGGAGGGGTCGTTCGTTCGACCCCTGGTCCGTCATCTTTCCAGAAGCGGGCCGGCCCACGACTGGTCGTTATCGCCGGCGCAGGGGGCCTTCGTGTGATGAGTCCTTCTTTACTGACTTGGGCGGTTGGTTGGCCCCTGTCTTAAAAATGGTTGCTATGTTAAGCGTTAAATTATCGAAGGGTTCAGGGTACCCCTTACCTTCGTACCCGACACCAACTCACACTCAAAACCTTCAAAATAGAATCTCTATTGCCTAGTCTACTCCATGTAGTGTTCTCATATCCAAATCCATGAAACCTCCTGGCAGCAGAGGGGGCTACTGTGACCGTCATCCAACTATTACTTACATACAAAGCCAATAAAACAGACAAAACAAAATCTCTACTGATTACTCTTCTTCTTCTTTGAGCATACTACTCTGCTTCTCAGATCTAAAAACAGTGGCCAAAGGTTCAACTCTGATGAATCTCAAAGTGACATCATTTAGGACAACCACAGAGTGTCGAAGAAACAAAATCGCCACAGGAAGTCGTAGCGGTCGTCTGCGTATGTTGCATGTGGATGTCTTAGTTTTTCTAAGCACGGGTAAATTAGGTGTTAGATAGAGATCTCTTGGGGCATGAAAGTTTTTTTTCTTTCTTATCCTACCAAAACAATATACTTTCTCAATTTCAAATTATAAGTCATTTTTTAGTATACTATATATTATTTTTTACTATATAGTTAGATATAGCAAAATCTAGGGTTCTCGGAAAGCCGAAACGTAAGAGGCCTCGATGGACGATGGAGCCTGTCTTGTACTCTTGTGAGCATATATATGGCGTTCCATGAGAGACTCCTCCAACAACGCCACGAGTACAAGTGTACAACTGTGACACGTTCGCGAAAAAAGATGTACAACTGTGACGCGTATTCTCACCGTAGTCGTATGAAGACTTGGCGAACACCCAGCCAAATGAAACTGAGCCGCGAACGTATTACCAGGAGCGTGCGCAATGTGTTCCGTTCCACTTCCACCCCGCGTGCGTCTGCATCTGAATCTGCATTGCGTGGCAAGTGTGAAGGTGAAGCTGCAATGCAATGCAAGCCTGCAAGCTGCTCCGTAGGCTGCAACTGGAGTGACAGGGACATGCCGTTGTCGTCCGAGGTTCAAGCGCCGATCGATCGACGGTTCAGAGCTGTTGCCGTCGTGATCGTGGAATCGACTGCATGCTCTGGACTTTTCGGAGGAAGTTACTGGCTGTAGCTGCACGGAGGATGCACATGGAGGTTGCTAGCTTGGATCATGCTGTGCCATCGCTTCAACCCTAGCCGTCCGAGTGTCGATGCAATGGCCAATTAATTGCAGTCGTAGGTTCTCCAAGTTTTTGTGAATAGCAGAGAGATCGAGGATCTTGACTTCTTGAGCTAGCGATAGATAGCAGTTTAGTTTAGTGAAGTTGTTTTTTTTGCCCTGAAAAAAGTGATCAAAAGCAGAAAGGATCGATCTTGGGCCACGCCGCCACGCAATGAGTAGTCTTGGTCTCTTGGCATATTTTCAGCGAAGCTGATTGAGTAATCCTGTGATAAACTAAAGACGTAACCAACGATGCAAATAAAATGGCCATTTGCTGAACTTTTGTGAACCATTGTTTTCCCATGCTTTCCTTCATTCCTTCCCTTTTGCAAATCTATCGCGGTCGGCCATGATAACTTAAAAAACCACACTTATATTATACACTATAGGTTTATAATAAGTCAGACGATGCATGAGGGAGGCGATCGAGGAACGAATATGCCATTTCCACAATGAGGACGGCAAACACAGCAAATAATTAGCTTGCACGAGGACGCGATGTAGCAGATGAAAACAGAGAAGAACACAGCGCGCAATGTATGGCCGGATGCATGTTTAATCCTGGCCACTCTCCCGGCCCTGAACTGAAATGCCTTCTCCAGTCAGATTTGGCCTCCCTTTCGCTGGCCGCCGTCCGTTTCGCCCGCGATTCCTTCCGTTTTTTTCCATGGCAACCGATGGCCTAGCACATGCCGACATCTCGATTCGCATCTGCTGGCTACGTTACTTGTGATCCTCCTCTCCTCGTAGGTCAAGAATCCGTCACTGACGCACACGTACGCACCCCATCCACACGAGTGTTTATAACAGCTTTTCTGGTACTCTACTAAGCATTATTCAGTATTTTCTTGTTAGTTTTAGCTACTAACCTATATGTATTCGTTTTCGGTGATCAGCAGTAGAGCAGTCTGCACTAGTAGCCCATGAGTATTAGTATATTGTTTGGAGAAGTCGTCGTCGTATACTTAACTGAGGATTATTCGCGCAAGCTCTGCACTGAACTACATACTGAAGATGCTGCATGTTTGCCAAATGTAGTTTGGTTACAACACTTGACGTAAAAAGTAATCAGTTACACGTTCCAACTAACTGCCCATGCCGTGTTATCTCCATATATATAACAAAAGAACTTGGCAGTCAGCCGGTTGACATGTTCAGATTGGAAGTTGTAGTACTCGATCAGCCATGTCACAGTCACCTCTGAATCAGCCGCCGTCCTGGTGTTAAAAAAGAACACCGGGGAATTCCACTTCGGCAGCTTGCTTGCTTTAACAGTAGAGCGGGATTTTATAACGTACGAGTAGTGTAGCACGGCTACATGCTGAATTCTCCTGCTTTTTTGGGTACTTACTACGTACTATACTACAGAATGAATGAAAGAACGTGAGCTGAAAAAGTTGAGAACCCAGCTGCCGTCTGTAGAGAAAGATACTAGTTTGGTGGCCGGCAGTTCGTCGCGAAGAGTTCTCCACCGGTGACGAGGAATCGCCCCGCGCCGCGGGCCTATAAATTGAGTGCGGCGCTCGGCCCCATCTCCACCAGCAAATTAAAGCAGCTGCAGCCCATCATCAAAAGCTAAGCCTGTCATCAAGCCCGTAGCTGACGCCGACTATAAGCAGCTAGCGCAGCGCAGGCCGAGCCACTCTTCCAAGTTCCAACGAGAGCAGAGCAGAGCAGAGCAAGCAACGCCGGCCGGCCACGTACGGGCCACCAGTCGAGCGAGTCACCTCGAGCTCGAGGTCGTCCAATACTCCAATCCAATGGGTTCACTCGGCGGCGGCAAGGCGCCCGCGTCGTCGTCGTCATCGTCGCTGCGGGCCGTGCGGCCGTGCCTTGCCCTGTGCCTATTTCTCCTGCTGTCTCGCTGCTCGCCGTGCGAGGGCCGCAAGCTGCTGGCGGAGGCCGAAGAGGAAGGCGGCAACGACAACGTGATGTACTTCGAGGGCGGCCTGGTGCTCAGAGTGCCACCGAGCGTCGTCGGCGAGGCGGCAGTGACGGTCCCGGCCCCGGTGCCGAGGGGGTTCGCGGCCGCCGCCGGCAGGGCCGCGCGGTTGATGCGGTCGGTGCCCAGTCCTGGCGTCGGGCATTAGCTAGCCTCAGTTCACCACTGCCTGGTACGGTGCTCGTGAACCACCAGTGCATGTGCAGCGGCCGTGGCTGGGGAATCCGGCCGGCGCGGTCGATTTCTTTGCTTTCGCTACTGCTGCTACTTGTACGTTTTCTTCTTTTTTTACCAGTTCTTGAGATAAAACGAAAGCACGCCAATGACACATGCCTTCCAAAATGTAGCAAGAGTCGAATAAGGTGTACTCCGTACGTGCTTGTTTGTGCATGGCCAAGCTGAAAACAGTGTAAAAGTTCATTCATGCCTGTAATGAAAAAAAATAAGAAGTCACGGGTCAGCAGGTGGAGCCGTGGCCCGTGGACCAGTCAGTCTGCGCTAAAAGATTTGCGTCCCACCAGACGTGCCGCTGGACCTAAAGAATTTAAGAAATACTGGTAATTAATAAAAAAATGTTAAACAATAAATCAGTAAGAAAGCTTGTGCTGGTAAAAAAAAAAGGTTTAAAAAAAATCGACGATCACAAGGTTAAGAGCCTTGCGCTCTAACGACTAAGCTAGAGACGGGCAGCTTGTTTCATTACAGTAACAGTTCTTCTGACATAAGAATTGTGTCCTAGAGAGAGATTTCCATGTGTCCAGGTTGGTTATCGGATTGGGACCAAGCCTTAACTTATGACATTTAGGATGTCCTGAAGTTGTATCTTTAAAAACAAAGGGAGTAGGAGTATAAACAATGTCTCCATGGTTGTATCTAACCAAAGCTACGGGAAATTTGGAAGTAAACATGTAAAAAGCAACACATGCATAATTCGAAAAAAAAATCAACACAGGCATGCTCCTTTTTAGTTCTTTTTAGTTGTGCAAAATATAAATATGCCGTCTCGATGTTAACAAGGGAACAAGGCGCATCGACGGCATATTACATAGAGTTAATAAGCATATGCTAATTTTGTTTCCGACACCAAATAGTTTGATTAATAAATGTTCATGTGCTAGTAAATTGCTTGTACAAACGAGTCCTCCGATTACTTAAATATAACTATATTGTTGTATATAAATATAATAAAAGTTAACGAATCAATCAGACAAAATGGGCGTCAAGTAATCACTTAGTAAATTCGATACTTAGTTCTTGTTTCAAAAAGATACAACAATTGTCAAAACGATCTTGAGTGCTAACAATCAAATAAAGTACAATGCGTATAAACATGTGCTCAATGTTTGATCATTTGGAGTTATACATATGTTCTATTTTTACATTACATGTAACCATGTAGTTATTTATATAAGACAAATGAAATTGCTTTAGAAAAGTACAATCTATTATGGAATAAATTTACTTCAATTTTCATCTATTTAAGCTAGATTGTCTTAACTCATTACCTATGAAATCAAAGGCACAGATTGAGTGACGCAACAACAAGTGTCGGGACCGTGGCCACATCAAATCCATATCTCGATGGATTAGGGTGTCACCCCAATGGACTACCCGCTGCCACACTGCTCGGTAATGGACACAGAGGGTGTGCCGCATCCACTGTCGTCTCGGCCAGCCACGGACCGCCGAGCGCGGGCACCAGAGCACCGTCTGGCAGCCACAGAGGCGCATTCGTGTCAATTGTGGCGCCGCAGCGCTGGATTTTGTTGCGCGTAAGAGGACAAAGAGAATGATATATAAGCACGATCTTAGCCATCAAATTTGAGTTGCGAGAAGAGAAAAAGGCTGACAAGTAATCTGATCGGTTCATCTAGATGTTTTTTTTTGGAGCGAGGAGAGAAGAAGGCTGACAAGTAATCTAATTTGTGAGTATATTTTTTTTTTGGATAGATGAGAGGCTTTTCAGTCGTTTCTTTTATAAGTTAGCGAAGAAAAAGATGATAATTTAGAAAGATAGATGTAGGGTAGATAGATAGATGTAGCACTATTCGTGTTGATGACATGGAAAAGGTGTTCGTATTTTTCCAGGGATGTTTTCCATAGATGGGGTGTTTTACCACTATTAGTAGGGAGCCATAGATGGATGTTTTCCCAACTCTAATTTCCTCTAATGGGTAGTGATTACATCAAATTTGTTCATTCATAATTCTATTGGCCAAGCCATTATTGCATCGATATCTTTCTTGTCCTAATAAGTCACACATCCACCATTGTTTCTTCGAACCTGTTTGGTAATGTTCTAGTTGTAACAAAAACAACTCTGGTTCACATGAACGAACAACTCAAGAAGTGGAGTTGTTGGTGTTTCGATAAAACAATTTTTCTTGATAAATAAGAAGGTTGAAATGTCTATAATATCCTCGTTTTTTTCTTTTCCTTTATCCTTTTATTTTTCTTCATTTATTTATTTTGTTATTTCCCATAGCTCTCAGGAGGACCGGGGTACCGCGGTTCACGCACGCGCACCTAAGGATGAAAATGGACTGGAAAAATCATGTTCGGTCTGAAAACGTAGACCCTTTTTCCGGCCGTTTTCGTTTTCACAAATACGAAAATGGGGCCAAAAATAGGACAAGGAGCACCGGGACTGGGACAAAAAACAGGACAATGTGCACCGGGATCAGAACTGGAAACGGGATGAGGAGTTCTTTTATATAAGTTCCCCATGGAATCCAAAATATTTTGGATTTTGTTTCTTCATTTTATAAAATGTAACTAAACATCACCCAAATTTTTTAGTAAAATGTGGTTCATTCTCCATTTTAGATTTTGAACAAGAGGTCAAAATAACTCAAACTTTACATTGGTTTATGTGCAATCTCCATCATTGGAATTCAAAATAAGCTAAATTTTGGTTGGAACTAAACAACCCACTGAAATATTTTACATTCTGGATTTTGAAATTCAAAATAGTTGAGATTTTGGATGGAACAACATGTTGTCCTTTTCATCTGGGATGATTTGGTTTTTTATCCCATTTTTAGTTTAGCCGAGATGAGCCCAGCATGTTGTTCAGTTGCTCAGCTGTTCCTGGTTTCTTGCTGGCCGGCCCAGTACCTCGATGGCCCACGTGCACATATGCATTGCAGCTTTTGCCAACATCACGGTTGGGCCATACTCACTATTGCCTCCCTCGATCTTACACAACAACTAGGAAGTGAGTCTGGAGATCATTGTTTGTGTGTGTGTGTGATTTGTGATGCTATACTCGTGTGTGTGATTGTGGTATGTACAATGGACTGTAGTCAATTATGCACCACCACGGCAGTATGCATAAGCAACATATTAGTTGCTTAGGCCATAAAGATAAAAGGTATGATCATGTTCGCCTGATTATTTATGTAGCTGATAAGTCAATTTTATCTATTTTTTTAATAATATAATATTATATTATGATTAATTAGCTATGCTATAATAAGTCAAACGAATAGGACATATATTGTATGGTTAATAGCCACCACACAACAAACACAGTATATCAGTAGCTTAACATAGATTGTGTGTTATAGAATCGTTTCTACTACTAAATGTATGATATATAATTTAGACTCAAGTTCTCTTAGGCCTCGTTTGGATCCCTGAAATTGAATTTATTTTAATAATCATAATTTAGAGACATACTTAAGCTAATATGATTATATATGGATTATAATTGCATATTATTGTTCACTATATGAGAGACATACTTATTTATTGTATTTTTATCTTAAGAGAGGGAGTTTGAACAACATGTTATAAGTTGTAAATAGAAATATAAAATGGTGATCTATAAAATCAATTTTTATCTCTCACCCTATAAATTTAAAATAGGTTTAAATGTGAACTTTAGAAAGTCGTGAAATATCAAATTTCAAATTAAATAACTTAATTTAGTAGATTTTAATTTCTCAAAATGAATGGATGCAAATAGCCCGTTACGTCTATTTCCCATTTTTATATGTTTTCCGATCGTACTCCTACCCTTACCGTTTCTGTTAAAAAACATATGAAAACAAAACTAGCCGTTTGCATCCTTACGCCCATCGCGAACCTTCCTTCTCCGCCGCCCCCACCGCTCCCGCAGTGTCCCGCTAGGACTACCATCACCGCCCCACACCTCCCGTCGCGCCGCCGAGCGACGGAGCACATCCGCCTTCTCCGCTCTGCCTCCCGCGCCGTCTCGCCTCTCATCGCCGCCTCGCCGACCTCCTCCGTCGTTCCTGACCGCCGGGCTTCTTCTCCGTCGTTCCTGGCCGCCGAGCTTCTTCTCCGTCGTCGGCTACGCGCGTGAGGAGGAGCGGCAGCGCGTGGATCCGGGGGGCGGCGGCGTCCATCCCGCGTGAGAAGGGAGAAGGAGCCGGTGAGATCTACTTTTTTTCAGCATCTCCATCTCTCCATCTCTCGCATCTCCCTCAGCCCGCCTCTCGCCACTCGCCTCCGGTCCTCCGCACACCGGCCGGCGACCCTGCGTGCGCGCCTCCCACCTCCGGTGGACCGTTGACGGCGCCAGGCCCCGGCGGCTGCGCTGCTTCACAAAGGCGGTCGCGCCGCTTTGGGAGCGCTTATGCCCCAAAGCTAAGCCTTACCTGTCCGCTTATCGCTTCAGCGCGCGGAAGCGTGCACTTAGTTCTGCTTTTTGGAACCCTGAACAGGTGATTAGTAGCAGCTGCAGTAATTAATCCGGTGCAGTTATTTGACTTCAAATTTGCAACAGTTCTAATATTTTCTTGCCCACATCTTTTATTCTTTATGGGCAGTTTTAAGCTTGGTGATCATGACACCTGTTTCCCATAAGGAATTTTCCTTATTCATTATTGTACTGATGCTGTGTTAACATGATGACCGTCTGACCAAATTCTTTGATGTAGGAGATGATGACTCGTGAGGAGTTTGAGAAAATAAGGGAGGAGAAGCGGAAGGTACTTCTTGCCCTTAAGACTCCAGGGAGGAAGGTTGAAGATGATAGGGACCTACAGTCTATGCAGCCTCTTGCAAACAAGAAAGGAAATGATAATTTTTTTGTAAAACTGGTAAATAGTCATTTGCCTTAATCTTTTCTGCTCTTATAATGTAATGGAGATGTCCAAGCTTGATTATTATTTTCTTTGCAGGGTTCTGGTAAGGATGCTCTGAAGAAGAAAGAAAATGCTGAACGCAATGAACACGCTAAGAAGGTCTTGCATCTCTCCAATTGTTCTGATTTCCTCTTATCAAGCTGCTACAAATGCTATTCTTTTATTTCCAAACTGGTGAAATTGACAATAGCTAGTTAATTATGGCGCAGCCCACCTGTGCATCCTTTATAACAAAATTAATTGTCGATGGAACTATCTGGTCAAATTAGAATGGTATTTTTGTTTGCCTGCACTATTCGCGGTTTGGATTGACAAATCCGTGGTGATGTGCTTGACTACTTGTGTACTACTATGCAGAAGAGCCTCGGAACCAACTTGATGGCGCGGCGACACCCGCTCACTGTCGTCTCTAGCAACAAGGCACGCCCGGCACTGGAATCCCTGATCAGCAAGCCCCTTCCTCCCACCGCCCCCGCCACCCCTGCCGCCCGGGCAACCGCCGCCGAGGTCGACGCGGTCCTCGACCGCCTACTCTTCGCAGGTTCCGACTTCGCGGGCATCGTCTCCCAGGTCGACCCCACTCCACTCGGAACCCTAGCTCTCCGATCTTCTCCTTTGGTATTTGGTGATTTTGTGATATCGGAACCCGTGCGTACTTTAACAAATAAATGTCGATCAAACTATCTGGTCAAATTAAATTGCTATGCGCTTTTCACTGCATTATTCATGATTTGGGTTGGCGAGTTTGTGGCGGTGTGCTTGACTACTTGTGTACTACTAGTAGTTTCATATTAGCTTCAGAAAGGTAGTGCTTAAGAAACATCATTCCTACTCTGTTGCTTTGTTGTTGTAGAGTTTCTCTGTTTATTGGAGTATTGCAGTTATAAAATAAGGCGAAAAACAAAATATCTTTGTGTTCTCTGATCACTGAATCAATTCTAGTATGAAGGGTTATATATGCTCCAAAATTGTTTTGAGAAAGTTTTTCTGATCCCTGAATCAGTTCTAGTATGAAGGGTTATATATGCTCCAAAATTGTTTTGAGAAGTCAGTTTTTCTGTTTGTGTAACATAAACATACTCTTCTACCGTGTTCACATTCTTTTTGTTTGTCAGGTTGACGAATTGATCTCTGATGCCCTTAGATGCCAAACTTTGTCCAAAAGAGCAACACAAGAGATAGAATCCTTCAATGGCTTTTTAACAGACACTAAGGCTTCCTTCAAGGTGTGTACTGTAATCAAATCTTTCATTATCCTCTACTATGTATGAGCCGCTGGTATTGCAGTTCTCTTTACCATCATGCTTTTTTCTTTGTAAGCAGCAATGGTCTTCAAGACTGAAGCAAGCACTAGAGACTGATCTGGTGAAAACCGAAGCTATCTCAAAAAACACACCGGGAACGTGCTTAAATACTGCTGCAAAAGGGAACAACAAGTTGATCAGCGGGAGGAGCAAGCTACATGGTACAGAGCCAGTAGAATCACCTTGCAGCAACTTTGCTGAGGCTGACATGATTGTCTCACCTTCACCACTTGTCTCATGGCGCACTGGATCGTGTATGGTCGAGAGCGGAAAGCAGTTGTTTCAATTGACGCCATTGCCAAAAACAGAAGCATGCTCATCAAGGTGCACAACATCAAAAACCCAGATGAAGACAGCTTCTAGCATTGACCAGTTGAATAATCTTCTCAGACCTGTTTCAAAGCTAGCTAGTTCTGATGATAACCATCCTGATCTAAAGCAAAATGTGAAGTTAAAGGAATCATGGACTGGTACCATGACACCTTGCTCATCAAGGTGCACAACATCAAAAACCCAGATGAAGACAGCTTCTAGCATTGACCAGTTGAATAATCTTCTCAGACCTGTTTCAAAGCATCCTGATCTAGAGCAAAGTGTGAAGGTAAAGGAATCATGGGCTGGTACCATGACACCTCATGTTGCTCCAGCAAACAAGGTCCCACTAGAAAACAAGCTCTGTTCACCTTGCACTTCCTCAATTCAGAAGAGCAGAGCACTACCTAGATCATGCCTGAAGACAACATTATCTAGCAAGCAACAGTTCTCTCCAATCCCGGAGGACTCAAGGAAGGAAGATATTGACAGCAATGGTCCAACTGGGGATGACAAACGTTCTGGATCATCTGATGAAATCTCAAAGGATCTGGCATCAAGGTATGACATTTATGGGCTCACTCGATCCACATCCACCAGACAAGCCCAAGAACCTCTTCAGTGGTTTCTGTCACCACTCAAGACCATGGTGTTAACAGAGCCATCATCAGACAATAATCCGCCTCCAACTCCAGCGATGAGTAACATGGAGGGAAAACTGAATGTTCCAGATGACAAGCCCATCCAAACCCCTGCTGTGCATAGCAAGGCCTTGCTTGGTACCCCCTGGAAAGGCATGGAAAGCACGAACCTGAAGGGAAAGTTGGCTGGAGAAACTACTCTCAAGAAAGAACTGTGGACTCGATTTGAGGCAGCTTCAGCCAATGAGCTGCACTTTGATAAGGCGCGCTTCCAGAAGACAGATGCAAAATGTTTCCTTGACATGCTTGAAGAAGAGGCCTCGTGATTCTAGAATGTAGAGTAGCAGGTCGGTTGGCACTTGGGTTAAGATGCCTCATGCCTGGCACTGTACACTGCGATCAGACCCAAAAAAAATTCTGTCTAAAGATTCCTACCGTGGAAGTCCGGATCCACTGTTTGTGGCCTACGTCTACATTTCTATGGAAATGCTCAGGAACTAATGAACTAAGCCCCTGAATGTCTGGCTTTTTACTGTGACATTTCTATAGAAAAGCTCCATTTGTAATGGTTCAAAGTTGTATGTGCATTCACCCTTTCTTTGTCTACATTTTAAATTCTGCAAAATTCCAGTTTTGGTCCCATAAGGATTGGCGACTCAAAATTTGAAGGTGCCTATTGTTTCAAAAAAAATAAAATTAAAATTAAAGAGCCACATACTTATGAATGTAGCAAAAAAAGAAGATTCATGAATGGAGCGAAAAAAGAAGTTCTGATTAAGCTTTCAACCACCGGGGAAGAGATGAAGGATGGGAATGCAAAGTTTGGTGCTGATTTTCAGCAATATAACCATTGCAAATTTGCTATGCTCTTTTTTTTTTGAGGGAACCACGGGATTCTACTAACCTTGTGAGCCAGATAAATCAGTGACCATCAAAACACGGATACAATCTGGTAGATTACTAGGACTATAGGCGACATCTTCCTAAATTAATCTACCTGATCTAGCTACCTCATGTGCTATTGAATTACATTTTCGTGAAATATATTCCACTCTAGCTTCGACGAATTCATCAGCCAGGAGTACTTTCAGTTCATACTTCATACACTAGGCCAGCCATAGAAGACAATCTGTAAACTGGGCTTTGCATCGCCTGCTTTATCAACATCGCGTCAGACTCAGTGATGATCCTCTGAACTCCCAAAGTCTGTGCTGCTTTCGCTCAAGAGTTTCACAGTGCCAAGCGTCGAGAACGTGATTCAGCTTCCCAGCTCCGGCCATCAAAACCTCTCCCTCTTCATCTCTAATAAATATAGCCCCAACTTCCTCCCTTCAGCTTTCTCCTGGATAACCCCCCCACCCCCCCACCCCCATAAACATTGTTGATTTTTATTAGCCCTGCAGGGGGGCTCTTCCACCTTGAAACCTGTTGATTTTCTTGACTAACACTCTAACAGGTAGCGGCTTTGTCAGCTCTCTGAATTCCTCTGTTTGACGCGAGATAAGCCAAGCCAATTCCTCCTGTACTAGCTCCTCGTCCCATTGCCCCGATACAGTGTCGATCAGATCAATTACAAGATATTTCAATAATCTTAAAGAGTCAAAGCACGTCTCATCAAAATTATAGGGAAACAAGTCGTTGAATCTAAATCCGATGGTGGGAGAGATTAGCAATTAACCCCTCCCACAGTATGGGAGAGATTAACACGTGGATCGACACGCTGTGGGAGGGGTTAATTGCTAATCTCTCTTAATCTCTTCCACCATTGGATTTAGATCCAACGATCCACGTGCGAGTTTCCATAGTTTCCATAGCATACGTTCCCAACTTATAAAGGTTTGCGTGCGCTTGAGTTAGGTCATGTCAGTGGTCTAGGTTAGTTGTGTTTGGGACGTGTTTGGTCGGGTCTCTCCCCTTTTTGTAGTCCTTTTTAGTTTAAACCTTTGTTTTTTTCTTTCAACCCCTCACGGCTCGGCTAGGAGTGAGGTGATGGTATTTTGTAAGGGGCCGTTTTTCTATCTCTTAATGCAACGATACGTAGTTCTTCTGCGTATTCGAGAAAAAAAGATAAAGAATCTAATTATACTTTGTTGATATCATAAATATTATTATATTATAGTATAAGTTTAATCAAACTTAAAATGTTTTGGTTCTTAATATTGTTGGAATCTCTTGTTATTTGCGAGAGGGGGATCGGACCTTCCGGCCAGTGTAGCGCGTTGGCGATGGCAGGATGCCCTATCGCGCCGAGCAGGATGGGGCAGCGCACTAGTCTTAGTGGTGCCACAAAAAATATTAGATGTAAGGAGTCACCCCAGTTCAATTGGGGCAGGCAGACCCTCACTCTCTGTCTCACTCACATTCAATAGGATCGATGTGATGGCCTTCTGCATATGGCATAAATGGTAAAACAAATTTGACACGTATCAAAAGATTGGCATAGGAGTATAGTTGTTATTAAGACAAATAGTTGTGACGCACGACATATGAGACTTCAAATTTATTCATAGTGGACCAAAACAGTAGGCCATTTTCTGTTTTTTAGGACTACTATATACACTTCACTCGTCAGGAAGATATCTACGGAGATACAGCTATATGTCTACGGGGGTCGTTCAATATATACAGTGGTATCATCTTCTCGAAATGAGACAGTAGTATATACAGTTGTATCCAGATCTCAAGGGGGGTAACGTCAGAACTCAAAACCCCCGTTCAGTTGAACAGATAAAGAAGGCCTTGCCATGTTGTCAAGGGGTGTCTCCAAGGTGATTACTAGTCCCGAACTGCCGACCTGGCCATTCCATTTGGATCGCCCAAGCTGCCAAAGCACCATTCAAGGCCTCAGTTAGCGGTAAGGCGTGCACAATGCAATTCAATTACAGGCAACTTATTATACATGAGAAGAGCTGGAGTGCTTACAGAGAGAGCTGTGAATGCTGAGGGATGTCTTGAGCAAGAGAAACCACACATTACACTGAGTTCGTCTTTCAAAGAGTGGACAAACTCGGTGCGTATTCCAGGATCACTTCCTCCGAAAGTGGGGCAAACACTGGTGCATGTACTTCGGTTAATAAGTTCAGAAGTGTGCAACTAAAATCAACTTGGAAAGAAGGGATTGATACAATGGTATGAGAACCACAGTAGTGAAAACCCAAGACACTTAAATATCCACCCATGTCTGTACTCGTTTAAAGAAGGCCAAAAAGTAAAATGACACAAGCAAGATCAGTGAATACGCTCTCAGGTTGTATTCTATAGTAGAATGTAGTATATCTGCCAAAGCTTTCCTGAACAACAAAAATATTCACAAGACGTTGCATCCAACAAAAGATGTCACTGCATTGTGACTAACAGCAGGCCACATTTTTACTAAGCTACTCAGAATAACCTCATTTATCTAGAAACACAAACATTAATTATAACTCTGAGCAAGTACTTATATTTATCTACCTGATTTGAATGCTGGGCCTCACCATAAGGCCAGACCTCTTCCATGCTAGAGCTTGTGCAACTCCAAATGAAACGGAATTGTCAGGCCACTGAAACGTTGGAGTGAACCTAGTACCTTGTTTGTTCTTCAAAAGAAATGGAGTAGAAATAAGAAGGGGCAGGTGAAGTAATTAAGAACAGATCTCAAGAGGATTAAGTGATGCTACAGGTAGCATGCTTGCGCATATACTAACCTTGAAAGAGAAGCTCACTCTTGTATCACCAGGACACTTTCCATGTGCTTGGAGTAATCCGCCAAATAAAGGGATTAAACCACTTGCTGTTATCCCCTCACCAGCAACATATGTCAATTGTCCATTTGGAAATTGCACATCCATGAAGGACTGAAAAAGCCAAGCAAAAAGCATTAAACAGCAGAAATATGTCATACTGCAGCGGTAAGATGATGCAATCTGTACTTCTACAAAAGGGCATGCCACAGAAATTATGAGTCCTGCACAGTAATTCTATGAAACTCTAGTTCGAAGTCTCATTTTCCTGTAAGCAGTTAATGGGGACAATCCTATAAAAACAATATGATAGGAATCATGTATCCTTTGATAGCACAAAATTAAACAGGAAAGCTTGTTAACCAGCCATCTAAGCACCAGCTGCCCAGTTATCCAGCCAATGTTCTTATCATATGGAATGACAATTTGCAAATATCATTCAATCGCATTGTTAATTTGCTAGATATGAATGACTGAATTTTGATAGCAACCAGAAATTCGGTAAAAAAAAATATCTGTAGCACCAATAGGATAAATGGTGCATTGAGAGACAGATAAAAGGCATATACACTTACACAAGCTACAGGGTTGAGGCACATCATTGACATCAGCATCCATTTTCTATGCTTTGACCAGATGGCTGGGCATAGGGAGTGCATTCCATTCTGCAACATGGGCATTAATTTCAATATGGACATGTAATAAAGAACAACTGGTACAGACACTTGAAGTGCTTGGATAGGTGTAATTGGTACACAAACTGGAAATGCTTGAATATATGAAATTCTACAGAGAGGGTGGGAAACACAACTATATCAGGTGCTAGAAGTCCTCGATTTAGCAGAAATTGGTATGCAAAAAAATAATATGCTTCTGAGAATAGCAAAAGACTAGTACACGCATGACTTTGGAGATAGGGCCAAAATTCAGCAATGTAAATAGTTTCTGTACATATAGATACATAAATAAACAACAAAAGTTTGATTATCAATCAGTAATGCTCAGAAATAAGATAATATAGGTAGCTAAGAAAATATAAAGCTTCCATAGAGCTACTTGAGTTTTGAGTGGAAAAACAAAAATAAACAACAAAAGTTTGAATATCAATCTGTAATGTTCAGAAAGAAGATAAGATATTTAGCTGGGAAATGCAAGTCTTCCATAGAGCTACTTGAGCATTTGTGTGTAAAAAAAAACACATAAATAACTGTGAATCGTAGTGAACGATTCGTCGGAGATCATTTTCTAATACTAATTACACGCTATCACTTGCATGTATGAACTATCTCTCGAACCAAGAATGAGTTCCATCTGCGGTAGATTTTCTCTGACCATAAACTACATGCTAGACTTTAAAGCTATCACGGTGTAAATCAAATAGGTTGCTAATCTTCACAAATCACAAGTGATGTAACTATACAATTTCAATGGCCACATACATAAGATAAAATGGCATCAAGCCTAAAGAAAGGGAGAAGTACCTTACGATCATAACCATACCAAAGAAGGTGTTGCTTTGACAGATGAATGGGCAAAAGAAGCGTGGAGTCCCGAACAAACAGTAATGGCCCAAGTTGAACAAGGAAAAGTGGTGAACTATCATTTCCAGAGGTTAAATTGCCACGCGATGACTCTAACCTCCAAAGGTCTCCTCGTGCAACTACTGAACTCTCAAAGTCATGGTGCCTGGTGTTGTAAGTTGCTGAGATATTTACAGTACCCTGTGCGAGCATCAATACAAGAGTTATGACTGACTCGCAGATCAGGATTAAAAAATCCATTTAATACCCATAAGAAGGTAAGAAAGAAGTTTTTGATACAGTAACAGCATAATTGAACTGCAGGCAGGTAGTGTTAATTACAACCAATGATTCACAACCGGTTGTTAACATTAAGGGCCCATAACAGACGCATTAGATGAGTGAGAGCTATTTAAATCAACTATATAGCCAAAACATCATATTCTTGAGCACAGTTTAGCTCACCAAAATGTTTCAGAACAGAACAGTCAAGGTTATCCCGTGGCAGAAATGTGTCAATTATGTGCAAGTTCATCATGAATCCGATTGATCATACAAACCTTAGCCTTGTCAAAGTTCTCCAATGTCCCAATTTCGCATCCAAATCCGTCTTCCTCCTCATCCAGTCCATCGTCGCCCATGGCCCCAACCGCACCCGCACCAGCTGCAGTGGCACCACCTCCAGTGGCCGCCGCAGCAGCGGCCGCTGCCACCTCGAGGGACCCTATGTCAACAGCCCTTTCCAAAGCGACGTTCGTGGGCGCAACCGTCGCCACAGCGAGCGCTATCTCCCCCTGGTCGTCCACCGTCGTCACCGCGGTCGGCGGCGGCTGTGCGGCTTCCCATTTCAGGAACGGCACAGCCACCACAGGCACAGGCACCAGGCGCGCGAGGTGCTGAACCACCGAAGCGAGCTCGGACCCTGCCTGCCCGAGCCGGCCGCCGATCTCGACGAGCGACGAGACGGCCACGGCGGGGAGGTCCACAGCCCCGGCCGCGCGGCGCACCCCGCCAACAAAGGGGACGACGGGGAGGTCGATGTCGAAGGGGATGACGAGCTTGGGCGGCAACAGCGCCGGCGGCGACCACGGGGGCAGCTGCGGCGGATGCGCGTGGAGGAGGAGCCCCGAGAAGCCCTGCGCGAGGCGGTCCGCCAGGTCCTGCCCGTGCCGCTGCACGCCCACCCACGACGCCTCGAGCGAGATCTCCATGGTCAGGTTCCAATCCGAGCCCCCCGAGCCCGTAGGCTTCGAGGGGAATGGGGGGGTTTCACGGAGCCGAGCGAGAGGTGTGGAGAGGAAGAAGCGGGTTTAGTGGTGGTGGTGCACTGGCGGTGGGTGATCGGGAGGCGCTGCGACGGCGATAACGTCTTGCTTGTCTTGTCCACGACGAGACGACGTGGATGGATGGACGGCTAGATATTATTCGAGGTCGGCACGCCGCGGAGCCTACATGTTCACTTCTGTAGTTCTGTGGCGGGAGCACGTGAGGACATGTATGTCACGCGCGCAATGGAATGGAATGGAAGATGGTTAGAGCATTGGTGGTGGTATTTGTAAGCGACCTATTCTACCGGCTTCTGTTAGATAGCAGCAGATAAGCTCTCCTTCAGTTAGTCAGTCAAACAGCTAGTGCGTGCGTCCTAGTCTTCTGCTAGATCCTTGCATATAGGAAGTAGTTAGCTTTGCTTGGCTATGGATGATCGCTGACTTGTATATGTATACACACACTCTGAATGAATGAACTCGTGGATTCTCGTCTCTTACATGGTATCAGCTTAATCGATTCTACTCACACCTCCGCTGCTCCTGCCAATGGCGACCCCTCCCAGCTCCCACTCCTCTGACTCCAATCCCTTCGCCGTGGGCAATGACCCTGCTCCTCCCCCTGCCTCCACCCTTGTGCTGTTGAACATTCACAGTCACATTCCTGTTGTCCTTAGTGCTGATGAAGGCAATTTCCATTAATGGCGCAATTTCTTTGAACTCACCCTCAAGAAATTCGGTCTCTACAGTCACATTGATGGCACCGTCGATGCTGCAGCCATGGTTCATGACCCGGAGTGGCTTCAGATCGACTCCTGTTTTGTCTTTTGGCTCTACAACACCGTATCCAAGGAGATCTGGAGCGACGTCAATCGGCCCGACGCCACTGCCTACTCTGCGTGGACTGCCATCACCGGGCAGTTCCTCGACAACAGCCTCCAGCGCGCCGTCTACGCTCAGCAGGAATTCCACAGCCTCTACCAAGGCGACATGGACGTCCGTGAGTATTGCGGCCGCCTCAAGCGCCTTGCTGACAGCCTCTACGACTGCGGTGCCCCCGTCTCCGACCCGACGCTCGTCCTCAACACCCTCCGTGGCTTGAACAATAAGTTCAGCCAAGCAATTGCTATCCTCACCACCATGTCCCCGCCTCCCACCTTCCTCTACACCAAATCATATCTGCTGCAGGAGGAACACCGGATCCGTCACTCCCTCCAGATGGAGGCGCAGACGGCACTGCTCGTGGGCGTCACTCCCTACACCGCTACCAAGTCCGCGTCGTCCACACCTGCTCCATCGTCCACTCCAACCGCCGGCACCAACGACCGTCGCAAGAAGCGCAAGCCCTCTGACGGTCGCCATCGCCCGAACAACGCCGACGGCCACTCCACGGCTCCCGCTGGTGTGCCGCCGCCGCCATGGGCGCCGACGTCGAACCCGTGGCAAGGCGTTGTCCAGGCCTGGCCGATGATTGCCTGGCGACCCAGCGTCCTTGGCTCGCGGCCCGGTGTCCATCTGCCGCAGGCCATGGCAGCACTCTCGGCCCCGCAACCGGCTGGGGACCCCTACGCCGGTGCTCCTGGATCCCTGCCCACCGGCCTCTACTCTGCCCTCAATGGCATGTCCATCAGCACCCCCGGTGGGAGTGGTGGTGACTGGTTCCTCGACACGGGGGCTACGGCGCACATGGCCTCCAATTCTGGTATCCTCATCTCCAAACCCTCCCCTCCTATTCACCGTCACATTATTGTCGGCAATGGGCAGATGCTTTCTGCTCAGTCCACCGGCCATGCCATCATCAACACCCCTTCGTCTCCACTCAATCTTCGCAATGTTCTAATCGCACCTAACATTGTTAAGAATCTTATTTCTGTTCGCTCTCTAACCCATGACAATTCTGTATCGGTTGAATTTGATCCATGGGGTTTCTCTATCAAGGATCTGCGTACCAGGATGGTCATCCTCCGATGTGATTCCTCCGGCGAACTGTACCCACTCCACCAACCCGACAATCCACCAACGCGTTCTCCGGCTGCTCTACTCACATCACATGCCAGCACGCTCTGGCATGCACGCCTCGGCCATCCCGCTCACAGTATTCTTCAGACTCTGTCGTGCTCCATAGGATTTTCTTGTTCTAAGTCCAGTTTGCACACATGTGAAGCATGTCGCCTTGGCAAACATGTCCGGCTGCCATTCCACGCATCAAATAATATTTCAAATTTTCCATTTCAGCTTCTGCATTGTGATGTATGGACCTCACCTGTATTGAGCAATTCGGGTTATAAATTCTATCTCGTCATTTTGGATGATTTTACACATTATGTTTGGACCTTTCCCTTGCGACACAAATCTGATGTTCTTCCTACCCTCATCTCCCTCCATGCCTTTGTACACACCCAATTTCAGGTCCCCATCATGTGTTTCCAAATCGATAACGGCAAAGAATTCGACAACTCGGCATCTCGTGCCTTCTTTGCTACGCATGGCATTGCTCTACGCCTCACATTCCCATACACCTCCCAGCAGAACGGCCGGGCAGAACGCGTTCTCCACACACTCAGTGATGGCATTCGATCGCTGCTCTTCCAAGCCTCCATCCCACCCACGTTCTGGCCAGCCGCTTTGGCAGCCTCTACCTATCTGCTCAATAGGCGGCCATGCCGACCACGCAACAAATCGATACCCTTTGAGATGCTCTTTGGCTTGCCACTTGATTACAACAACCTATGGGTCTTCGGATGCCTTTGCTACCCTAACACGACTTCCACCGCTCCCCACAAACTAGCGCCGCGATCTGTGCGGTGCGTCTTTCTCGGCTACCCCCTCGATCAAAAGGGCTACAAGTGCTACAATCCGGTGACCAAACGGGTGATCATCTCTCAGCATGTCTACTTCGACGAAGCTTATTTTCCTTTTGCCTAGGCCGAACCACCGTCAGCCCCTGCGTCTCCCCCGTGCTCACCGTGCTTCTCCGACATGCTGCTGGTACCCACTGCGCCACAGCTGCCTCGTCACCATGCACCATGAGCACACCGCAGTGCCACTGCTCCAGCACCTCCCTCGGCTGAGGCCGTGGCCAGTGCTGCGCCGTCGACTCCTCACCAGGCTGCGGTTCTGCTGCCCACTTCTTCCAGTACCGCGTCACCAGTGGCGTCCTCCCAGCCGCATGACGTGCACTCGGACAATGTTGCGGCGCCGACTGATCAACCAGACAACGCCGGCGTACATCCACAGCGTCACCCGATGGTCACCCGTGGGCAAGCTGAGATTCACATGCCCAATCCCAAGTATGCGCACGTCGCCACTACATCTGCCCCGTCTCCACCGCCAACAGGTGTTCGTGCAGCGCTGTGTGATCCCGACTGGGTTGTTGCTATGCAAGTCGAGTTCAATGCACTCAAGCATAACAACACCTGGACGCTCGTGCCACGACCCGCCAATGCCAATGTGATCACTGGCAAGTGGTTGTTCAAGAACAAGCTGCACCCGGACGACACCTTGGAACGTCGCAAAGCTCACTGGGTGGTCCGGGGGTTCTCACAGCACCCCGACGTCGACTTCCACCAGACGTTCTCCCCGGTGGTTAAACCAGCGACCATCCGCACAGTGTTACACCTTGCGGCCACACGACGGTGGCCAGTGCACCAACTCGACGTCAAGAATGCCTTCCTACACGGCGATCTTGTCGAACGTGTGTTTTGTCATCAACCTGTAGGTTTCGTCAACCCCGACCACCTTGATCATGTCTGCCTGCTCGTCAAATCCTTATACGGGCAAGCAGGCACCACGGGCGTGGTTTCAGAAACTTGGCAACCACCTACGCGGCATGGGTTTCACTGCCTCCGGCTCCGACAGCTCCCTGTTCATCTTCCGACGCAATGATCAAGTGGCATACCTCCTTGTGTATGTTGACGACATCATCCTCACGGCTTCGACGACATCCGTTCTGCGTCATGTCATCGACCAGCTGCGTCAAGCCTTTGCTCTCAAGGACCTTGGTGAGCTCCACTTCTTCCTCAGAGTCCAGGTGCGCCGCGATGCCACTGGGTTCTACCTCCACCAAGCCCAGTACACTGAGGACATCCTGGAACGCGCTGGCATGTCCAATTGCAAGTCTGCCTCGGCCCCTGTGGAAGCCAAGCCGAAGCTGTCGGCCACTGATGGCGAACCTGCATCCGACGCCACCTCCTACCGCAGCATCACCGGCGCCCTTCAGTACCTCACTCTCATGCGCCCGGACATCGCTTACGGAGTGAATCAGGCCTGTCTTCACATGCACGCGCCACGTGACGTCCACTGGAACCTTGTCAAGCGTATACTCCGGTATCTCCGAGGCACCATCGACCACGGCATCAAGATCTCCGCCAACCCGTCCACTGCCCTCAAAGTTTACTCCGACGCAGACTGGGCAGGTTGCCCGGACACGCGACGCTCGACATCTGGGTATTGTGTCTTCCTTGGTGATTCACTTGTTTCATGGTCGTCCAAGCGTCAAACTACGGTGTCGCGATCCAGCACGGAGGCGGAATACCGGGCGGTGGCCAACGCCGCTGCGGAATGCTGCTGGCTCCGTAACCTCCTTCGCGAGCTTCATGTCATCATCGACAAGGCCACGGTAATTTACTGCGATAACGTATCTGCAGTCTATCTATCGGAAAATCCCATGCATCACCGGCGGACAAAGCATGTGGAACTGGACATACATTTTGTGAGGGAAAAAGTTGCCCTGGGTCAATTCAAAGTTCTGCACATACCTACCCAACATCAATTTGCAGATATTATGACCAAGGGGCTACCAACGCCGCTGTTCAATGAATTCAGAGACAGTTTATGCATTCGATCAACCGAAGCTACAACTGCGGGGGGGTGTAAGCGACCTATTCTACTGGCCTCAGTTAGATAGCGGTAGATAAGCTCTACTTCAGTTAGTCAGTCAAACAGCTAGTGTGTGCGTCCTAGTCTTCTGCTAGATCCTTGCATGTAGGAAGTAGTTAGCTTTGCTTGGCTATGGATGATCGCTGACTTGTATATGTATACACACACTCTGAATGAATGAACTCGTGGATTATCCTCTCTTACAATATTCAAATCATACCTCTTCTTTTTTAGCATCACTCCTTAAAGCATCTCCATGGTTGGAACGAGTAATCTCGTTTTCCTATAACCAATACTCCTTCGTCAATATAATTATAGGAAATGTGTCCGTCAAACCTCCTAAACGGCTAGAAGTTGCTAGCAAGCTCTTATGCTTATGTTGAGCTATGTAAAAATTTATGAAGACGTTGACTTTGCCTCGGGAAAGAAAAGAAGTCCAACAGTGAAACAAGAAAAGAGATCATGCTAGATCTAGACCTTTGGTGGTCGCTCATGGCCGCATGGAAGGAGCTGAACTTTGAGAAACAAACCTTCGAATCTTTATTTAGATTTGCTTATTTCTGAGTTTATAGCTCAAACTACTTGATCGTGTGTCTTTATGAGTGTAGGTGCTTTGTGGACTTGCTAATTTCATGTTGTTCTATAGCTTTTCTGCTAAACTTTTTATAAAAAATGTGGAAGTTTCACAAAAGTGTGGTTCTGCAATAGTGCAAAAGCTAGTTATGCACCTAGCTAATCTGTTGCGAGGTTTTGTTGTTAAATTTTAGAAGCACTTATTACCTCCACTCTAAACAACATATTATTCTTTCAAGGGTGTTCGAAAAGTCTCATTGGACAATCTAGTGATGGCATTTTGTGATAACTAGAAGTGAAGCACAAAGTATTAAATGATCATAGGATGATCTAATGTTAGCATTTGTGCGTCATCATATCATCTCATGTTCATAAAATGTTCCTAATCGTTAATTGTACTAATAGGATAATCAAGTGATGGCCTTTTTTGGTCGTTGTATCATCGATGATTGGTAAAAAAATGTATTTGGAGCAACGACTAGTTAGTTTTCTTGGACTATTTATATTCCTCCATCTAGACACTTTAAATGTGTCAAAGAAATGGCTAGAGGGGCTTACTACTTTTGAAATTTCACTCCAACCACATATGAGAGCATAACTATCATATCCAAAGCTTGCAATCACGCTTATTGCTTTATAACTAAGTGTTTAGGCCTTAGATCAAGAGCTAGACAGAGATTGCTTTGTGCTCCTTAACTTATAATCTTGGTGTGCTAGATCCTTAAGAGTCTTAGTGACTCTCCAACAACATTGAGGATTATTGAGCTTGGTATGGAGCGGCAGAGACACTGTAGTGAGCCTAAGTGGCATGTCTCACTTATGTCTTGGTTGGTGAGAGCCTTTGTGACGAGCCCAATGTCATGACCGAAGGGAAATCTTGTTTACCAAGAGCACGTCTTTTGTGAAGTTCCGATGTAAACTAGGGATTGGGTTTTGCCAACCAATATCATGGATGCATTGTCGTGTTTTGAGAGTTTGCACTTCCCTACTTAATCTTTACTTACAATAGTTATCCTTCCATTCATGTGTTTATGTGTTCTACCTTTCTTAGAGGAGCTTAAAATACTTGACAGGTTTGACTACAAATTGCAAAACTTTTTTAGCTACTATTTAAGTGACAACATTAGATATATTAACCTTAAGTGCACATCTTGCTAGTTAAATTATTGAATATCTTAATAGTTAGATTATATATATTTATCTTGTGTCGTCATAGGCCGAGAAACTTACCTAACTCGCCCCTTCCTCTCTTCAACCACATGGAACTCCTTCTGCATCCAACCTCCTTATCTTGTTAAAAGAAATAATTTGTTTTCCACGACATTATGAGGTGGCTATTTTACAAAAGGGTACATGTCTTTTTGCTATGAATATCTAATCTCGTTGCATCTCTGATAGTAGAAGAGCACAAACTCTTTTAATTCAGCATGCAGTACCTCAAATTCAAACTATAATTTACAATGATTTTGTCTTAAATCAAACATCTTAACTTATCAAGTTTATAGTGTTGACACAAAAAATGTCGGATCTGCGAACACCTCAGGCTTATACCCGAACTCGATCTCCAAATGTGTGCTAGTTGATTTGACCAGTTAATCAACAAGGACGATAACTAGAACAACGATGAACGAGACGACAGCGATACACCCGGACGTCAAGGCTCAGATTGCTCAAAAAGCGGAACTCGCGAGGTAGACGGAGATCTTGTAGATACAGCCCGTCGAGATCGTAAGAACTCGTAGATAAACTATAACTAATGCGAAAAAAGTAGATGCTAAAAAGTAAGACGAAAATAATAGATTTGTTTGATTGTATTGAATATCTTCTCATACGAGCCCTAGGTACATATTTATACTCCAGTAGGATGAGTTGTACACAGACATGACTCATACCTAAACAAAACTCCTACTTTTAAGGAAATAAATGACTCACGCAAGAGTCGGACTCAAACTATAATAATAATACTAATATTAAAACCACTAGTTTCCTTATCCGCTTCCCTTACGATGAAACTTTCCATTGGCAGACTTCTTCAATCCGCAATTTCCTTCTATTGCCATCGGCAACTTTTCCGCTGATTTCAGCCATGTCAACCTATATCCATCGATAATACTCTCAATCGGCAAAATTCTCCTTTCTCTATTAGCAACACCTCCTTGATCAACAAAACATATCTTCTTTCCTCCTTAACGCTAATTCCATCACATCCACCATCGGCAAATTTTCCTGCTTCCATCGGCAATGAAACCAATAGCCCCTTGATGCCGATGAGGAACAATTTTTACCTCTTTACCGATCAATACACTTGGTTTAATATTGACCCGTACAAAAAATGACGTCAACACATGCCCCCCAATTTCGGAGCATAAAATATCTTATGCGCCGAAATTTGCTCTTTCCTTCCAAAACGCTTATGCTATCATCTTGATTACCGCGCGTGAAAACTCCCGCAACTGTAGCACAAACTCTTCAATCATCGCGCAAATTCATGCGATATCCTTCCTTATCTCTGCTCAGTAAAAAGAAAACTCAAAATACCCTTTAACCTAAGCCTATAAAGACCGTCGTCCGCCTTCTTTTTTACCTTGAGCTCACATTTTCACCTTCATCTCAACATCATCCAAAGAGCACTTTTCCAGCGGCGGTTCTCCTTCTTTCAGAGGAAACACGATCTCCGTAAGAACTCTGCTTCAATAGCAATCAACTTCACCGCTCCCACGGTAATCTTTCCTCTTTCCCTATCGTATATACTGCAATTTCATCTTCTCGCATTGCTCCTCAATTCCTTCTCCCTCTTTCTTTTTGTTTTCTAGATCTAGGAGATGCGCAACAAAATAGTGATCCCTACCGATCAAGAACACCTTTGCTGCTTAGGTCCAATGGGGAATACCGATCCAACCAATCTGATCAATGCAGAGACCAACCGTATCCCTTTCAGATCTGAGCATTTTGATTTAGGGTTGTGGACTGATACCTTCCGCTCTTGGCCCAAACCCACTAAAGGGTGGAAAAATGGTACCTCAGGATAGCTAGATCACAACAACTATACTGGTTAGAACGCAACGTCGACCAATGCATCAGATTGTCCATTACTGATATGGCCAAGAATGAGAACATGATGATCGTTGCCTCTTACTTCTAGTCAGATACAATGAACGCATTCCTATTCAGACATGGACCAGCCAGCCCCACACTTGCTGATGTACACATGCTTACCGGCCTCGACGTCTCCTCTGTCGATCCTGCCACTCTCTTCCGTAGGAAGTCCGAGCGTCGGGTAAGCACCCGTAACATCGGCGGTTGGACTGGATATATCCAAGAGTATTAGAAGACCGGATCGGTAGGCCAAAGGGAGCATGCCACCTTCCTCAACATGTGGTTAGAAAAGTTCGTCTTCTGTGGCAGAACAGTCGGACCCACCAACATGTATCTTCCAGCAGCAGAGCTTCTGACCGACAGAGGATTTCCTCTTGGCCGATACCTCCTCAGCTCAGTTTATCGTTGTAGGGTTATGAGGTTGCTACGCTAGCCAGAAAACAAAATTTTTCTACCCCATAAACCAGGAACTAGTGCTAGTTATAGATCACGGGGTTACCACTAGACGCGCAGGTGCAGTGGAAGCGACTTGATGTAGTCGTGCGCGTCGCAGCAGTTATGTGCAGTTGCGAGGTCGTCCGTCTCAACGTCTCCTTCTCGCGGTTCGTCCTTGTGCTCCAGATGCAGCACCTCCGAGGAATCCCACACGTGCAGGGAAGAAGCGTCACCCCTCTGGACTGCTAGGTCCGCGAGGAGTACTAGGCGCGAGCGTGGGGAGGGCGATGACGGCTGCCAAAGGACGTAAGTCTAACTCGCCCCGCGCCTCCCCTTGCTTATATAGGCGTCCTAATGAGCTCCCACGTTGGAGGCCCATTAGCTACCCTAAACCTAGTCTAATTCGGGTCCAACCCGAATTAGGCTTCCAGCCCCTTAAGCGTGCGACCCTATGGGTTCACGCACACATAGACATGGCCCAAGTACTCTTACTCGATCAATAGTTGATAGCGGCCTCTAGCAAGGCGTGTCAACTCCTATGCATACACTACGATCATATCAAACGAACCACCACAATACAATATACATGTTATTCCTTTGCCTTATGATATTTGGTCCAACTCGTGGGTTAACACTTAACCCAAGCACGGCCATGCATTTCATGATCTAATCATTTGAGTGATCCAGTGATATCTCTCTCTCATGGAGAGTGGAAAATTCCATCTTGATTGACTATGCCTCACAGCATGTTTCCTGACAAACCCGAAAGTCACCTTTATAACTACCCAGTCACGGAGTAGCGTTTGGTAGTCCCAAGGTAGGTCTTTTCACATCTTGAGTACATACGACAATCTCAGGTCTAAGGACATAACGTACATGATGTGTATAGAGACAATCTCATGCCGGGTCTGTCCAGCACCATGTCCTACATGTGCCCACATTATTAGTTCGACATCTCCATGTCCATGACTTGTGAAACATAGTCATCAACTAATAATGTGTTGATCCAATATTCATGTACATTCTAGTACAAACTTCGATCAGGGACAACTTTAGAATAACCATACAAGTAAAAGAGTTTCACAAACAATTCACATAATTGCTTATCGATACAAGTTGTATTTAATGGATATTCATTGAACTCATAATATGTCATGGATACAAGGAAATACAATCATCTCTATGATTACATCTAGGGCATATTCCCAACAATCGTCTCCTGCACCAAGTATCGGAAAAGTTACTACTAGGTGAGCCCATCGGTAATCTTGGAGGTCCTTGGTGGTTCATCAACTTGTGGTTGAACGCCCATATGCACAAATGTCTTCAATTTGACATGTTCAGCCAACAATTCCCAAGAGACATATCTGAAGACTATGTCTTCGATGATGATGAATCGGCAACCCGCTCCTCACTCAACTTTGGGGAAGCCATGACAGTGCTACCAGGAACCGATGCCAATGTCGATCAATTCGGCATGTTCTTTCAGAGGCTCTACTGTGGAATCCCTGCCGCAGAACAAGTCTGGTGGCCTTATGTCGATGAAGACAACCGATTCCCACTTTCCTTCAACCTTACCGATGGAAATATACCTCACAACGAGGTTATCATGAAGGCTACCCTCGTTCCCCCGGGCTATTCCGGTGAACGTCGTTGGGACCGGGAAGAACTCTCATCCGTCATATGATTTCTACTATCCATCGGCAGCGGCAAGACAGCTAGCATTTGGTCAACTGCCGATCAAACTCAGCTATGTTAATGTGATAAAGCCAAGAGAGGTCATTTCTGATGCGATGGATTGGAATAAAATTATCACCCTTTCCCCCTCATGCCGATGTAGCCAACATCGACTTGTCTTCTTGGGCACCGACATCTTTCATTACCGAATCATACAAGTCTTGGTGGCAAGAATGGAAGGACCAACTATTTGCTCCACCATCACACTACTATCGGCATTTGATTGATGTTGATCATGTCATCCCCGACGACGCGGTAAGTTTATTTCCGATACCACTACTTTGTTAACCTTCAAACATACTGATAACTAACCCTCTGTCAATAGGTTAATGATCCGATCCCCAATAAAAGTAAGAGCGACAAATACTTCAACCTGCGACCGATGAACCCCATATCAATAATCGGCAGCAAGGCCCCTTCATTGTCTGCTCTCATGCATCGCAGGGCAGTTCCTAAGATCACCATCAGGTCCAGGCCATTGCCAACCGATGATGCTGCTGCTGCTGCCACCGCCTTGGCGCAAGCTTTCGTGGTAATATCTTTACTCACTTATACCGATTGCAAATTTTTATCGGTAATGTTCATTTTATTTTCAATTTACCAACTATCTTCTTCTGTAGTCAACAAGCTCATCGGCAACCATTCCAAATGTACAAGCTAGCCAACCTGCCGATGCCCCCAAAGCACAAGGGTTGAAGCGCCAAGGCTCTTCAAGTGCCGCTCCCAAACCGAAACGTAAGAAGCCATCAGCTCTCGCTGCATCCACTCAAGTTCCTGCCGATACGCCAACACCGGAACCAGCATCGGCACCTATCCTTGAGCAGCCACAGGCTGAGATTCCTGACCAAGGGACAACACCATCGCCACAAGAGATTGCCGCACCACCGGACACAGAACCGGCATCGGTACCAGTATCATTACCGGATGAAACCCTCGACCAAGAAACGGTACCGTCGCCACAGGGGTTAGCTACAACAACGGAAGCGGCATCGGCCTCAACATCAGCTCCAACACCAGTCGTCCCTCCTACCGAGGCAAGTCTATCGGCAACTGTTGCCGATACGATTGCATCAGCTACTCTGTCAAGTCAAAGGCAAGAAATCGCTCTAAAACAGGTAAACGGAAAACATTTATCATAAACCCGCCAGACACAAGCTTCTAACTGACAAATTTTAATTCTCCATTTCTTCAGGCCCAAGACTCTCCCAACAGCCTATTCTCTTTCATCATCAAAATGACGGACGATGATGAGGAAGAAAGCTCAGCTCTACCATCATATGCTATATCGGCAGGAGTAAAATCCAAACTTGAAGCACTATCATCCTTACTGCAGCAAAGTACATCTGAACTAGTCCAGGACTCAAACGCAGTAAGGATAGCCTTCAAGGAAATTCAAGGCCAGCCACCTGCCGATACCGAAGAAATACTCTTCCAAGTAGCATTCCTTGAGAGACGTCAACTCCAATATCAACGAGCCTCGCGCCGCATTGCCGATAGAGCTGCTCAATCAAAACTTGAAGAGGAGATGCTTCAATTCAAGCAAACTACCGATGAAAAGCACAAAGACATCAGCCGTGAAGAATCATGGCCCTAGTTGGTTTCGGTGATTAACTACAATTAGAGATTATTATGGCTAACGTGTGTTTTGCAGAGGCTATGCGTATCTTAGCCATAGTGATCAACAAGAATGGGCATTAATGGTCATCACTTAGCCCTCAAGATGGATATCGTTTCGGATTTCAAGGAGACATGATGAAGACCCTAGAATTATAGGCTAAGTGTCATAAGGTGATGAAGGACACTTAGAAATAGATAGGGCTTCTCTTTTTATCTTTGACCGTACTATTAAGAGGGGTTGAGTCTAGTAGCTTGACTTAGGAAAGCTTCATGAACTAGGTGTGGCGCACACTTGTCTTCCTTAGCTCTAAGCAAGCCTATGTTGACCGTAAGATAGCCTAGAACAACTTCCATATTCATCGCGACGAAAAACGAAGTTGAGAGGCCTGTTTTCTAGGCGATGGACGCTCCTAACGGAGGCGTCGGACGCTGTCCGTCGCGTCGGACGCTGGGTGGTTGAGTCCACAGCGTCCGTCGACCTTCCAGTGGCCGTGTTTTCTAGCTAAGTTTTTCAGGGTCCGACGGACGCTGTCCGTCGGTTAAGCGTCGGACGCTTGGAGAGCGTCCGTCGACCTTCCAGAGAGGGTGTTTTTCAGCCCGAGCCAGAGTGTTGCATCGGACGCTGAGATGAGCGTCCGTTGCCCCTGTGATGGAGCGTCCGTCGCCTAGGCATCGAAGCGTCCATCGCCTAGGCGTCGGAGCGTCCGTCGCCCAAACTTTATGCAGAACTAGCCGTTGGGGTATGCGACGGAGCGTCCGTCGCCTAGTCGACGGAGCGTCCGTCGCCAACTTAAGTTGCCAGCCCGAGGCAGTTCTCTGAGGGGCTATTTATAGCTTCTCACACTTCTCTCCCACCTTGCCTTTGCTCTTTTGAGTTGCTAAGTTTGCTGAGAAGGTTGGGAAGAGAGCAAGAGCCCTAGAGTGAGAGAGTGATTCGCGAGTCCATCCATCCCCTCCTCTAGTTCATCCAAGAGTTCAAGTGTGCATCCTCTAGTCGTGAAGCTTGAGTGAGTCAAGCGAAGATCGAAGCTTGTTACTCTTGGTGATCGACATCACCTAGACGGTCCGGTGGTGTTTGGAGGAAGGTGATCGCCGGAGGATTGTCGGCGGCCCTTCTCCATCGACGTTTGTGATCGGTTGTGGGCGATTCACCAAGCCGGAGTGGTGAAGAATCAGCCCGTAGAGAGCACTCATCCCTTGCGCGGGATTGAGGGGGAGCTATACCTTGCGAGGTGCTCCAACGAGGACTAGGGGAGAGTGTCGACTCCTCGATACCTCGGCAAAACATCGCCGTGTCAATCATCTCTTTCCCTAGCTTCTTCTTACCGCATTACTTTCCGCACTTGTCTTTCAATTCATACTAGAATTGTGTAGGAAGTTTTCACTTTCTATTGACTTGCTACTGCTTTCTAGGTAGGACACACAAGCGGTAGGCACTTAGGGGTTAATTGGCTCTTTTTAGGTTTAATTCTTGTTTAGAAATTAAAAAGAGCCCAATTCACCCCCCCCCCCTCTTGGGCATCTTGATCCTTTCAATTGGTATCAGAGCAAGGTTTGCTCTAAATTAGGCTTCACCGCCTAGAGCAAGATGTCCCATGGGGATGGACCACCTCCCATGTTCGATGGAGACGACTTTCCTTATTGGAAAGTTCGTATGGAGGCCTATCTAGAGGTCGTTGACGTGGGCGTGCTTAAAGCCGCCACAAAGGGAGGCACTCTCTTCGCGGAGGACCTCAACTTTGACAAGCACAATGCCAAGGCGAAGAACATTCTTTTTCGTGGCATTTGCAAGGATGTCTTCAACCGAGTGCGTAATGCCAAAGACGCATTTGAGTTGTGGACCACTATTTGTGCTCTTCACGAAGGCACAAAGAGTGAGCGTGAGGAACGCTATCACTTGGTCATGGCTAAGCTCAATTCTTTTTCCATGCATGCAAATGAAAATGCAAATGAAATGTACTCACGTCTTAATATTGTTGTAGAAGAATTGAATGGGCTCGGTCTCAACCAAATGGCACCGGCCGATGTGGTGTGCAAGATCCTTTGTCTTGCCCATTGAGAAGTATGGCCACATCGTCACGGTTCTTCACCAAGGAGATCTCTCCGCCGCTACACCAACACAAATCTTGGGCAAGATCAATGCCCATGAGATGTACATGAAGATTGGTGATGGTGGCTCTTCTTCCTCCTCCAAGAAGAAAGAAAAAGAGAAGGAGGAGAAGAAGGACTTGGCTCTCAAGGCATCCTCCTCGGAGAAGTACAAGATGCAAGTTGCGTATGAGAGTGCAAGTGATGAAGAGGATGATGATGACCTCGCTCTCATGGTGAAGAAAACAACTAAGATGTTGAAGAAGCTAAACAAGAATGGAGTCAAGTTTGACTCAAAGAAGAAGAAATTCTTCACAATCTCTTCAAGAAAGCCTCTCTCCAAGATGGATTGCTACAATTGTGGTAAACTTGGACACTTGGCTCATGCTTGCCCTGAAGAGAAGAAAGACAAGTACAAGAACAAGAAAGTAAACAACAAGTTCAAGTACAACAAGGGCAACAAAGATGAGTCAAGTGATGAGGAGAAGAAGGATGACAAGCCATTCAAGAAGAAGAAGAACTTCAACTTCCACAAGAAAAAGAAGAATGACAAAGCCTACATCGTTGGTGATTGGCTCACCGACATTGAAGACATAAGTGACTCATCCGGAGATGAAAGTGAAGAAGAGAAGGTGGCCGCCTTGGTGATTGGGTCATCTACTCCACCACCACCCCTTCCATCATCTCCGGGCTCATCCTCTACACACCTATGCCTCATGGCTAAAGGTGACAAGAAGGTACAAAAAGAGGATAATGATGATGAGGCTAGCTCTAGTGATGATAGTGATGATGAGTTTGAGGCACCTTCCTACGATGAGCTAATTGTAATTTGCAACAAGTATACTAAGATCATTAGGAAGTATAAAGCTAAAAGTGAATCACTAGAGAAAGCCAACGATAACTTGCATGCTAAACTTGATGACTTGTCTAGTGCTAATGATGATTTGAAGCTTGAGAACAAATCTCTCTCATCTAGCACTAGGGAGTTCAAAGCCTCACTCAAGCAAGCTAATGAGAAACATGATAAGCTTGAGAGGTCAACACAAGAGCTCCATACAAGATACAACTTGCTAAAAGATGACTACAACCAAGTTAGGAATGAACATGGTACACTTGTGATAGCTAACGAATTGCTTACAAATGATCTTGCTACACATGTTGCTATTAACCCAGTTGTTAAGTGTCATATAGCTACTTCTTGTGAGGACTTGCTTGATGGAGTTGCTAGTGAGCAAAATGCTAAGTGCAAGGGCAAGAAGGTAGTTGAGGCCGAAAAGCACGATGACTATGTGAAGATGAGGCAAGAGAATTCCAAGCTCAAGGAAGAGCTAATCAACCTCAAGGCAAACAAGCCATTCACTATCAAGTCGGCCAAGAAAGATGACAATGATGCAATGACCTTGATCAATTCTCTCAAAGAGGAAAATGCAAAGCTCAAGGTTGAGAAGATCAAGCTTGCAAGTGGAATGGAGAAGTTCACCAAGGGACACAACCTCCAAAGTGAGCTCTTGATGAACACTATTATGAAGACCGACAAGTCTGGCATTGGGTTCAAGGAGAACCAAATCATGAAGGCCAAGGTCAAGATAGAAGCTAAGAACTACTACAAGAACAAGGCCATAAGAAACAACTATGACACACCAAAGCCTAAGCCCAAGAAGTGCTTTGGATGTGGTCAAGAGGGTCACTTTGAATTCCAATGCAAGACTCCACCTCCCAAGACTTTGCCCAAGCACACAAGGCCTTTTGCTCATGATGCACACTTCATCATCAACAAGGATTCCAAGGGTAGACCCCAAGTTGTGTTTCTCGGTCCTAAGATGAAGAATAAGCCCAAAGTGCTATGGGTTGCTAAGGAGTTGGTGGACAAGGCTATGGGACCTCGCCAAGTGTGGGTTCCCAAACAACAAGCTTAACTTCAAGTTGCTTGTGTGTAGGTGAACTACAAGACCGGTGGAAGTCATTGGGTGATTGATAGTGGATGCACTCAACATATGACCAAACTTGAGGAAGATTGTGAAGGGCAAGACAAGATTACCTTTGAGGACAATTCAAAAGGAAAAATGCAAGGCCTAGGCAAAGTGGCAATCTCAAATGATCAATCAATATCAAATGTCTTGCTAGTACAATCTTTGAGCTTCAACTTGCTATCAGTGGGACAACTATGTGATCTAGGTTTCCAATGTCTTTTCACTCCAAATGAGGTAGTTGTGTCCAAGATTGAAGATTCATCATTGATATTCAAAGGGTTTTGGCACAACAATCTCTATCTAGTGGACTTCACCTCAAATGAAGCTAGTTTGCAAACATGTCTATTCTCCAAAAGTTCTTTGGGTTGGCTATGGCATAGAAGATTAGCACATGTGGGAATGTCAACTTTGAAGAAGGTTGTCAAGAAGGAGTTGGTTAGAGGTGTGAAGGATGTTGTGTTTGAGAAGGACAAACTTTGTAGTGCATGTCAAGCCGGCAAGCAAGTGGCAAACACTCATCCAACCAAAGCCTTCATGTCAGCCTCAAGAGTCCTAGAGCTACTTCACATGGATCTATTTGGACCTACCACCTATGCTAGCCTTGGTGGCAATCTCTTTTGCTTGGTGGTAGTTGATGACTACTCTAGGTACACTTGGGTGTTCTTTCTTCAAGACAAGGGAGAAACGCAATCAATATTCAAGAAGTTTGCAACTAGAGCTCAAAATGAGTTTGATGTGAAGATCAAGAAGATAAGAAGTGACAATGGGACCGAATTTGTAAACACTAAGATTGAAGACTATTGTGATGAAGTTGGGATCAAGCATGAAGTGTCCGCCACCTATACCCCTCAACAAAATGGTGTAGTAGAGAGGAAGAACCGGACACTTATTACTCTTACAAGATCAATGCTTGATGAATACAAAACCCTCGAGAAGTTTTGGGCCGAAGCAATCAACACCGCATGCTATGCGGCCAACCGGCTATTTGTCCAAAGGCTTCTTAAGAAGACCCCCTATGAGCTTGTGAATGGGAAGAAACCGGATATATCCTTTTTCCGAGTGTTTGGATGCAAAGTGTATATCTACAAGAAGCGTCAACACTTGGGCAAGTTCCAAAGGAGATGTGACATTGGTTTCTTACTTGGTTATTCTCTTAAATCCAAGGCATATCGAGTATTTAACAAAGCCTTCGGCCTAGTTGAAGAAACATATGACTTGGAGTTTGATGAAACTAATGGCTCTCAAGAAGAGCATGAAAATCTTGATGATGTAGGTGATGAACCCTTGAGGGAGGCTATGAAGAATATGTCCGTTGGTGCAATCAACCCACAAGAGGTGGAAGAAGTTGAAGATGATGCAAATCAAGTACCTTCTCCACCTCGCACGCCTCAAGTTGATGAAAAACAAGTCAGGGAAGCACAAGAAGATACCTTCATCCCTCAAGATCAAGCCGAGGCTCAAGCTAGTGATGTTGATGCACCACAACCTCCTCCCCAAGTGATTAATAGAAGATCTACACCTATGCTTCAAGCTCATCCACAAGACCTCATTATAGGGAGTCCATCAAGGGGGGTAACAACTCGATCTAAACTTGCTTCCTATGTTGAACATCACTCCTTTGTTTCCTTTGTTGAACCATCTAGTGTGGAGGATGCACTTGCGGATCCGGATTGGGTGAATGCCATGCACGAAGAGTTGAACAACTTCACCCGGAACGAACTGTGGACACTAGTAGAAAAGCCCAAAGGAGCAAGAATCATTGGCACCAAGTGGGTGTTTAGGAACAAGCAAGATGATCAAGGCGTGGTTGTGAGAAACAAGGCAAGATTGGTGGCAAAGGGGTTCTCCCAAGTTGAAGGCTTGGACTTTGGGGAGACCTTTGCACCGGTTGCAAGACTAGAAGCCATTCGTATCCTTTTGGCATATGCTTCACATCATAAAATGAAACTTTTTCAAATGGATGTGAAGAGTGCCTTTCTAAATGGTTTCATCAATGAACTTGTCTTTGTCTCACAACCTCCCGGGTTTGAAGACCCCAATTTTCCTAATCATGTGTATAGGTTATCCAAGGCACTCTATGGATTGAAGCAAGCTCCAAGAGCTTGGTATGAGAGGCTAAGGGACTTCTTACTCAAGAAGGGCTTCAAGATCGGGAAAGTGGATACCACAATCTTCACCAAGGTGCTAGATGGAGAGATCTTTGTTTGCCAAGTATATGTCGATGACATTATATTTGGGTCAACAAACCAAGATCATAGCAAGGAAGTTGGTGTATTGATGTCCAAGGAATTCGAGATGTCGATGATTGGCGAGCTAACCTTCTTCCTTGGCTTCCAAGTGAAGCAATTGAGGGAGGGCACCTTCATATCTCAAGAGAAGTACACTTATGATGTGCTCAAGAAATTCAAGATGGAGGATTGCAAGCCAATCAAGACCCCAATGCCTACTAATGGGCATCTCGATCTCGATGAGGGAGGTAAACCGATTGACCAAACTCTCTATTGTTCTATGATCGGTAGTTTACTTTACCTCACCGCATCTAGGCCGGATATCATGTTTAGTGTGTGCTAGGTTTCAAGCAAACCCTAAGGAGTCGCATCTTTGTGCGGTTAAAAGAATCCTTAGGTACATAAGGCACACCCCTAGCATGGGTCTTTGGTATCCCAAAGGAGCTCCCTTCCAACTAGTTGGCTATTCCGATTCGGATTACGCCGGGTGTAAGGTTGATAGGAAGAGTACCTCCGGCGGGTGCCACATGCTAGGAAGATCACTTGTTTCTTGGTCCTCAAAGAAGAAAAATAGAGTGGCATTGTCAACCGCCGAGGCAGAATACATTGCCATGGGAGCAAGTTGTGCACAAATCTTATACATGACCCAAACACTTCTTGATTATGGCGTGTTTTTAAAAGAGGTTCCACTTTTGTGTGATAATGAAAGCGCTGTAAAGCTTGCTAACAACCCGGTTCAACACTCTCGCACCAAGCACATAGATATTCGCCATCACTTTCTTAGAGATCATGTGGCTAGGAAAGACATAACACTAGTTGGAGTTAAGAGCGAAGATCAATTGGCGGATATCTTCACTAAACCACTCGATGAAGCAACCTTTTGTAGGTTGAGAAGCGAGTTGAATGTGCTTGATCTCTAACTTCACTAAAAGATGAGTTTGTGTGAACCATGCATTCATATGTAATATAACATGTTTAATTTGGTAATGCACATAGGCTTGGCTAACGCGGTTGAGATAACCGCCCTCAAAGCGTGTGACAAAGCTTAACCGCGGTTTAAACTTGCAAGCAACCTAGATTCAATTTTCGTATTGCATAGCATATGCATGTGTGTTGTTTTCCGTTCCTTTTCGGTTAAGTTTGAGCATCCTCTGTGTTCGTCCACTTAGGGGGAGCATTCCAAGCTCAAGACACTTCTATACCCCTCTTGTGGCCATATGATGACTCCTTGACGCTTCCATTCGAATATTTTGAGCTAAAATTAAAATCTAAGCCTATGGCAAACTATTTGAAAATGAGAGTTTGAGAGATGGTTCTCATATCAAGTCCAATCAGGTGTTATTTGGATCTTATTGGGATTGGAACTTGGTTGGGAGAAAGACGCAAAAACAAAATTTGAAAAATTCTATTTAAAAGGCGTCGGACGCTGCCGACGGACGCTCGGTGTCAATTGCCTCAGCGTCCGTCGCGATTGTCCGGAGATTAGATGTTGCCCGCTTACAGGGCGACGGACGCTCCCTCAGCGTCCGTCGCAGAGCGTTCGACGCGGTCAATGCGCTCGGGCGTTTCAAACCTCTTCTGGAAGCCCACGGACGATGCCGTCGGACGCTCTCCGAGCGTCCGTCGCAGTCCGACGGAGCGTCCGTCGCTCCGCGTCGGAGCGTCAGTCGCGAACTTAAGGCGCAAATATTTTTAAAAAAATCCCCGTTTCTTCTTCTCTCTCGGTCGATCTCAGTTCGTCCGCCGCCGCGCCTGTCCAAACCCTAAACCCTCCGCCGCCGCTGAGCACTCGTGCCACCCATCGCCGGCGTGATCCGCCCTGCACCTGCGCCGCCTCTCGCCGGCGTTCCCCAGCCACCGTCGGCCCCTTCCTGTGCCGCATGCCCCTTCCCCTCTCCTTTCTCCTCTATTTTCGCGCGGTTATGCCAGACAGAGACGTGAGGGTAGTGTGGTTCTCTCTCAAGGGTTCCTCCTCGCTTCTTGGATCTCTTCAAATCCTAAAGGGTTGCGGATTGCACTGAGTTCTTGACCGAGGTTCCTCTTATACTCTTTTGGTCTCTTGGTCAGTGTGTCTGAGGTGTTTGCTTGAGGAGTGGGCAGTGACAGAGAACTCGGGGCAAAGCCCGCGAGTACGGAACGAGGCAAAGCCTCGAAAGGACAGTCCAGGGCCGGCGTGCCACTCTTGCAGTTTGTTGTTCTGCGGATTGTCAGGGTTTGATTGTCAGTGGGCAGTGAGTTTGAGGGTGTGTTTTTTTGAGGATCTTTTGTCAGAGTTTTGTTAGCAAAGTTCGATACATGGCAAGAACGAAGAATGCCGGTCCTGTTCCCGGTAGTGGTGGTGACCCTCCACCTCCACCGCGTCCACCCACTGATCGGGGAAAGGGCAAGCAGAAGGTCGTGTCACGGAAGCGCAAGAGGCCACTCATGGATCCAGACTCAGCAGCAGCGCTTGCAGTGGCCGAGGCCGCAGAGATTGCGGAGCGAGGAGGACGTCGCGCCAGTTTGAGGCTCTCGCCTCACCGTGGAGCGCGTCGTGAGTCCCCTATGCGTCCAGAGTCAGAGCCCGTCGAGGCTTCTGAGGCAGAGGAGGCAGAGCCTGTCATAGAGACTGAGCAGACAGAGGCCACGGGCCACACTTCGATTGGTGAGCTGATGAGCCGCAGAGTTACCCGGTCCAGAGGCTCTGGTGCACCACCTAGTCCTCTAGGACCTCAGTTACCAGACCCAGTGAGGCATCAGGTCCGAGCTCTCACAGCGAAGCAAGTCCAGTTACTTTGCTTCGTGGACTTTCAGTCCTGGTTCCCACCTCAGAGAGATCCCCGTGCCGGACGTGATTTCTATACCACGATTCATGAGGACTTTTACAGAGCTTATGTCGACACTGACGCTCCTCTTAGGGCTCACAAAGTGTGCCCATCTGCTCACATAGAGGGGGTCGGTGGTCTAGAGATCCTACAGCACCTACAGTACCTTCAAGGGTTATCAGAATTGATGGGACGCTCAGGTGCGTATCAGAAGGACTGGGTCTATCAGTTCTATGCATCGCTATGGATCTCCCTTGATCACGAGTTCCTTCACTTTGGATTTCAGGGACGTGACTTCAGGGTTTCAGCAGCTCGGTTCAGAGAGCTATTCCACCTAGAGTCCTCCCCTACGAGGATTCATAGCTTGTGCTATGGGGATCAGGAGGCCCCTCGCCGACCTCACGATGGGATAATGCCATCGACAGACTTCGTGAGGCCGTGCTTTCAGCTGTCGTTCATAGAGGGTTCGAGCCGTACACCGCGAGACCTCACTCCACTTGCTCGGATTCTCCACGAGGTACTCAGGCGTACCATCCTCCCTCGAATTGGAGCTCGGGACACGATTACACGACTACAGCTATGGCTCCTTGCTCATATCGTCCGGAAGGAGAAGTTTGACCTTTGGGACCTGATTGTTAGCGAGCTTGAGGATATCATCGCTGCAGGATTCAAAGGTCACTGGCAGCTACAGTTTGCTCACTGGATCTCATATCTTATAGTTGCCAAGACCAGATCAGGAGCTATGAGAGTCACTCTCACCAGGTCAGCGACTAAGTTTCCAGTGTACTCGATGAGTCAGCTAGTTATGCATGGAAACCTGCCTCGCCCCAGCAGAGCTTACAGACCAGGCACCAGGCAGGCAGGTGTGCCACCTCGGTCGGCAGAGGTCACTGACGCCACAGTTGAGCAGATTGCTCAGGCAGAGCTTGCAGATCTTGATGCTGAGATTGACACAGCTGCCGAGACTGTCTACAGAGAGGACCTAGATTCTGACAGCTCAGATGAGGATTATCAGCCAGTGCGCGAGTACGCACCGATGCCTCATGATCATGAGGCAGGAGGGTCAGGCATAGCTGCAGCTCCAGCTTCAGGTCCCAGCACCTCAGAGGCTACACTACTTACCATCCTTTCGAGGATGCAGGAGGAGCAGTCACGCCAGGCAGAGGAGCAGAGGCGACAGGCTGCCGACTTACGGAGGCTTACAGAGCAGCAGTTGGCCGCTCAGGCACAGACTCAGGCCAGGCAGGATGAGTTTCAGCGCCAATTCTTGGCCTATCAGCTGCAGCAGGCAAAGATTCAGAAGACCCAGACCTTGCTACTTGAGCGTCTTCTAGCCTCCAGCTCCGGGCAGACTTCCACTCCTCAGATTCAGTTGCCCGGAGTCTCGCAGCAGCAGTAGTTCACTTCACCTCCACAGCAGACTCCAGTTGTAGTGGTACCGGCTCCAGCATTACCGTCCGGAGGACAGCAGAGTCAGGCACCAGCTACTCCTCCGTTCCAGGCACCAGCTTCTCCCGAGTACCAGTCTCCGAGGACCCAGGTGTCTCTTTGGTTAGCTTCGCCCGATAAGTTTCAGACAGGATTTACTCCTATCCGGGGAACTACCATAGCAGAGGCCTCGCGAGACCTCTCAACCTCCTACTTGGAGATCACGGGAGAAGATTCCTCAGGAGCAGCTCAGCTAGTCTCACCAGCTCCAGAGGTTGAGGTGGATCCTCCGGCGACGGGCACTCACCTCTCTTCAGTTGCCTCGTCGGAGATCGCACCTGAGAAGTCCACGCAGACAGTTACCACTCCTCCAGCTGCAGTTCAGACAGACGCTATTTCACTAGCAGTTGAGACAGATGTCACAGAGGCTCAGGATGAGGCAGTTATAGTGGCAGTATCCTCTCCAGCTCAGACTCACCCAGCAGAGTTCGTAGCAGCAGTGTCACTAGTTGCACTGGCAGTGACACCTTCCCCCACGCCTCGAGTCTTCACTCGTCGGGTTTCCAGGCCCGCTACTACAGAGGCAGGACCGTCAAAGGCAACAGCTGAGCCTCAGGGGGAGTCAGTTGAGACAGCAGCTCCAGAGGTCACCCCAGCTGCGCCTACACCTGCAGCGGCCGAGGTAGATGATGAGTCAGACGAGTCAGATCTTCAGGACTTCATCATGCTCGATTGCAAGGCTGCAGCTCCTCCACCTTCTTCTCCAACCCCAGATGCTTAGTTTTTGGTGCTAGACGCCAAAGGGGGAGAGAGGGTCGAGTATAGAGATAGGGGGAGGGATTTGAATCTTTGTGTGCTTAAATTCCCCATACTCATTCATCATGTCTACTTTTATGCATTTGTATCTATGTGTGATGAATACTATGGTTGATGTTTGTGTGAAATATGGTTGGATGTGACAAACTCTTGATTATCACTAATATATCTTGTGAGTTGTCTCATGTTTCATGATATATCTCTAAGCTTAAATGATAATTGAGCTTTCGCGCTATACTCTGATACATCTTTTGAGTATATCAAGAGGTACTCCTTTCTTCATTCATATCTATGAGTATCATGGTTTGTGACTTGGCTTTGGTGAGCAAGTACGTTTCATTACAAATTCACTAACCCTTGCTCAACTATTCCAAGTCACCAAATCCTAAACTATCTCTCTTATCCATACTCGAGGATTTATTGTCGTCAATCACCAAAAAGGGGGAGATTGAAGAATCATGGCCCTAGTTGGTTTCGGTGATTAACGACAATTAGAGATTATTATGGCTAACGTGTGTTTTGCAGAGGCTATGCGTAGCTTAACCATAGTGATCAACAAGAATGGGCATTAATGGTCATCACTTAGCCCCCAAGATGGATATCATTTCGGATTTCAAGGAGACATGATGAAGACCCTAGAATGATAGGCTAAGTGTCATAAGGTGATGAAGGACACTTAGAAATAGATAGGGCTTCTCTTTTTATCTTTGACCGTACTATTAAGAGGGGTTGAGTCTAGTAGCTTGACTTAGGAAAGCTTCATGAACTAGGTGTGGTGCACACTTGTCTTCCTTAACTCTAAGAAAGCCTATGTTGACCGTAAGATAGCCTAGAACAACTTCCATATTCATCGCGATGAAAAACGAAGTTGAGAGGCTTGTTTTCTGGGCGACGGACGCTCCTGACGGAGGCGTCGGACAAAGGCGTCGGACGCTGGGTGGTTGAGTCCACAGCGTCCGTCGACCTTCCAGTGGCTGTGTTTTCTAGCTAAGTTTTTCAGGGTCCGACGGACGCTGTTCGTCGGTTAGGCGTCGGACGCTTGGAGAGCGTCCGTCGACCTTCCAAAGAGGGTGTTTTTCAGCCCGAGCCAGAGTGTTGCGTCAGACGCTGCGATGAGCGTCCGTCACTGGGAAAAGCGTGTCAGAACTAGCCGTTGGGCAGGGCGTCGGAGCGTCCGTCACCCAAACTTTATGCAGAGCTAGCCGTTGGGGCATGCGACGGAGCGTCCGTCACCTAGTCGACGGAGCGTCCGTCGCCAACTTAAGTTGCCAGCCCAAGGCAGTTTTCTGAGGGGCTATTTATAGCTTCTCACACTTCTCTCCCACCTTGCCTTTGCTCTTTTGAGTTGCTGAGTTTGCTGAGAAGGTTGGGAAGAGAGCAAGAGCCCTAGAGTGAGAGAGTGATTCGCGAGTCCATCCATCCCCTCCTCTAGTTCATCCAAGAGTTCAAGTGTGCATCCTCTAGTCGTGAAGCTTGAGTGAGTCAAGCGAAGATCGAAGCTTGTTACTCTTGGTGATCGACATCACCTAGACGGTCCGGTAGTGTTTGGAGGAAGGTGATCGCCGGAGGATTGTCGGCGGCCCTTCTCCATCGACGTTTGTGATCGGTTGTGGGCGATTCACCGAGCCGGAGTGGTGAAGAATCAGCCCGTAGAGAGCACTCATCCCTTGCGCGGGATTGAGGGGGAGCTATACCTTGCGAGGTGCTCCAACGAGGACTAGGGGAGAGTGTCGACTCCTCGATACCTCGGCAAAACATCGCCGTGTCAATCATCTCTTTCCCTAGCTTCTTCTTACCGCATTACTTTCCGCATTTGTCTTTCAATTCATACTAGAATTGTGTAGGAAGTTTTCACTTTCTATTGACTTGCTACTGCTTTCTAGGTAGGACACACAAGCGGTAGGCACTTAGGGGTTAATTGACTCTTTATAGGTTTAATTCTTGTTTAGAAATTAAAAAGAACCCAATTCACCCCCCCCCCCTCTTGGGCATCTTGATCCTTTCAAGCTGCCTAGAATCTTCCAGCATAGAGCTCGAACAAGAGATCATTCGTCTATCGGCACAATAAGAAGAACTGTTGGCAGAACTGAAAAAGTTGATGAAGCCTTAAATGTGGCTAACCAAAAGAAGACTCAACTCCCCGCGCGGTCAAAGCCTTGCAACAAGAAAGAGATGCCGATGCTCGGCAGGCCATCCTGTTGAAGAGAAGGATCAAGCCAATTGAGGGAACTGTCGATGACGACGCTAGAGAGATAGAGGAAGCAAACCAAATTCACCTGCGTGCGATCTCATCAAGTCAATCTCTGTTGTAATTTGTCGTGTCCACAATCGTGACCTTGACAACTGATTTTGCTTGTAATATAACATCAATACGCTTTTCGTTGATGTTTTGCATGACCTTTCTTCCATCGGCATTTATACTTGTATTGTCTTACGCATCTACCCAGATACTGGGATAATATTTCTTTAAATATTTACCGTTGATTGCTCTGGGAAACGCAACCCCTTCGAGGGTTTCCAAAATATAAGCATTGCCAGGAGAGGACTGCTTTATCCGAAAAGGACCCTCCCAATTAGGAGACCATTTTCCAAACTTTAAACTCTTAGTCCCAATCAGTAAAATCAATTTCCATACCAGATCACCATCAGCAAACTCTTTCACCTTTACATTCTTGTTATACCATCTAGCAACCCTTTTCTTGTTCTCCTCGATATTGATTAGAGCTCTTAGCCGATGACCCGCCAGGTCTTCTAACTCATCCTTCATAAGGATATCATATTCATCGGCTGTCAGCTGGTCTTGGGAGAACAATCGCCTAGAACCAGTTTTAATTTCTTAAGGCAGGACAGCATCGTGTCCATAAACTAATTGGTACGGCGAAACCATAGTGGCACCATGACATGCCATCCGATACGACCACAACGCTTCACTTAATACTATATGCCACCTTCTAGGGTTTTCTTCAATTTTGCGCTTGATAAGTTTAATTACTCCATTATTGGTTGCCTCGGCCTGACCATTAGCTTGAGCATAATAAGGAGACGAATTCAAAACCTTAAACCCCATATTGGCAGCAAATTCATCAAACTCTCCTGATGTGAACATAGTTCCTTGATCGGTTGTAATAGTTTGGGGAATACCAAATCGGTAAACAATATGTTCTTTCACAAAACCTATCATGTTTGCCGACGTCACCTTCTTCAACGAGATAGCTTCAACCCACTTCGTGAAATAATCAGTATCAACAAGTATGAATTTATGTCCTTTACTTGACGGTGGATAAATTTGACCGATGAGATTGATGGCCCATCCTCTAAACGGTCAAGGCTTGATTATAGGGTTCATTGCCGACGCAGGTGCTCTCTGAACATTACCAAATTTCTGACAATCTTGACACCCTTTGAAATACTCAAAACAATCTTCAAAAATCGTCGGCCAATAATATCCATTCCGCCTGATCATCCACTTCATTTTTAATGCCGATTGATGTGCTCCACACACCCCTTCATGAATCTCACCCATCAACCTCTTTGATTCCTCTCTATTAAGGCATCTGAGCAAAATCCCATCAAGTGTACGATAATACAATTCATCATCAAGGAGCACATACTTAGTAGCATGAAACCTCAACCGTCTCTCAACTTTCCTAGACAGATCTCTTAAGTAATCGGCAATCTCTTTTCTCCAGTCATCGGCAACCATTACCGATGTCATTACTTCTTGAATCGGCTGATACCCCGAAGCATGCTGCGCCAACCAATTGGCCTCTTCATTATGCAACCTGGGAATATGCTCAAGATGATACTCTTTAAATTCCTTTAATAACTACAAACACTTCCCATGATATGCAATTAAAATATCACTCTGGCATTCATACATCCCAATCAAATGATTGATTATTAACATAGAATCACCAAAAATCTCTACGGCATCGGCACGCACTTCCCTGAGCAACTCCAATCCCTTCAGTAAAGTCTAGTACTCAGTCTGATTATTCGTCGAAGTAGCAACAATCGGCAATGAGATTTCATACCTTTTCCCCCGGGGTGAGACTAAGATAATGCCGATACCTGCCCCCTCCTTACACGTGGAACCGTCAAAGAACAAAGTCCAGGGAGCAATCTCTACGGAATTTACCATACCACAATGCTGAGTAACGAAATCAGCCATCACCTGCCCTTTAACTGCCTTAGTTGATTCATACCTTAGATCAAACTCTGACAGCGCCAAAATCCACTTGCTGATTCTTCCGCTCAATATCGGCATTGACAGCATATACTTGACCACATCATCCTTGCATATCACAGTACACTCGGCCGATAACAAATAATGCCTTAACTTGGTACAAGAGAAGTATAGACACAAACATAATTTCTCAACGGCCGAATATCTGGTTTCAGCATCTACCAGTCTTCTACTCAAATATTAAATCACACGTTCTTTTCCTTCAAATTCTTGAATCAAGGCTGACCCGATAACACCGTCACCAGCAGACAAATACAATCTGAAGGGTTTCCCATGTCGAGGTGGAATCAAAACCGGAGGATCCACCAGATACCTCTTAATTTCTTCCAAAGCTGATTGTTGTTTTTCTCCCCACACAAATTCCTGACCGGCCTTCAGTTTCAGCAATGGGCTAAAATACTTAATCTTCCCAGACAGATTAGATATAAATCTTCTAATAAAATTAATCTTGCCGATCAAAGATTGCAGCTCAGTCTTGTTCGTGGGAGCAACCACTTTGTTAATTGCATCAATAGATTTTTCTACCGATCTCTATGCCCCTTTGATGCACCATGAACCCTAAGAATTGACCTGCCGATACGCCAAACGCGCACTTATTTGGATTCATCTTTAGCCCATGCTCCCTTGTGCACTCCAGAATCTTCCGCAGATCGGCAAGATGCTTTTCAAAATCTCCGGACTTAACCACCACATCGTCGATATAGATCTCGACCAACGTACCGATGTACTTATGAAAAATAAAATTCATCGCTCTTTGATAAGTAGCCCCGGCGTTCTTCAACCCAAAGTCATTACGATCCACTCAAACAAACCGACGTGACCTGGACACCTAAAAGCAGTTTTGGATATATCTTCTTTACCCATGAATATTTGATTATATCCAGCATTACCATCCATAAAACTGATAATCTTATGTCCAGCAGAAGCATCAACTAGTAGATCGGCAACATGCATTGGATAGCCATCCATTGGCGTAGCTTTATTGAGATTCCTGAAATCAATACAAACACGAAGTTTTCCATTCTTCTTATACACAGGAACCACATTAGAAATCCATTCGGCATATCAGCATTGCCGAATAAATCCAGCTTCGATTAACTTTGTAATCTCAGCTTTAATATCGGGTAGTACATTGGGGTTACACCGGCGCGCTGGTTGCCGATGTGGTTGAAAACCCGACTTAATAGGCAACCGATATTCAACTATCGATCGGTCCAGACCAGGCATCTCTGTATAATCCCAAGCAAAACAATCTTTATATTCTTTTAACAAATTAGTCAACTGTTGCTTACATTGGGAATCTAACTTAGCACTAATAAAAGTTGGTCTAGGCTTGCTACCATCGTCGATGTCTATTCCTAGCAAATCATCGGCTGACGTGAACCCTTGTCCAAGTTTCCCATCACCGGCGAACTGATCCATTAAATCTCTTCTTCAGAACCGACTACTTGGATCAGTGTAATCTGGTAATCGTCCACCTTGAGGAATTCTGTATCACAAGCTTCACCAGATATGCACTTGGTCTGCTCATAGGTCTCCGATTCTGCCGATGCAACAATTGACGGGACTTCACTCCGGACGACTTCAATTATGTCTCCAACCCATTGCACAAGGCTTTGGTGCATCGTAGAAGGGATGCAGCAGTTAGCGTGAATTCAATCCCTTCCTAGAAGCAAATTGTAGGTCCCTTTGCCGCTGATCACAAAAAATGTCGTAGACAAAGTTTTACTGCCGATAGTCAATTCAACACATATGGCCCCCATAGCTGGTGACACATTGCCTTCAAAATCTTTTAGCTTCATATCCGTCTTGACTAAGTCTTGGTCACCTTTCCCAAGCTTTCTGAACATGACATACGGCATTATATTAATCGATGCTCCACCATCGACTAGCATCTTTGACACCGGTTGCCCGTCGACTTTGCCCTTGACAAACAAGGCTCTCAGATGCAGTCTTTCATCATCGGCAGGTTTCTCAAAGATAGCGCCATTGGATCCAGCACTAACTGAGACATATTAGCAGCTTCTTCCTCAGCATCAGTAGGTGCCATAAATTCCATCGGCAACAAAACAACCATGTTGACTTCTGTTGATGGACTCCTCTCCTAGTGTTTTGGCCTCCACTCCCAAACTGGAGATCCTCCCTTCGAAGGGTTTTCACCATAATGCAGATCATTCTGGCATTCACGCTGGATCCTCCTTCTCTGAGTCTTCGTCAGGCCCTTAGGACACCATTGAGGAAGCTTAGTCTTCCAAACAGGTTGGTACTGTTTCTCACTATGTCGGCTTGTGTTACCCCTTATGTTTGGATCTCTAGAGAATATCTCTTCATCGGGCACCCTTGCATTAGCCCTCTCTTCGATCTCCCATTGACGGATGCGCTTGCCAAGCCTATCATGTACACTGAGTTTGCCCCCCAGACGATTATGTACCGATTCTTTCCCTCTGATCGGCCTAGCATAGCTTGATCCCTGACCTTCAAAACGAGACTTCTTCTCTGACCGATCAGTAGGATAGTACCCGTTGCATTCAGGACAATTATCAGCAGTGGGCAGCTTGATGCCTTCTTCCCAACAATGAACGAAGAAGGGGCATTTCCAATGATCTTTATGTCGATACCACTCTTGGCGTCTCTCTTCCTCCTGCTGCCGATACTGCTCTTCTCACGAATGCTCATATTCCTTTAGTGGCCTCCTGTGCGTGATTACAACGCCATGTGACGCACGTCTTTGAGGCCTTCTGGAGCTGATGTTGTCATCGGAAGTTCTTTTACTTTCTTTTTCATCGGCAAGCTTCTTTCCCTTTCCATCTTGGACAGCTATTTGATGCTTGGGGTCCACTGATGAATTTTTCTTGGCTACTTCCGACGTTAGTACTTTGACCTTCCCGCTGGTTTCCACCATATTATTTGGAAACGGATGCTGGTCCATTTTCATCGGCCTTTGAGCTTTAGAATTTTCAAACTTGATTCACCCAGATTTGATTTCTGACTGCAACTGCTGTCTAAAGACTTTGCAGTCATTGGTACTGTGTGAAGTCACATCATACCACTTACAGTACCTCATCCTTCTAAGTTCTTCAGCCGATGGAATCACTTGATTAGGCGCCAGCTTAATCCGCCCTTCTTAAAGCAATAGATCAAATATCCTATCGGCTTTAGCAGTATCGAAAGTAAATCTTTCAGCCTCCTTCTGACCAAACGGACAGGATATCGACTTCTTATCTTTTACCCACTCAGCAACGCCAATATCCGTCCCTTCGTCTGATTCAGAATCTTCTTCTTGTTCAATGAAAGACACCTTGTTCCAAGTCTTTCTAGGTTCGAAGGCTTTAACTTCTTGATCGGCAACTCTCTGCACGAGATGGTTGAGGCTTTCGAATTCTTGAGATGCATATTTATCCTTGATGTGTGGCAGTAATCCTTGGAAAGCCAAATCCGCCAATTGCCGATCATCCAGTACTAAGTTGTAACATTTATTCTTTACGTCCCAAAGCCTTTGGACGAAGCTTTCTACCGATTCGTCATTGCGCTGCTTCAGCTTGACCAAATCGGTAATCTTCTTCTCATGAACGCCAGAGAAGAAGTACGTGTGAAACTGTTTCTCCAGATCGGCCCAAGTAATCACAGAATTTGGAGGAAGCGAGATAAACCACGTAAACGCCGATCCAGACAAAGATGACGAGAACAATCTCACCCTTAGCTCATCTCTGCTAGATGCCTCTCCACATTGGATAATGAAGCGGTTGACGTGCTCCATCGTCGATGTATCATCTTGGCCAGAATTTTTTTGTGAAATCTGGCACCTTGTACCGATTTGGGAGAGGAATCAGGTCGTAGACCTACGACATTCGATAAGAGTATGTATTGACCTTAGGCTTGATGTCGAACTGCTCTTTCATCACTTCGGCTATTTTATCAACCCAGTACGCATCCTGATCTTGCCGATGGATCGGCTGAATATTAACTGGTTGGGCCGGCGGATACATTCCTTCTTGCCTTTGTGGCGAGTAAATTGGTTCGGTCAGCGCAGGTGCAGCACCACCTCGCTGAATATTATGCACCGGTTGATTTACCGATGTATAACCTTGGGTACCCACTGGTGTACTGCGGCATGATATTCATCGGTCGATACACCGATGTTTCATTCTAAGTGCTCGTCGGGTAATGGTACTGTTGTACTCCCGCTATCTGGTATCCAGGTTGAACCGTCTGCTGTTGAATTAGATTGGTCCATACATGATTATAAGTTATCGGCATATAATTTGTCGATAATTGATGGTTACCCTGCGCCTGCTGTTCTTGCACCCTGGAACAATCAAATTGGCCTCCTTGGTGCGTCGGTGCCCCAGCGTAAGGATTTGGCATCATCATAGGGTGGTTTACCATTGCCAAATCTTGTTGCATCGGCAAAGAACTTGCCGATGGTTGCCCGTAAGGCACTTTAGGCACCACCATCTGGAGATTCTCTGGTAGCAACTGCATATTTGGCGAAGACGTAGCATAACGTGCCAATGGATTTATTGGTTGTGCCGATATCGCTGATTCCACAGAGACCTTCCCGGACGCATTGTTACTTTGGATCAGATTAGCGTCAGCAGCTGGGGGCATGTCGTATCCCCACCAGCTAGTAGGATCTGGTTGACTCTGAATCACCGGTCCTAACATCCCTGATGCAACTGAATCTGTATTCAACTGAACAACGCTCACAGGGCTTGACCTTGGTGGAGTAACTTCATCAGCAGACGGCTTCGCAGGTTGGGTAGAGGCCGCTGGAGCCGCCGATGGAGTCATGGCAGATGCCGATCTAGGTTGGTGATACATTGGCCCAACATACCTAGTGGTTGTCCTTCTTTGAAAGATTGCATGACAGCATTGTATACAGTATTGCACAACACATTGGAATGGCTAATGAGCGTCTGACTTAACGCAGAATTAATCATATCTTGCAACTTACTAGGATTGGCATCGAAAGTGACCTATCGAGGCAATGGCGGATCTTGCTTCTGGACTGCCTCGCCGCTCCTGTTTAGGCTGAAGGATTTTAGATATAGCTGCTTGTATTCCTCCATAGCCTGCTCCATAGCTTGTTTCTGATCATCCTTCAGATCTACTTCGGAGACTTCAATGACGTTCCTCGGATCAACGTCAGTAGAACCAACCATGATCGTGATCAAGAGATGTATCCAGGGTCCCACCGGGTGTGCCAAAAGAGGTGTTGACACAAAAAACGTCGGATCTGCGAACACCTCAGGCTTATACCCGAACTCGATATCCAAAGGTGTGCCAGTTGATTTGACCAGTTAATCAACAAGGACGATAACTAGAACAACGATGAACGAGACGACAGCGATACGCCCGGACGTCAAGGCTCCGATTGCTCAAAAAGCGGAACTCGCGAGTTAGACGGAGATCTTGTAGATACAGCCCGTCGAGATCGTAAGAACTCGTAGATAAATTATAACTAATGCGAAAAAAGTAGATGCTGAAAAGTAAGACGAAAATAATAGATTTGTTTGATTGTATTGAATATGAAAGGATCAAGATGCCCAACAGGGGGTGGAATTGGGCTCTTTTTAATTTCTAAACACGAATTAAACCTATAAAGAGTCAATTAACCCCCTAGTGCCTACCGCTTGTGTGTCCTAGCTAGAAAGCGGTAGCAAGTCAATAGAAAGTGAAAACTTCCTACACAATTCTAGTATGAATTAAAAGACAAGTGCGGAAAGTAATGCGGTAATAAAGAGCTAGGGAAAGATATGCTTGACACAGCGATGTTTTGCCGAGGTATCGAGGAGTCGACACTCCCCCCTAGTCCTCGTTGGAGCACCTCGCAAGGTATAGCTCCCCCTCAATCCCGCGCAAGGGATGAGTGCTCTCTACGGGCTGATTCTTCGCCACTCCGGCTCGGTGAATCGCCCACAACCGATCACAACGTCGATGGAGAAGGGCCGCCGACAATCCTCCGGCGATCACCTTCCTCCGAGCACCACCGGACCGTCTAGGTGATGTCGATCACCAAGAGTAACAAGCCTCGATCTTCGCTTGACTCACTCAAGCTTCACAACTAGAGGATGCATACTTGAACTCTTGGATGAACTAGAGGAGAGGATGGATGGATTCGTGAATCACTCTCTCTCCCTAGGGCTCTTGCTCTCTTCCCAACCTTCTCAACAAACTCAGCAACTCAAATGAGCAAAGGCAAGGTGGGAGAGAAGTGGGAGGGGCTATAAATAGACCCTCAGAAAACTGCCTCGGGCTGGCAATTTAAGTTGGCGACGGACGCTCTGTCGACTAGGCGACGGACGGCCCGTCGCATGCCCCAACGGCTAGTTCTGTTCATAGTTTGGGCGACGGACGCTCCGACGCCTTGGCGACGGACGCTCCGACGCCCTGCCCAACGGCTAGTTCTGACACACTGTTCCTAGCGACGGACGCTACGTCACTGGGGCGACGGACGCTCATCCCAGCGTCCGACGCTACACTCTGGCTCGGGCTGAAAAACACCCTCTCTGGAAGGTCGACGGACGCTCTTCCAAGCGTCCGACGCCTGGCCGACGAACAGCGTCCGACGGACTCTGAAAAACTTAGCCAGAAAACATCTCCACTGGAAGGTCGACGGACGCTGTGGACTCAACCACCCAGCGTCTGGCGCCTTTGTCCAACGCGACGGACAGCGTCCGACGCCTCCGTCAGGAGCGTCCGACGCCCAGAAAACAGTTCTATCAACTTCGTTTTTCGTCGCGATGAATATGGAAGTTGTTCTAGGCTATCTTATGGTCACCGTAGGCTTGCTTAGAGCTAAGGAAGTCAAGTGTGCACCACACCTAAGTCATGAAGCTTTCCTAAGTCAAGCTACTAGTCTCAACCCCTCTTAATAGTACGGTCAAAGATAAAAAGAGAAGCCCTATCTATTTCTAAGTGTCCTTCATCACCTTATGGCACTTAGCCTATCATTTTAGGGTCTTCATCATGTCTCCTTGAAATCCGAAATGATATCCATCTTGTGGGCTAAGTGATGACCGTTGATGCTCATTCTTGTTGATCACTATGGCTAAGCTACGCATAGCCTCTGCAAAACACACGTTAGCCATAATAATCTCTAATTGTCGTTAATCACCGAAATCAATTAGGGCAATGATTCTTCAGAATATCTTCTCATACGAGCCCTAGGTACATATTTAAACTCCAGTAGGAGGAGTTGTACACAGACACGACTCATATCTAAACAAAACTCCTACTTTTAAGGAAATAAATGACTCGCGCAAGAGTCGGACTCAAACTATAATAATAATACTAATATTAAAACTACTAGTTTCCTTATCCACTTCCCTTACGATGAAACTTTCCATCGGCAGACTTCTTCGATCCGCAATTTTCTTCTATTGCCATCAGCAACTTTCCCGCTGATTTCAGCCATGTCAACCTGTATCCATCGATAATACTCTCAATCGGCAAAATTCTCCTTTCTCTATTGGCAACACCTCTTTGATCAACAAAACATATCTTCTTTCCTCATTAACGCTTCTTCCATCACATCCACCATCGGCAGATTTTCCTACTTCCATCGGCAATGAAACCGATAGCCCCTTGATGCTGATGAGGAACAATTTTTACCTCTTTACCGATCAATACACTTGGTTTAATATTGACCCGTATAAAAAACGACGTCAACATATAGGAAAATAAAACAACATATACATCATTTAATTATTATTTTTATTAAATAAATTCTCCATGAAGCAAGTTTTGATAGTGTGTTTATTTGAACAGGTAGATGTTGTAGTCGATAAGTATTTTATTCGAGGTAGTTTAGAGATTTATTAAGTATTTGTTTTATATTAAGTTCTCATATTTTCAAATTTATAGTTTTCAAACGACTTTAGATATTAACATAGATCATATAGATTATCCTAGTTCTTGTGCGTATCAGCTATCCTTTCTCTTTGTTCAACTCCATCTTTGCACGTGTTAGTGAAGTTTGAAAAATACGGTTCTCGTTTCTTTTATAGTGAACTCAGACATTGACTACACAGAAAAGTTGCTTCCAGAACCTTGGGTTTTCTATCTAGTTTTTTCATGAGCAAATTTACAAAAAAGAAAATTTTATTGTCCCATCAACCATATGCATCCCATGGCCAACTTTTTATCGATTTAGCTGGAGAGTCGTACTACTCCCTCCATCCCAAATTATAAGACGTTCCAAGAATTTTGGAGAGTTAAAACATTTCAAGTTTAACCAATAATTATAGAGAAAAATATAAAAATTTATGATATTAAATGGACATATTATGAAAATATAATTGATAACGATCTAATAATACTTAGTTGACATCATAAATATTATTATATTGTCATATAACGTTGGTCAAAGTTGAGATAGTTTGACTCTCCAAGATTTTTAGAACGTCTTATAATTTGAAACGAAGGGAGTAGTACTTAACAGTTTTAGATCCACTCTATCAACAAATTTGTCCAGAAGCTTAGACTTCAGAGTTTGTGTATGTATGTTTTTCACACAAATATGTCATGCAATAGTCAAGCCAAAACGTAGCAGTAGCTAATTTTTTAACCAAAATGGTGACTATACATAGTTTAGGCTAACTTTAGCCACCAAAACAAACTCATCAAGGGTTTGTTTGGCATAGCTCAGCTGAAGCTGTTTTTTAGAAAATAACTCATGGCCAATTTTCTAGGTAAAGCTGAATTATTTTAAAAAAAATGTTTGACAAAATAGCTTCAGACATGACTAACTATGAGAAAGTAATGGAAGAGAGAGTTGCGATAAACTACTTTTTTCAGCTTTATTCTATTTCACGTTTTTTATAAGAGGAGAAGAAAAATAGTTTCATTTATGAAGCTATTTTAAAAATAGGTATTTGAAAAAAAAGGTAAACTATACCAAAGGCTCTAAGATAGTGAAATGATAAAGGTAACCCAACTTACGTCATCCTTTAGCACACATGGTTGACCAATCAAACACATGTTGTCACATGTTGTGCACCGTGGAAAGCTAGTACTCTGGTGCCTTTTGTATTCACAGAAAAGGACACCGTATGTACGTGATACGTGGATGTGTACGTGCTCAAGCCGTACATGGATTTCCAAACCCAAGAATTATTACGTATGTACTCTTAATACCACTGATTGTTTTCGTGACTGATAAGCCGATTGATACTGTTTTTTTGTTGTTGCTATTTTGTTGTTTACCATGACTGATAAGTCAAACAGGACAAGCCTTCGGTTGATGCCTGCTAGGGATGAAAATAAAAATGATAATATCTGATTTTCAAAAATTGTTTTTAACTTTTTTTTAATTTTCAGGCCTAAAATGGAAATTGTAGTGATAATCGAAAAAATAAAACCAATAACGATAAAAATAAACGGAAACGTAAGTGGAAATGATTTTATCTTTTTCTGACTGATTTCGAAGATAACCGTATTTAACTGATAATTTATCATCGATTTAGAGGCCTTGAATCATAATTTATTTATAGACTATACAGTGCTCAGAGAAGGGACTAATAATTCATGTGTTTTATCACTATGCTTTGTAAGTCAATTTAGAACTTTAATGTTTATTTGTGTCATTGTCAGGAATTATCATGCTCTTGCGTGGTTTATCACTATTTGAGACTAAGATTACCTTATGGTCTTGTTAATTATGGCTTTATTTATTATTGTCATGTGAGATATGTCAACTTATATGGATCTTCTCAAGAAGTTTGGCGTGTTTATCGTTTTTAGAATATTGTTCTCATCGATTTCAACCGTTATTGTTATGTTTTTCGATCGACTATATCGTTTTCGAAATTACCAAAATAAAAAAAATCAAAGTAATTTAGCCTCTTATCAATCGTTTTCATCCCTAATGCCTGCCTTTGGAGTTATTACGGAGAACATTTTCTTTCTTTTTAGGCCAGTCTCAATGCAATGTTTCACCACGCGCTTTCCTAGTTGTATGAAACTTAACATGAAATGAGTCTCTCTCTCAATGCATAGTTTCATACGGTTACCAATGTCTCTATCTTTTTTTTCTCTCTCATATTCATCATACATTTGCTTTGCATGTATCTCATGAAACTAAAAAAGGTTTCCAACGTTTTGAAAACAACGTTGTATAGTTTCATCACCATGAAACCTTTCTACTCTCTTTCCTCATTGTTTCATGTAAAAAGTACAAATCTGCTGATGTGACACTCTATTTAATGTGCATAAAACTTTTCATGAAACCTCATTGAGACTGTCACTAGTGAGAACAGCACGCCTCTTATATATATTGCGTCACGACTCACGAGTTGAAACCAAGCGTCCGAGGGTTCATACCACATATATGCCCCTCGCGCGCCGTCCTTCTAGATTAGCGGTAGTCATTACGTCGCAGGTAGGTAGACACGCGGACGCGGCAGGGCATGCAATTAAGCACAAGTTGCGCAGAATTAATCTAGAAGACGAGCTACTATCGATCTCGCTCGTGCAGATAAAATAAAGAACCGTACCCCTGATCGAATGAATCCCTGATCCTGCATGGCATCAGAAGTCCAAGCTCATGCTCATGCTCATGCATCTAGAAGAAGCAATGATATGATAGGAACCCTCAGAAACACTCAGCAACAACGCGCGCGCGGCGGTGACAGCATCGCTGACGTCCGTCCAGTTGGTTCATTCTTGGGGACAAAGCTACTATTGCCATCGAACAGGATTACTGTTACCATGCTTATCCGTCTCAGTTGTTTCATTAATTCTTGGGGGCAAAGTTAAGGAAGAACCGAAGAAGAATAAGAAAGCGTTTGAATCCAGGCGCTAGAGTTTAGTCCGTGTCATATCAAACATTCGAATGCTAACTAAGAAGGATTAGCCCTTCAAAACGAAGGGATGACACGCGCAGTGCGGCAAGGACACAGCTCCTAGGGAACGGACGAAGCGTCCGAGCCGGTCGTCGCCGTCGTATCGATCGGCGTGGTTCTTCTGGCTACAAAATCGAGCTCGTGTGCGTGCGTGTGCGTGCGCTCGGTCGCTCGCTCGTAGCCACTCGCTTAATTGCGCGCGCGATCTGTGCGATCCTCTTTTTCTACGGCGCGCGCGCAAGGCGCCTGCAGTCCGGCACCGGCGCACCGCTGAAAAGTCTCTCGCCTGGGCCTGGAATGGTCGCCGGCCGAGACCGAGAGCTCACACCGTGTTCACATCCTGTCCGCGAGCGATGACCCGGCTGACGACGGGAGACTTGCTCGCTCGCCCCTGGCAACCGCCAGTAGGATCTCGATCGGGTGTGGGCTTCGTTCAGCCCGTGGCCGTGGGTCGAGCTCGATGGGAAGATTCCTGCAGGCTCTGGCTCGCTCCGGCCTGCCTCCTGGAGATGATGACCTACGACGTCACTGGAGAGCGACGGTCCTCGCCGCCGGCGATACTGGGTCGAACCAAAAGCAACTAACCGCCAACGTGCGCCCTGCCGCGCCGTGAGTGCAAGCTGCTGCATGTACTGTACGTTCTCAGGGAAGGGTCGGAGCACATGCATGCGCACACAGCACACTACAGGTCCCGCCCGCCTGTGCTGTTCCAGTTCCAGTCACGTAGACCGGTCCGGGTCCGCCCAACAGCTATCCAACGCTGCTGGCTGGCTCGGTGCTGGTGCTGACCGAGACCGGACCGAACCTTTGCCCGTGCGCGCTGCCTGGCTGGCTGGCTGGCGGCGAACTTTGACGGCCCGTCAGCCCGACCGGTTTCCACCTTCTAGAAGCAAAGCTGGGGGTCGGGGGCGGAAGGCAAAGGTGCCACGGAGCGGCCAACGCATTGGCCAGTCAAACCTCAAACACGCCCAGGCATGCAACGACGACCAGCCGCCCCCGCTCGATATGGTGCCCAGGATGCCCGCGGCCCGGGCGCCAGCCAGCGAGCGAGAGCTCAGCGTCAGCCGTCAGCCCCGTCCAGGCGCCAGGCGTTCACGTCCGCGTCGTCGTCGTCGTCGTCGTCCGAGTCCCCCGGTTATAAAACCGCCGCGCGACCCCAGCGGCGGCGGCGCACGCCACCCACTCGACCCCCCGTCGTCCCCTCGATTCCTCCTCGGCCGGCCCCCTCTGCTGTTCCCTCGCCTCATCTGCCCCCGCGCGCGCGCCTCTGTACGTCTGGGCTGATGCGAGCGACCGAACCACGCGAAATCCTTACAAGTTTGCCGCGGTGTCGTGCTTATTAATTAGGTGAGTCGAGGCTGCTTCTCTTTACTTTTTATTTACTCCGTATATTTTTGGAAATGATGGGAAGAAAAATTCCTCTCTACTCGATCGAACTTGTGCTTGCTTCTTTCTTACGATCGTGATGCGAGCTTGTCAGCTGGACCCTCAAATAAAACCATCACTAGCTGTCGCCGGTTAAAATTTGCATTCTTCAGAATTCAGATTCCTTCTTCCTAGCGTTCTACGGCTGCGGTTGGTTACCTGTTCGACCCTACTCATCGATCCACGCGTCTGTAACCATGTCTGCGTGTTCTTGCAGCGCAAGTACGTCGACCGGCGGAAAGTCGCCCTAGCTTGGCGAGAATTCTTTGCTACAGTTCGGTGTGACCTCACGGAGTTGGGAAGCGGCGTTGAGACCCAGCTAGTTATTTCCTGCAGGCTGCAGCACACGCACGCCCGGGCCATCATTAGTCGGTGAGAGGGAAGGAGAGACAAAGGAGTTGGTGGAGGGAGACCAGCCGGCAGCCGGCATGATGGAGGGCTCCAACTCGCACGGCGGCGGCGGAGGAGGAGGAGGAGGGTCGAGCTCGACGCCGCCGCCTTTCCTCGTCAAGACGTACGAGATGGTGGAGGACCCGGCGACCAACCACGTGGTGTCGTGGGGCCCCGGTGGCGCCAGCTTCGTGGTGTGGAACCCGCCGGACTTCTCGCGGGACCTGCTGCCCAAGTACTTCAAGCACAACAACTTCTCCAGCTTCATCAGGCAGCTCAACACATACGTGAGTCGTCAGTTCGTCACTACTCCAATCTCATCTCCCTCTGTTCTTCAATTCGTCTCCCAGTCTCAAATTTTGAGCCTATTTTTCACCATTTTTTTCCGGCTTTCCGTCATCTTTTTTCTTTTTATAAAAAAGAAAAAAAAAGATGATGCGCCTTTTCGTTTCGCAGTTTTTTTTGCATGTTTAGTTGGCGCCAAACACGTGCTTCGAGTCTCAGTGCGTCAAACAGAATCCGTACTGTGAACGGTCATGATGTGGCATGCATGGCATTCAATTCAAAAGTGGTGGTTCAATGGTTTTTGCACGGAATTCTGTGTGCTTTGTTTCTACTTCTTCTGTTCATCCCTGCAGTGGTCATCTCATCTGAATGATTCTGCCGTGGTTCCAAACTGCTTTTGGCCTTGTTTAGTTGGCCCTCAAATTCCAAAACTTTTCAAGACTCTTCATCACATCAAATCTTTAAACGTATGTATGGAGTATTAAATATAAGTAAAAAATATAACTAATTACATAGTTTGTCTGTAAATCCCGAGACGAATGTTTTGAACCTAGTTACGTTATAGTTGGACAATAATTACCAAATAAAATCGAAAGTGCTACGGTGCCCAGATTCCAAATATTTTTGGAACTAAACAGGCCCTCCTTTGCAAATCAGCACGCAATTTTCCATGTTCAAAATGCTACTCCATATGTTCCAAATTATAAAGTCGTTTTGACACGTGTTCTCTTTTCTCTTGTGTTCTTGCGCGAGTGTTCTTGTCAAGGCAATGCCAGCACTACTGTCTGGTACCAAGTTACCAAATTCATCAATTTACCATGGAATCGTAAATAAAGCTTTAATTAGAGTGACAAATCTTTTTAACACTTGGTCCTCATTTCACCTTCAGGGTTTCCGAAAGATCGATCCAGAGAGATGGGAGTTCGCGAACGACGACTTCATAAGGGGGCACACGCACCTTCTAAAGAACATCCACCGGCGCAAACCGGTGCACAGCCACTCGCTGCAGACGCAAGTGAACGGGCCACTAGCGGAGTCGGAGCGGCGGGAGCTGGAGGACGAGATCAACAGGCTCAAGTACGAGAAGAGCCTGCTGGTAGCCGATCTCCAGAGGCAGAACCAGCAGCAGTGCGGGATCAGCTGGCAGATGCAGTCGCTGGAGAGCCGGCTTGCGCAGATGGAGCAGCGCCAGAGGAACATCGTCGCCTCCCTCTGCGATATCCTGCAGAGGCACGGCGTTGTTCCGGGCTCCACGACGACGACGACGACGACGACGGCGGTGGACCACTTCAGCAAGAAGAGGAGGGTTCCCAAGATCGACTTCTTCGTCGGCCACGACGACGATGAACCCGCCGTCGCAAAGGTCGAGCAACGGCAGGTGCCGTCGTTCTTGCAGAACGTGGGCGCAGCAGAGACACCAGGCATGTCTCCGGTCCGCCTCTTGAATGCTGAGCCGTTTGAGAAGATGGAGCTTGCCTTGGTGTCACTGGAGAATTTCTTCCAGAGAGCAACCCATTCGCCTTCGCCTGCGCCTGCCCAAGAAATGTACGCTGCTGGTGGTGGTGGTGACGATGAACCACCCAGTCCTGCTCTGAGTCTTGGCGAGATACTCTCAGTGTCAGCGCCAATGGATACCTGCTGCATCGATCTGCAGTCATCAGCAGCGGCTTGCCAGTGCCAGAATCCCTTTGCCGCTTCGACCTCCTCAGGGCAAGACCAGTCGTCGTGTTCTCCATTGGCGACAGCAGAAGCTCCGAGCTGCTACGCGCAGAGCCCGATGCTGCCGATGGCACAGATCCATGGATATGCAGCACATAGGACAGCAGGTGAAGTCGATATGAGCTCTGACACCACAACCGGCGACACCTCGCAAGATGAGACCACCAGTGAAACTGGAGGCTCCCATGCGTTGCCGCCGGCGGCGGCCAAGGCGAACGATGTCTTCTGGGAGCGGTTTCTCACAGACGAAGAGGGTAAAAGCGAGGAGGCAATAGAAGCCAAGGAGGAAGACGTGAAGGCTGCCGTAGACCGCAGCTGTCTTCGTCTCCAGGACAATGTTGATCGGATCACTCAGCAGATGGGGCAGCTTGATTCAGCTGAGAACGGCTCTTGTGCACCCCAGAATTACTGATGTCACCAACAGCGGTGCTGATCCATGTAGTCCATTTGTAAAGCTGTAGCGCTGTACATTATAGACTAGTTTAGGCAACCTTGAATCCTTAGACGTCCTGATAGCATTAGCTAGCAGAGTCTTTTCTAGCATTTCCTACTGTAAAAAGTAAAATTATCTGCTGACCCATGTACATTATGTCCTCGAGCTCAAGTCGGTTCTGTAGAGCACAGATTCAGTTATCTGCAGTCCTAAGCTCTTCAGTTGCTGTGCTTGCACGTCTGCCCTTTCTGATAAATCATGTGGAGATGCATCGTAGGCCCTGTTTGGATCTATTACCTGTTAATAGTTAGCTAGCTAATATTTCGTAGCTAATGCCATTAGCTATTTTGGTCCAACTAGTGAAATAGTTGTTTGGGTGACATTCAGCTAACGATGAGCTAAACTATTAGTTAGACCTGTTTGATCCAAGGAGCTAATTATTAGCAGCTAGCTGCTATCTCTATGGATCCAACAGGGTTTTATACCTAAAACAATAATATTATCTGATGATTGTTCACTTGCTGTGACATCTCTAATTACTCTATCCTGTTATGGTGCATGGAGCAGAATGAGTACCAACCACCAACCTTTGTGTCAGAGTTGACACTGGTATGTCAACCGGCAACCTTTCTTTTCAGTTATCAATGGGACATCTCTCCGTCTGGGTATCATGCTATCAAGATCACCTTATAAAGGGGTAACATGTCCAAGGACTAAAGAAAGGACAAAAAAATTCCGCATCATCTAATTGAGGAAGTAGGCCTGGGGCTCGCCTGTGACCACTTGTTTAGGACGGGTGACAACCGTCTAGGCAAACCAGGACATGCCTCTAATGTTTACATACTCCAGAAAATATAATCTACTGGAGGATTATATATGGTCATTATGTACATCTCAAATGTAACATTAAATACTACTAGGTGCATCAAGGATTGTGCTTGAGAAGGCATGATGTCAGGCTCAAAGAACTCTCAGCTGAGTTAGAAAGGCGGAACACAAGTCCAGAAAGAGGAGCTGTGGTCCACTGCTCCTCTGCAGGTCAAGAAGGTACTTGTCATCCCTCGTTTTGTAAAGCTGCAGTCAGTGAAAGTGTATTAGAATTGAGTACATTTTCCAAGGAGACTTTATGCTAACAAAAGGTAGAATCAAGTATGAAAGTACAAATTATGGAATATGTTAATTTGAATCGCAAATATACTTGGTCCTAAGGGATTGTGAATATTGTAGCAATTCAGAAAAATAACCTGGCATGCAAATGTAATCTTAACAAAGTTAAGTTTGCTGTTGCTGCATAAACATAGCACATAAAGAAGTTAAGTACACGATTGGAGTCATAGAATAGCAATTTTCTCGTTAAAGAGATATGCAGTCTGCAAATGTTCTAATCAGAGTTCAAGACTAGGTTGCATGGTATTTATTTAAGTGTGCATGATTAAGATTCTGAATGATACCTGAATCTCAAACTTCACTATAGGGGTTGATTTCTCCATGAGATCATCAGTTTCAATTATAGTAGACTCTGCACTAAAGTCATCACTGTTATGCATCATACTCTCCAGGCAGCCAGGACTCCATCTGCATTTCATGTTGTAGTGTCCAATCTTCTTCCAGTAAACATTCAGTTCTTGCAGAGCTTTAAGCACTTCACTTATTATTTCTCGTGGGTGTGCTCGAGACTGTTAGACAATTACAGATATAAGAATCAGAATAATTCAGCAAAGACATCATAAGATTTAACATGAAAATTACCTGAAGACCAAGGGCCCATTTCCTTTCAGCTGCAAAATGCTGCCTCAAGCCAGACCCCGGAGATTCTGTAAAACCATGCTGTCGACGTTCAGTTGCTGAAGTTGGTGTTTCAGTTACTTGAGAGAAAGATGAGTCCTTGAGATCACATAAAGCAAGACAGAAAATTAGGAAGAAATTTGCAGCACAAGTACTGAACAACTCGCAATCAACATCTGGAAATACAATAGAAAAGAAAATCACACTCACCATAGATTCTTGAAACTCAGATCCAAGATAACCACTGGTTGTACGAAGCCTGTTGTCCAAGAGTAAATAATAGGCAACTGTTGCCTGCAGAGCCAAACTGTGTCATGATACCATAAAACAACCAAAGGAAACGGAGAGTAAAGAAGATACCTCATTCTGCAATCTGTTTTGCACAGATTCAATTAGCTGATTCTTGTCAAAACCCATCTTAATAACATCATTAAGAGTTTCCTCGTCAAGCTACAAAATTCAAAACAATACCAAATCATTTGCTGAAGTAGCAAAGGCAGAATAAGGATTTTATAGAATAGCATCATCCATAAAAGCAGAGGATTCTAAAAGTTTGAAGAAAACAAATACACATCGTCAAGCTGATGCACACACAATATCATTATACCTTTTTAATTTGTTGGGCAGTATCTGGAGGCGGCACAGCCAAATAGCGCGGAAGTCCAATCTTGAACCACACATGTTCACGGATTTCACGTATTGTAATCCTTTTCATCGGATCAACAACCAGCATTCTGGGAATCAAGTCCCTCGCTGAAGGTGACAAATGACTAGGAAGGGTATATATTCCACCCTACAATTAGATATAAGAATTTTCTGAGCATATTAAAATAAAATATAAAGGAATCCTTTTTTCAGGTAAATCACTGAGGCAATCGCTCACCTTTATTTTCTTGAAAAGGTTTGGAATATTCTCATCATCAAAAGGAAGAGTACCACAGAGAAGAGCATAAAGAATAACGCCGCAGCTCCAGACATCAACTTCAGGACCAGCATATAGTTTACCAGATATGACCTAAGAAAATAAGAAAGAATTGTGTTATGCAAGTTATATAGGTAAATGCAACCATGAAGAATGCTAATTGTAAATCTTGCTAGATGTATACCTCAGGTGCTGCATAATTCGGGCTACCACAACTCGTCTTAAGAAAGTGACCATCACGCATAACATTACTTAAGCCAAAATCAGCAATCTTAACATTCCATTTTGAATCCAGAAGAAGATTCTCTGGCTTCAAATCACGGTGAACAACCATGTTCCTATGGCAATATTCAACACCAGATATGATCTGCATAAAAGGTCAATAAGAAGAAAATTACCAAACTAAGCTCAATGAACCAAATAAACACAACTAGTCAATATATTGACCGCAGATATGACAGAAGCATGATGATCAACAGATTTCAAATATTTATCAGCTCACAAAACAGCTTATGCCAGCCATACTACAGTTCGAACCAGGGATTACAATGCATTGTGCAATCTTTGGAATGAACATAGTAATATGCAAGAAAACCACCTGCTGAAAAAAGCGCCGGGCTTCTTCTTCGTGTAGTCTTCCCTTCTCAACGATGTAATCAAACAACTCTCCAGATTTAACATACTCCATAACAACATAAATATCAGCAGCTGTATCTATCACCTCATAAAGGCGTATGATATGAGGATGCATAAACAATCTCAGTATCTTGATTTCTCTCTTCACTGCAGGTACATAATGAGGGAGAATTAAGTTGAGGACTTCATCATAAGTTGCAAAACATGATAAGGAGTTATGCTGTGTGTCTATTCTCTATACATCATGTGCACAGCTGAACCACAAACCAAAGTTCTGTACAGAAGGAATAAGCACTGACCTTTCTCTTCCATTTCCATGCTTCTGATCTTCTTGCGATTGAGGATCTTGATTGCCACCTTATGGCCAGTCAATATATGTTCCGCGATCTTCACTTTACCGAACGACCCAATTCCCAGGGTTTTGCCAATTCGGTAGCCGCTCAAAGGGTTGGCATCTCTTCCAGCCCCCTCCATCGTGTACCTGAATCACAACCAAAGCATATCATACTTGTTTGACGGCAAAAGAAAAAAACGAGAGCTAAAACCATGCGCACTCGTGAGTATGAAAATCTAGTACGCACTGATACCATTCGAAGGTTGGACCTAGACGATCGAAACAAGTAATACTGATTCAGGTTAAGCAAAGACACAGCACGCCTCATTTTTTCCCCCACAGCCATAAAATCGAAATCATTACTTCAGCAACGAAATTACAAGGTTCGACAGTTTGAAAACGCCAGCAAACTAACACTACACCTCGCCACCATGAACCTGATCACAACAGAGGGATCAGCCAGCATGTGGCCAAAACAGCACGCCTCGATTTACTCCGCGGAGAGGCGGGGCGTGGGAGGCGAACCAGAATCCCGTTGCCAAATCCTCAAGCTATGTTTCAGAAACTATCCGCACCCGACTGGCCCTTGGCATGTAGAAAACGAAGCTGGTCGAAGCGCCGGCCCAGCCCCCAAATCCCCCAACCCCAGCACAGTGCACATGCACGCCGCACACCCGAACAGCTAGCTAGAGGCTAGAGCGCCATCCCCACGAGGCCACGACGCGAGGCCCCCCCGGATCTGGCGGGGGGCGAAACTAGCCCCCCGCTAGCAACAGGACACGAGTCACAGAGCCAAGCTTCTTCACAGCTCAAACACCCAGCCAGACGCGCGTCCCGATTGGCAGGCTCGGAGGACAGACAAAGAGACAGAGACAGGTAGAGTAGAGGCAAGCGCGGAGGGGCAAGGAGATGGAGGGGAGGGCGTACCTCGCCGCAGTAGGGACGCGGGAAGCTGGGTCCCGCCCGCCGGAGCATGCGGCGGCGGAGGCGACGCCGGTGGAGCTGGAGCACGGGAGAGAAGCCCAGAGGGGGAGAGGAGAGAGAGAGGCGGAATGCGCCTGAGAGGCTGAAATGCCAGAGAGAGAGAGAAAGGTGGGGGAGAGAAAAGCGAGGCTCACATGGGACCTACCGCGGCTGCGGTGGCGGGGCCTCGAGAGCGTGGCGTGATCATGCCCGCAAGCGCCGCGCGGAGATTCGTGCGCGCGCGGGCCCGCGGGACCGGGCGAGCGATCCGACACGTCGACCCCGGGCGGACGGACGGGAGGGCGGGAGGTGACGGTTTGGCGTTTCGGTGGGCGCGTGGGATTCGCCGTGCCCGCGGCAATAATTTGGCAGGTGGATCTCCTATGCCGTGACGCGCGCCAGGCCTTCTTCACCTGATGCATCAGCATCACTTCTGCCTCACGATCTCGCGTCACAACGACACGACGCTCTACTGCTGATGGTCGGTTGGTGGTACAGTATGGGCAAACAACGGCGGGATGGAGGGAGGGAGGGCCTGTGATGTTGTAGGATGAACATGGTAAATATCATCTGGTTTAAGGGGTTTAGCGTTAGTAACATAGTCAGAGATCCATATCCATGTTTACATCAGGTTTAAATATGAGATGCTAAATGAATATATTTGATTTTTTTTTGTGTATGTGTGTTTGTTCTCTAGATCCGTTTTGGAAACAATGTGAAATATGTGCGTCGCCTGTATCGATGAAGAACAAAATAACACCTAAAACTTATATTTATGACTAAGTAATAGTATAAATAATGATTACTTTATTATAACTAGTTTACACTGTTTGAAAGTTATCTCTACAGCTAATCATGAAAGTTCAGTTTAATTTATGGTGATTTTAAAAGTATTCAGAACTTATATTTATGATAATTTTAATACTATAATTAATGTTATATAAAGGTTAAGTTTCATTAACTTCAAAAATGACTAAACATATTAATTCTAAGTGATTTAGTTTATTTATATATTTAAACTTATTTTTATAAAAAAAATATGTGTCATTATTCAAAATACTTATTTATAATTTAATATATACTCCCTCCATCCCTTATTAAGAGTCGTTTTGGATTTTGGATTTTCATGTCATAACTTTGACTAGATTTATATAAGAGTAAATTTCACTGGCGGTCCTCAAACTTGTCCCGGGTTCTCATCCAGGTCCGGGTACTTTCAAATAGCATATTTAGCTCCATAAACTTGTCCCGAGGTCTCATCTAGGTCCCAATACTTTTAAATTGCACATTCAGTTCCTTAAACTTGTTCCAAGTTCTCATCCAGGTCCTTATACTTTTAAATGGAACATTTAGCTCACTAAACTTGCTCCAAATTCACATATAGGTTCCGATAATTTTAAATTTCACGTTCAGATCCCTAAAGCTGTATTGGTGTACCATTATGGTCGATCCACCTTTGTACCAGCGTCCTCACGTTCACCCAATCGCACAAGACTGCCTTACCCGCATAGCCACCCAATGCTACACCATGCTTGACCTTCTACCTTGCACATATCTATGTTGCATTTGTTAGTGCAGCGTCACACCTATATTTCCATACTAGTCCATGTTGTGCCCACTGCACCATCATGTTGAATGCGATTGTCGCGAGGCATGGGAAGATGCCATGGTGAGGTGGAGCAGGAGCGATTCAAGTGGAATTGAGGAGAGCCATAGTAGCGGAGCCTTGGCTAGGACCTTGGGACATGTTGTAGGAAAACCACAACAAGGACAGCCATGTGGTGAAGCATGTCTTAGGAAGCTAATTTTGCACATGCGGGCAATGCAGTGTGTAAGGAGGGGATGAACCGAAATGGTACAATAATAAAAATTTAAGGAGTTGGCGTGTATTTTTGAAGTCCTAGAACTGGAATGAGAACTTAGGACAAGTTAAGAGAGATAAATGTATAATTTGGGACCAGAATGAGAAATTGAGACAAGCTTAGAGAGCTAAATATGCAATTTAAGAGTTATCGGGACCTGGGTGAGAACTTAGAACAAGTTTAGGAAGCTGAATGTGCAATTTGAAAGTGTCGGGACCTAGATAAGAACTCGGGACAAGTTTAGGTAGCTAAATATGCAATTTGAAAGTACCGGGACCTGGATGAGAACTTGGGACAAGTTTGAGGACCGCCAGTAAAATTTACTTTTTATATAATATATGTGTAATATTTATGTCTCCAAATAAATTTATTAAAAAACTAGATCAAAACATCTATCTAATGATATCAATTATGTATCATAAATATTAATAGCTTTTTATATAAATTTAATCCAAGTTATTTCTAGAGAAGTGAGAAAGACAGTTATTTAGGGACGGAGAGAGTATCCGTCATCTACCCAGTGGCGGATTTACCAATTTGGCAAGGTCCGGCGGCAGCCAGACGTCCCCGTCGGCCAGTACTTGACATTCGGACACCCAGCCCCCGCCGCCGCCGCCATGGACAGCAGCAACCAGCGGCAAAAAAAGTGGACGAACGTTGCTGGTGCCTACTTCCAAGGAATAAGATACGTTATTTTGTATTGGGCTGCTAACTGCTTGGGCCAAGTGACACATAATATAATAACATAAAAGCAGCCGCAATGTATCATGTCGATAGGTGTGGCAATGTTCATCTGGCAATAAGTACGTGGCCTAGGAGCAGGTGGCAGGTATCCCATGGTGTAGCACCAGCCACCGGAAGTGAAGGTGAGAGAGAATAAGATTTTTTTACTCTTGTTACTACTACCAGAGAATGCTACTGTCCGATTTCTTTTCTTCTTCACAATGTATCTTACCAGTAGTAGGTCTTACTACCCCTTCTTACCCTTCCATTGTGGACGCCCTAATGAAGCCCAATAGCCCATAGAAAACATGGAAGACTCAGGCAGGGCGTCCGCACGCCGTCGTTTCAGTTGCAATCGTTTTGCGTCTCTCTGTCTGCCTTCCTGGGCGACGAACGACGGCAGACCGGCGACGCCGCGACGGCACCACACCACCACTGCTGGAGCAGAAAATCATCTAACGGTGCCTCGTCTGTATGCTGCCTGCTGCTATCAAATAGCTTTCGGTCTTGAGTTCAATTGATTTATCGATGGAAGATTCGGCAACAACACAGAGGGGGAAAGAAGAAAAGGCAAGTTAAATTGATTCCATCTATTGTGAATTTAATTGATATCTAGTGGATCAAATGGAGTTACTGATTTTTTAATTGATAGTGGTAGGTTTATGGATAGATCGTTATTTTTTATGATATTATCTTTTATATTTTATATGGTTGTTTTGCGGAAAAAAAAACTAACAGTAGAAAGTTCGCTATAGATCTTTTTTGTCCTGGATTCATCATTGATCTACCCTAATATTGATTTTTCAAGAAAACTCATATGTTATCTTCAAAATCTAAATCCATATTCAAGATATCCATTTTGTACTCGTATTCACCAATATTTGTATTCTGATTCGGATTAAAATTAAATGTGATTGATAGTGCTGTCCAATTTCGACTCTATATGATTTTGGTCATCCGTATTTATATTGGGATTTGAATTAAAATGTGATAAATAGCACTGTCCGTATTTGATTCCATGCAAATTGGATCGAATCCATCCTTAGGACCGTGCAACTGAAGTTTTGCTTTGTTTGATGGCTGGAGAGGCATGCAGTGCAGGTCGTCGTCGTGATAATTTCTAACCATGGAGGGCGCAGTGATGCTGGCTTCGCTATCGTGTTTGTCCGATTCTGTGTTGCACTCCACTTTGAGCGTGCGATCGGTCGATGCTGCCAAAATTAGGACGGAGGAAGGGAGGGATAGGACACGTGCCATAGACCATCATAAAGTATGGATTAATGTTAAAACTACTAAATTTGTGTTCTATAATATAATGAAAATTGTATTTTATAACCTTATTATTTAGCTTATTACATTTAGTTGGAGCACCCTTCACTAAAACCTAGCTACACCACTGGAGAGAGGGAGGGAGGGGAGGTGGTAAGAGTGGCTACGACTGCTGTCGGCGGGGGCGGTGGCAGAGTGGGAATTTAGGTTGGGGGTTAGAGAATTGGGGTTCTTTAGAACAACTCTAATGTCTCATGTGAAGCGAGGAGAGACTTTTGTTCATTTGTCTAGAGTTCGAGAGCCACAGTATAAACATCGATAACATTGAATCCCACGCTGAATAAGAAATACTTTGTTTACTCAAGGCATTCACAATGCAGACTCTATCATAGAGTCTAAGGGCCTGTTTGGTACAGCTTACAACAGCTTTGCAAAGCTGTTATGAGTTGTTTTTTTTGTCAAACACCTCTTTTTAAAACAGCTTTACCCATGAAGCTGTTTTTCTTTCCCTCTCACAAAGAAAAACAACTTTGCAAAGTGGGGTGAAGCTGAAAATAGTAGCTTATCACAACTTTTTCACCCTTTCTCTCTCATATTTATGCATAAAGTTATTGGTGAAGCTGTTTTGCCAAACACTTTTTTTAAAATAGCTTAACTTCACCTAAAAAGTTGCTCATGAAGCTATTTTCTAAAAAAAACAACTTCACTAGTGAAGCTGAGCTGTACCAAACGGGCTCTAAATCTATTTATTACTCTCGTATTTATAGTATTTTACTAATGTGACAATATATTTATTGAAGAGAGAGAGAGGGGGGGCGTAGACTCTATGATAGAGTCTACATTGTGAGTGCCCTTAGCGAATCTTGTTGCTGGCCCATTCTCTTTGGTCAGTCTCAACTGTTTTTTGCAATATTCCATATGCCAGAGTTCGAACCATACTTAGAGTTCGATTTTAGAATCTGATGCCAGAGATCAAATGTTCTAGTGTGTATAGTTCGTTTCCCCTTGTCAATGGTTCGATTTACAGCACACTGGAGCTGCTCTTAGGGTACCTCCATTGTCGACGACCTTAGAAGGAGGGGGCGACAGGGAGCAGCCTTGGGAGGTAGCCGGACCAATATTGGTGGTGAGTTGAAGGACGGTGAGAGCGATGCAACAAGGCGCCGCCGAGTTGACGATGGAAGGCAACCGGTTAGGAAGAGCTATCGGCGAGTGACCGGTTATGCTTCCTCGTTCGGTTGGGATTAATGAAGGACGGGGACCCTGACGAGTGACGAGGGCGCTACTAGCCAAGGCAATGGGCAAGGATGACAGGAGATGGCGAGGAGGCACGACAAAGACGACGGGGCAAGAAAAACTAGGTGGCACACTCACCTGAAATGCGGTCCATCGCGCATTAACCTCCTTTGCTACATAGGGAAAATCGCATTTCAAAGTGCCTGGAACAGCCGAACCATGAACACAACACACTTTCTGTTTCGGACTGGGGCTCGCTAATTCGATGCGGCGCATATTTGCCCGAATGTTTGGATTTCTTGTTTTTTTTTAAAAAAAACAAGATTTTTTTTTGTATTTTTAAAAAAGAAAGAAGATTGGAAGGTGCGGTTGGTTGAATATTTTGGTTTTTTTTTTTGCTGGGGGTGTATAAATAATAAAAAAAATAAGAGAGGAAGATTGGACGGCTTAGTTGTTTGATTTTTTTTTTGCAGGGACGTGCAAGTAAAAAAAAGAAAAAAAAAAGAGAAGATCGGACGGATGGCAATGGGGCGCGAACGGCTGGCCAAATAGCCGCCCAGGCAAATGCGCACCCCATCGGGCGGTCCGGCCAAATAGCCGCCCAGGCAAATGCGCACCCCATCGGGCGGTCCGGGCTCGCTAATGCTCTTGGGTCTTGGCCTCTAGGTGAGTCCTTGACCTGCTTCAAGCTACGACCATTCCATAGATTTCAGAGTCGATTGGGACGGGACGAGATGGCCGCCCTAGCGGCCTAGCCTAAGTCATTCAACACCAACTATAGGGCATGGTACACAGCTTAACAAGTCAGGACGCATTGTGTTACGAAAACCTTGCTTCACAGAACCAAATACACAATCATAAAAAACAACATTTGGCATGCCTTGCACCGGCGGCAGTCAAAGTTGCACACTCGCACTCACGAACAGTAGAAAAAAAAAAGGAGTACAACTAGCAGCTTCTAGCTTGGGGCTTTGACGTTTATAAATCTGCAAAGAAATCCGATGCCGGCCTACTTGAACTCTGTCCTTTACCTGACTTTTTACTCCTTGACCCTAAACAACAACCCCCAGTGAGAAGATAAGAAACAGCTTTCACACAAGAAATGTGAACCCAAAAGGCAGGATTATCATGCCAATGGCACACAGCATAGTTCAATACAATCTCACCTTTAGAAGAGGTTGCGGCCTTGTCTACATCCATGGCATCATCATCACTATCGTCAGCACTATCGCTGCTAGCTTCCGCTTGTTCGTCGCCATTGACTACCTGTGGACCATTCAAGAGTTCTTCCAAGTCCCAGAGCTGCATATACGACAAACAAGATGTCAAGTCAGACCAAAGTATGGGCACACCAACAACGAGAATGAGAAAGAATTGTCACCTTCAGCATTTTATCATGTGAGATGCTGCCGAGATATTTCCTATCATTTGAGAAAGCTGCAATAGCATAAATAAATCATGAGAACATGCTGTTTCTTCCACCAAATTTTACAATCAAATGGATGCACGTACCAATGGCCTCAATGGGATATTCCGAATGTTCAGCAAGTGGTTGTATTATCTTATTAGGTAAGATGCCCACTAATCTACACAAAGAACAAGGATTTCATGTCAGAACAGCAATCCATCAGACTAACAGGCAATTACCTGACGAATGAGAAGTTAACACAAAGCAACAGTGGCGAATTCCAAACCTGATCACACCATCTGATGAACCAGAAACCAAAGTGTGTTCATCCAGCTAGAACACGAAGCATAACCGTAATAAGAATGCATACACAAATAGGACAGAAATGACAGTTATCATAATAAGGTTAGCATCCCACGAACCTTCAGCATTGTATCCACAGACTGTGTGTGTCCAAGAAAGCGGTCACTAACCACAAAAAGACATGTCAGTGAACAACTTTAGACCCCATCACTTGCAGCATTAATTGGGTCTAAACCGCAGAAAGTTATGGCATGTTCAGGAAGTTATGAATATTAGATGTCAAGATCCTTCTAAGGAGCCACTGATCACAACATCATTGCAAATTGGAATAATCGAATAAAGTGAATTCCACTCGGTCGAATAAAGCTACTTATCAAATTACCCACAAGAACAAAATTGCACCCACGAATGATGACTACAATGGTGAGTTGATGACTACAGAAAATATTAGTAAAAAACATACAACCAATATTTATTTAAGCATCAAAATATTAAGGAACACCGCATCCAGAGAACTACATTGATGGAATGATGGGGGTCTCTCCATTCCAATTATAGTTCACTTTGGTTTTGTCCTAAGTTAAAACATCTACAACATTAAATTAGTTTCATTGACTTCTTCATGAAATGTGTCCTGATAATGCATTTGGCTTGCAGATGTCACTATATTTTTCTAAAAACTTGGTCAAGGCTGAAGAAGTCTGACTTAGGACAACTGGACAAAGGCAAAGTGAACTATAATTTAGAATGAAGGCAGTACTATACAAATAGCATTAGACAAAAATAGTCTCATTAATGAAGTTTTATCTTTGTGCTGTTTTATTTCAGCAGTTAATGGCGTGTGATGAAAACATGGTTACCTGCAATCCTTAAAGTATCCCCATGAATATAATAAGAGTGCTCCACTTGGAGTACCACAAACAATCTTTTTACCGTCCTGAGAGTGACAAAGAATAAGTTAAAATTCAATTATCATGATAACAGGACAGAAATATTGCTAGCAAAAACTGGTTGCCAAAAATAGGTACCTTCATTACCACCAAGGATAGTAACTCATCTTCTGAAAATTCAGATCGTGACCTTACCTTAAATTAGAAAGGTTAAAAGATTGCAAGTTAACTTACAATCATTCATCAGTAAATGATAACTATTGAAAAGAAGTCCAAAACACGAAATTCAACACACTAGAAGCAAAACTCAATGTACTCCAAAGGTAACTCACTTTATTCCTGCGCAGGTTGTTCACAGACAAAGTTCCATCCCCACTGCAAGGAAAACAGAGAGGTTTAACCCTTAGTTACCATGGTGTATCATGCACCGAATAGAAGTCGATAGATTTGACAGGCAAACATTTTGCAAATAAATACATCTTCAGTGACTCATCGAATGTATTTTGTTAACTGGTATTACAAAATCATGACATCAAGTTACTTATTAACTACTCCGCATGAAGTAGCAGTTAAGTGCAGAACAAAAAACAGGAGTATTTATGCCTGCTTCAAGACAAAATTGGAAAATAAAATAAGAGGATCAGTGATAATCTTTAGCTGTTTGCCATGCATACAACGTTCCAACTGTGATACATCTCAACTGCAGGGAATCTAGTTATACCTTGTCGCCAGTATCTGATTTGAGTCAGCCACATAGGTCATATCTGAAATGTAATCATCATGGACTTCAAAACTGTTGCAGCAAGATCGTTCCCGGGTATCCCATACCTAAAATTAGAAGAATGTGAATAACTATGTCAAAAACTACATTATACATCAGATAAAAGATAATTGCACATAAAACATTTTTTTCCTGCAAAAGGAGCAATCTCATAAACATCACTTAAGTCCAAAAACAGACATATAAGTAAACAGTTTCATGACAGCCATTTTAGCATGCTTGGTACAAACATTGTTATATAAATAAGATTGTTAATAATGCTTACTCCCTCCGTCCCTAAATAAGTGTCACTATGGTATTCATGCCGGTCAAACTTTCTTAAGTTAGACTAGATTTGTATGAAATATTAGCAATATTTGTATCTCCAAATAAGTTTATTATGAAAATAGATTCCTATCTAAGATACTAATTATGCACTATAAATATCAATATTTTATTGTACATATTTGGTCAAAGATAAAAACGTTGGACTCCTCAGGAATCAAGAACGACACTTATTTAGGGACAGAGGGAGTGTTTTCGTATGACCCAAAATGTCAGGGTACTGGAAACAAAATGATCAAACTGAACTGTATTTTAGCACCTATACATCTTAGGCCAGCAGACTTACTGGTTACTGCTTCATACCTTAATGCAGCCTTCATCATCACCTGTGGCAACCGTAGATTCAGTAAGACAGACAAGGCGGTTTATGGCACTCCTAAAGCAAATTACAAATGGTCCAATGTTTAGTTCCACAAACAAAATAATTACTAGCCCTGAAAACTAACAAAACTCACTCATGTGCATCCTCCAAGCGGGCAATGGTTTTGCCTGATTCCACATCTGAGGCAAGGACTGAGCAATCAGCTGACCCTGACAAAATCACTGAACCAAACCACAACAGAAAGAAAACCATCAGGAAATGGTTAGAGGACGCAAGGTATGCAACTAGTTCCAGATTGTCATTGCCAGCTTAAAGCTACTAATTTTGCAGAAGCAATTTTTAAGCATAGCATAGGTACAAAACAAAGATCAGAATATAATCCATAAATCGTAGTGCAAGTGGGTTCACAGGTTGGCAAGTATATAGGAGCATTCGATAACAAAAGGCAACAAGGCATTACCTTTTCCTGAGTCCAGAAAACGAACAGCTCTGCATGACTCCTTGTGCGCTTTAACCGAAAATAACCTTAGTATCATACAAAAAAAAAAACTAAGTGAATATCAATTAGATATGGAATCAAACTTCGAATTGCCAAAGCATATGTGCGTAACCTCAATACTCCAGAATCACGGAATTCACTTAATCACATGATACTTCTACCTTTGTAATTCAATTCAAATCATCAGACAGAGACTACAGGGTGCCTAAGCAAATACCAATGGACGCTTTCTGACGCTATATATAAGCTCGGCACCGGAAGGCGGGTTTCCAGTTGCGAAATTAACAGAGCAAGAGCTCGTGGGTACCTCTCAGGCTGCGACTCCGGGCCGTAGCGGAACCTGCGAAACCAACCAGATTGGAAGCGGTTACTCTGCGGCGGTAAGAACAGGCGGGGGACTTGGAAAGGGAGTAGGGTTCAGTGTGTGCGGCTCGGAGGGCGTACAGGCAGAGCTCGCCGGTGATGAGGGAGGTGACGACGAGGGGGGACGACGGGTGGAAGTCGAGGTCGAAGGGCAGCTCCTCGTGGAGCGCCTCCATCGCTGCGGCTGGCGGAGACGGAGACGGGCGAGCCGCGAGCCGCGAGCGGCGGCGCGGGGCGGCTGGCGGGGAGGGAAACAGCCGAGGGCGGGCGTCTTGGGCGGGCTGGGCTATAATAAGACCTGAGACAAGACAATGCGCATACGGCAGTTTCTTTTAGGATAGCTGGGCTGGACATGTGTAAACGGGCTCCTAAGTAGGCCTAATCTACTACTCCCGGCCCAACCAGTCTGCTTTTGCTAAGTTTGATCGCATCTTCTTTGTGTTTTTTCATCCATCCTCAATCAAAAGAAGAAGAAAAAAAAGGAACGAAAAACTAGCTGAACTGCTGTACAGTACTATCTTGCTGAGTGGTCAGTGGCACTGTTCTCTGATAAGGACACGAGTTTTCATTGCTGACTGGCTGTTCACTGTTGCCACGGCACACAATGACACTGGCAGACTGACCCATAAAAAGACCATTAGTGGTTCTGTAGAATATTGTGGTACTCGTCACGCTCACGCCGGTCAATGACCGGAAACGAAACGCACTGCTAGTTGTTTGCCCTCGGGAGGCACTGTACGGCCGTACCCATAGAAACAAACAGTGGTAGCGTTCAGGCAAGTGCCGTCAATCTCCCTGCAAAGTTGCCGAACCACCACATGAAGCACAGAGACGGGCAGCGACCACATGAAAAGGCACGCAGGCAGGCAGAACTAGACGTCGGTCCGTCCGTTCACCAACACCATCTGCGAGAGATAAAAAAAATAAAAAAAAAAATAGAGGCGGGGCAGCGCCTTACTGCTACGCACACACGACACGACCCACCAACACCAATCTGGCAATCCACACCTGCTGTTATGGTAACCCTAACCGAGTAGCGTGATAGCGTCCACGCCCACGTGAGCACAGGACTGAAGAAGAGTTAGTGAAGGCCTAGCCAGTAGTACTCCCTCAGTCAAAAGAAAAGGCCATCTTTTCACATCGAAGCCGCGGTGCAAACTCAGGCTGCTGGAAAATAGGCCATCTTTTTCTTTTATGTGAAAATAGGCTGAAAATCCTAAATTAAATAGCAATTCAAAGAAAAATCATAAAATGGAAACTCGAGTTATTTTTGAATTCTTCATGAACAGACATAGTGCGGGGCATGTGTGGGTTAATCGAAAGATTTTGTTGTAGATTCATATCTGTCTTTTTACGGTTTGTTGTATTTAATTCATATATGTAGATCATGTGATCTATTTGTAATGAAACTTTTGCGGTAAGCTACTCATGTGATGCTCGATCTATGGTAAAACTTCCACCTTTATTGGATGTAGTATGACTGAGTAATCATTTTAATTTGTTTTGTGCTTCATAAATGGTTTATAAATAATAGAAATACACAAATATTGTTCACAAGCTGTTTAAACACTTTTCCAATACTGCTAACCTACTCCTTATTTTTCCTAAGAACCTGGTTTATCCTATCAATTCCACCATATGACAAAAGTTTATACATACAAAAGCTAATGGTAATGCACAAAATTAAAATTATTTATGTTAATTTATTTATATAGAGATTACTACTAACCGAGAAAAATAATAAAACTAGCATACTAATATTACTTATTAGTTTGATTCAACAATGACCATACATATTTTCTACTTCCTAAAAAAATAGTTTATTTGCCTATTTGCTACATGCTCGGATTTGCAATTCCTCATCTTTGTCTTGATGTCATTTCGATGAACAACATCAACAAGGTAACCTTATGATATAAAATAAAAACAAAGTTAGCTGTAAATATTAATTTCTCATTGAGGAACACGATAAATTTACTTTATCTTCAACCACTCGAAACGAAGGAAGTAAAATAATGTATTTAAAAAAGGTAAATATAATTCTGAATTGAGGAAGTAAGTGATAATGAAAGACTGTTAATAATGAAAGATGGGGAAGGGGAAATTTTTAATCACTCGCCACGATTCTGTAACCACAAACATCGAGTTTGATGAGTGATGACCAAGGCACGAATCAGCACCTTTTTTTACAAAGGCTCTAATTGGCTAATTGATTTGGTGACTTACAAGTCGGTTGATATTGTTTTTGTTGTTATTGTTTTGTTATGAGAGAAAAACGTTATATCATGTCTGATAAGCCAAGCGAACAGAAACTAACTTCGTTTCTAAATGAATATAATTATGAACAGTGGTCTATTTTAGTATACCAAATCTGATCAACTACAGATTAGAAAGTATAAATATTTTTTATCAAATAAATATCATTAGATTAATTATGAAATATATTTTAGTAATAAATTATTTTAGAGCCATAAATAGGAATATTATTTATTATAACCCTAGTGAAATGTGAAATAACTTAACCGACTTGTATACCATAGTTGCATTTTTACATGGACAAATTGACAGAGTTAGTACAAATCAGCACTGTGTTATACTCGGCAGACGGGAACGAGAGAGATTATTGCTAGAATGGTTCCGTTGACCGCTGGGGCCCATGACCATTTATCTGCACAGGTGAATGAATGAAGTGATCCGACAAACCCCACGTGTGTGTCAATCACGCACGAGCACGAACGTCATCAACATCGCAAGGTACAGCAACACAACTTACGTACAGAGAATCAGAGATCAACCGGTGCAAACAATGCAATTTCAATGCACCCACGCGGCCACGCCGGATGATCAATCAGAGCTCAGAGCAAAAGGCAGCTGCACAGCGCTACGACCGCGGCGGGCCTGAGCAGCCCGGCGGCCGGCCAGCGACCCCTCGTCACCCTCTCCCCTGACCACTACTCTCCCGACGACCGAGCTCTCCGCGGCGGCGGACCGTTCGCAGCAGGCGACGTGGTCGCCGCAGACTCCGACGCCAACGTCCGGCACGACGACGCCCCGGACGGCGACGCACAGCCCCGGGTTGCCGCTGAGATCGAGGTTCCGGCCGAGCTGCCTGAGGAACGCGCCGTCGAACGGGACGAAGCCGTCCAGCCCGTTCTTGCTGAGGTTGAGGTGGTACATGCGCTTGAGCCGGCTGAGCCCGGCGGGGATCCGGCCGGTGAGGTTGTTGTTCTCCAGCGACAGCGTGGTGAGGCTGGACAGAAAGCCGAACGTGGCCGGTATGGAGCCCGAGTAGCCGGAGTTGGCGAGCCGGAGCTCCTGCAGCCGCGAGATGTTGCCGAGCTCCGGCGGCAGCGGGACACCCATCGGGTTGTTCTCCATGATCAGGTACTGCAGGTCACGGAGGCCGGAGAGTCCGGCGGGGAGACGGCCACGCAGCCCGTTGTTGCTGAGCGCGAGGAACGTGAGGGACTTGAGGCGGGTGAGGGTTGCCGGGACGCCGCCGGTGAGGTTGTTGGAGCTGAGGTCAAGCTTCTGCAGCTGGGCGAGGTCACCGAGGCGGCTAGGGATGGCACCGGAGAAAGAGTTGTAGCTGAGGTCGAGTCCGACGAGTCCATGCAGGTCACCGAACGCGGCCGGGATCGGGCCCGTGAGGGAGTTGTAGCTGAGGTCGAGGTGCACGAGGCCGGTGAGCGCGGCGATGGCACTTGGGACGGCGCCCCGGACCATTGCGTTCTGCGACACGGTGAGCACCTGCAGCGACCGGAGGCTGGCTAGCTCCTGCGGCAGCGTCCCCGACAGCGACGGGTTGGCGCGGACGCTCAGCTGCTGCAGGCGCGACGACGACAGGTTGGTCGATGGCGGCAGCGCGAACGCCGCCACCGCGTCGGGGTTCTTGAAGCAGCCGACGAGGAACAGAGCCCGGAGCTCCGGGAGCGCGAACGCGGCGGCCGGGAACGTCGCCGTTTCCTTGCACGTCGGGTTCGGTGGCACACCGAAGTCGAGGCGCGCGACGTGCATTTTGGACGCGCTGGCGGCGCCGGGAGTGGGAGTGGGGCCGGGCCTGCACTCGAGCCCTGGCCACGGCGTGGCGCAGGGGTCGTCGCCGGCGGCCTCGCGCCAGTCGCGGTCGGAGGAGACGGATTCCATGACGCGGAGCAGCGTCTCCCGCTCCGCGGGGTCCATGGCGGCGGCGGCCGTGGCGACCTGAAAGGACAGGAGGAGGAGGTACAGGACGGCGCGGGGGAGGGTCCTGGAGGAGGAGGACGTGGGTGGTGCCGGCGCCATGATGGCCGCGCCGCGCGTGTGGCTCTGCCGCTGGCGCTGCGCGCTCTGCTGTGGCTCGCGGTCTCGGGTTTCGCTTTTGGGGGCCGTCGATGGTTTTTTCTAGAGCGGGGCGGGGGCGCGGGGGATCCAGCCATCCAGGGCCGGCAGCGTTTATGTCGAAATGCGTGTGGGGATGGGGCCCTCTCTCTCCCCTCCCGTCCGAGTCCCAGCCACAGGAGCGGGCGGGCATCTGACGTGACGAGACCTGGGAGGGGCCTACGTGTCCGTACAGAGGGGAGAAACACAGTGTGTGCGTGCGTGCGCGCGCCTGTTGTTGCCGTGGCGAGATCTTCACTGTTCCGAGGAGCAGTAATTGATCCTGCTGCTGCTGCTTCTGCATGGAGCATGGTAGTACATGTACAGTAGAAGTAGTACTAGCACAATGCGTTGGTACGAACGACGGGAGGCCTCGTGTGGTCTGCCTTTGACCCTCTGTCGTCTGCTGCATGGCGTCTGGAGTCTGGACACCATGCATCAAGGGCCGGCGCGCAAGACGAGCAACGCCCATCGTAGTAGTACACCATACGTACTACTGTACTGTACAGCGTCGGTGGCACCCCGAGTTCAATTCGTTCACGCCCCGGCCCAGACATCGCCGCGCTTGCGTTGGCGCTCGCTCGTTGGTCGCGCGCGCGCACACGCACGCATGTGGGGAGCAAGAGCTAGGGGTTGTAGCCTGCTAGGGCGCTGCTGCTGGATAGCCGGACGAGACGACCTGTCGTGTCCTGGCTCATGGGACCTCACCTCACCCACCTGGGTAGTACGTACTCCTACTACTTTGCATTGCTCTCCAACCGGGAGGGCGCAGGAAGAGGGTTCCTTCTCTGTACGCTGCTGTAGGCGTTTTTTGATCGCCGATCCGTGAGCGATCGATCGGATCCACGGAACGAAACCTTTTGGAATTGGACAATTGGGATCCCCATCCCAGATCCCCAGTGCGTGGGTCACCTTCCGCAGTGCTGACTACGTATATGTATGCTGTGCTATGCTTTCATTGCTTGGATCACCTGAGCTGAGTGACCCTCTTCATGGAGTCTGTCCAACGATTTGCAAGTACTAGTAGTGTATTGCAGGGTGCTTGGAGCTCGAGTCCAGGGCTCCTCCAGGCACAGCAACCGGTTACTGCGTTGCACTGCTGCGAAAGGAAGGGATACTGGATAACGTAGGTAGTAGTACGCGGGTATTGGACCATGGTACATACTACACGGAGGAGTAAATGTACTGCTACTCTACTCATGTAGAATGACGCAGACAGCAGCGGCAGCGGCAGGATCTACAGCGCTGCAGGTGGGTAGAGTGAAAAGTTTCCAAAACACCCCCAGCTGGAAACGGCCATTAATACAAACAAAAAAAAATATATCGACGGGCAAATGCAGATGGAGTCGCAGGTAGCGCGATCAGGAGACTCGAGGACTCGCAGGAGAGGCAGCAGCGGCCAATGAGGCTTTTGCCGAGACAGGTGAGTGCACATGCGCGCGGCTCCCGCCTGCACAGGGACGGCGCACAGTGCTGCCCACAGCCACACCACTCGGCAGTCGATCGGCAGCACCCACCCGGCACTACAGGAGCGAGCGACGACGAGAGCGGAGCTAGGAAGGGGGGCCATATTCATGCATGCATGCATCGCGGTGTCCATGCGTGCGTGCGTGCATCCGTCCGAAGTACTCCTTCAGGTCGTGGTGCCGAGTGGCGACACCACCGTCCTAGTCCCAGGTGATGTGACGAAAGATACCTGACAGCAGGCCCGCCCCTCCGGCATTGGGCGGGCGTGGTGCCTGGTGGCAGTGGTACCGGAGAATGGACATGGAGCGCGCGCGGGGTAAAAGTTGACCGGAAAGCAGCGCTCGCTGCATGCTGAGATGACCCGTCGCCCAGCAGCGGCATGGCGTGGCGTGGCATGGCATGCAGCCTCGCCTCGCGTCGGAAAGGCGTGCGTGCATGTGCGCCGGAGGGACAAGGCGCCATGGGCGGCTTGGCTATACTAGCTACTGCCGGCTGCCTCTGCCGGTGCATGGCGGCATCGGCATCGTCTACCACCCCAATCTCTGAACTTTTTCCTCTTCAGATCAGAATTCAGAAAGCAAACCCTACCCGTCTGATTCTTTTCTTCAGAAAACAAATCCTGACGGACCAGACCCCACTACTCCTCTGCGGCACGACCGCACGAGCATGATCCTGAGCAAGACACGCTGCGGCTACAAAGAACCAGATCGAGACTCTCGCTCACAGTCTGGTTACTGGGGGCGGCTACTAGAGTACTGTGTAGATGCCGCTTGGCACCGCTCCTACGACACTTCTGCTGCCGCCTCCACGCCGCGTGCCGGCCGTGAGTGGCGGCTCGTCTGAACTGCAGCGATCCATCTCGATCCATCGTCGGTCTCGTGTGAAGGCTGAGTGTTAGCAACACGCAAGCTAGAACGGGAATTCGGGGTAGGTAGCAAAGAACAAGGAGTAGGCAGCAAACATACATGTCTTAATGAGGGTAATAATAACAAATTATTCGGGTTTTAGTTCTTTGATGTCTTGCACCGTCGTCTCTCATCTTCCTTTACACACGGCACTCAGGCCAGCTCAGCGGACGCAGCCGCGCACACACGATGGTCACACCCACTCTGGGTCCACGATCATAGGATTCGGACGCGTCGGTCGCTTGGATCGCCTGGTGCTTCCGGTCGGCTTGGTGACCGCGAATTGGCGCGCCATGGCTTCGTCCTTGCCGCGTTCTGGTGCTTCTGGTTCATCAGCTTGATGTTCGTTGTGTGATGTGTTGCTGACATTCCCCCGCGAAGAGAGGTTGCTTGTCCCCAAGCAGGAGCGCGAGGAAACCATTGCTGAAGAGCTTCCCGATCCTCCCAGGTAGCTAGAGAGCGATGAAGTCCTGACCACTGAATCATTACCTGCGGAGTCACCACATTGTTAGTAGTAACGACGCGGTGCTGAAGCACCTTGAGTGGAACTTGATAGCCGTCCAGAGAATGCGGAAGCTGACAGACGGATTGAGCCACTGGCAAAGCAGTCTTGAGTTGAGATACGTGAAACACTGGGTGTATAAATGACGATTCAGGTAGCGTAATTCTATATGCTGTGACACCCAACTTCTGAGTGATCTGAAATGGCCCAAAGAACTTGAAAGCCAGCTTCTGATTTGCTCTAGGTGCTAATGATGATTGCACATAAGGTTGGAGCTTGAGGTAAACCTAGTCTGAAACCTGAAAGTGTCTTTCAGATCGTTTCTTATCAGTTTGGTTTTTCATACGTTTCTGTGCCCGGGTCAAATGCTGCTGAATCAATGTGGTCATCAGGGACTTGTCTTGCATCCAGTCATCAAGAGATCTCGGAACTATGGCATCATCAGGTGATATCCCAAAATGTCTTGGGTTGTGACCATAAAGCACAAAAAATGGGGAGTAGCCTAGAGATGAATGCCAAGCAGTGTTATACCAAAACTCTGCCAAGTAGAGGTATTCCAACCATTTGTTTGGGGTAGCATTGACAAAACACCTCAAAAATGTTTCCATGCATTGATTCACCCTTTCTGTTTGCCCATCTGTTTGGGGGTGATAGGCAGAAGACATGTCCAAGGATACCTTAGTCAATCTGAACAACTCCTGCCACAATTGGCTTGTGAACACTTTGTCCCTGTCAGACACAATAGACTGAGGAAGACCATGTAGTCGATAGACTTGGTTCATAAAGACTTTAGCCACAGTCAGAGTTGTAAATGGATGAGATAAGGCTATGAAATGACTGTATTTAGAAAATCTGTCCACAATGACCAAAATACAATCCTTGCCCCCAGATGATGGAAGACCTTCAACAAAATCCATAGAAATACTTTGCCAGGCCAGTGTAGGAACCTTTAATGGTTGGAGTAATCCAGGATATTTAGATCGGTCAGGTTTAGCTTGCTGACAGGTAGGACATGTTTTGACAAACTACAGTACCATAGTCCTCATCCCAGTCCAGGCAAACAATGATTTCAATCTCTGGTATGTAGCAGGAAACCCAGAGTGACCTCCCACAGGGGAAGAGTGAAAAGCTTCCACAATTTTTAGCTGCAATGTCTTGTCAGGCCCCACCCACATTATGCCATTGTACCTGAGCAGTCCATTGTTCAAAGTGAAAACAGGATCTGCTGCAGTGTTGACAGCAAGCTTGGAAATTAAGTCTTGACAGTATGAATCATTGCAATAAGAAGCATTCACTTCCTCTTGCTAGACAGGTACAGTAGCAGACATAGCTAGCATTACCTCGGGTTGACTTCTTCTTGACAAGGCATTAGCAATTCTATTTTCTGAGCCAGGTTTGTAGATGATCTGATATTGCAGGCCCAACAATTTAGTGAATACTTTCTGTTGCCAGAAAGTATGGAGTCTCTGATCGAAGAGGTGGACCAAACTCTGTTGATCAGTATAGATGAGGAACTCTCCCAACTACAAATAAGATCTCCAGTGATCCACTGCAATTAAAATGGCCATGAACTCTTTTTCATAGGCAGACAAACCCTGGTTTTGAGGACCCAATGCTTTACTCAAAAAATGCAATTGGTCTGTTATCCTGCAAAAGAACAGCTCCTACTCCAAACTTGGCTGCATCAGTTTCAATACAAAATTGTTTTCTAAAATCAGGTAAGGCCAAAATAGGTGCAGTGCACAGCTGGTTCTTGAGAGCCATAAAAGCTTGATCATGTTCAGAACACCACACAAACAGGGAATGTTTCTTAAGCAATGCAGTGAGTGGTTGAGCTAGAACAACATAATTCTTGACAAACCTTCTATAGAAGCCAACAAATCCTAAGAAGCTTCTCACATCTTTTACTGATTTGAGAATAGGCCAATTCACCACTGCTTCAATCTTTGAAGGGTCTGTAGAGACTCCTTGTTCACTGATCACATGGCCTAAATAGGCAATCTTGGTTTGAGCAAAGGTACATTTAGAAAGCTTGACATGCCAGTGATCTTGTTGCAACAATGACAAGACTTGTCTGAGATGGGCTAAATGTTCTTCAAAAGATGAACTGTATATAAGAATGTCATCAAAGAAAACAATTGCACAGATTCTGAGGAAAGGTTTAAGAGTGGCATTTATGGCCCCTTGAAAAGTACTTGGAGCACCAGAGAGACCAAATGCCACTACCTTGAACTCATAATGACCCACATGTGTGGAGAAGGCAGTCTTGTATTCCTCCCCTTCATGCAATCTGATCTGATGATATCTAGATAACAAGTCAAGAGTGGTGAAGTACTTTGCTCCCGCAAGTTCATCCATCAATTGATCAAAAACTGGTATAGGAAAAGCAGTCTTGATAGTCAGAGCATTCAGATACCGATAGTCAACACAAAATCTCCATGTAGAGTCCTTTTTCTTGACAAGCAATATAGGGGAATTAAATGGAGAAGTGCTGGGTTGTATAACTCCTTGTTGAAGCATGGCGTCCACCTGTTGCTCAATTTCATCTTTCAGAGCAGGAGGGTATCTATATGGCCTGACTGACACTGGCCTGGCACCTTCAACCAAAGGAATCTTGTGGTCACAGAACCGTTTGGGAGGTAATTCCGTGGGTGGTGAAGTCACAGCAGGAAATTCCGACAATAATTGAACAATGGCAGGATGTAATCCAATGTCACTAGTAGGAACAAGTATAGAAATAGCAGACAATTGAACCACCATATCCTCAAGAATACTGTCAAGATTGGACCCCACACTAAAAAGAAAGATTGTATTGCCTTTGTAGGGGATACCTAACCATTTGCAGTCCCAATCCACTCGCATAGGACTAAATAAACTTAACCAGTCAATACCTAGAATAATATCATATTTGGGCATGTTCAGCACTCTCAGGTCATGTGCAAAAGTGTAATTCTGGACTGACCAAGATGCAGTAGGTATGATGGCTGTAGACTGCATAATATCACCATTGGCACCACTGACAGACAACAAAGCACAACTGACAGTAGAGACAGATAGCTTGGCAACTAGATTGTTGTTAATAAATGACAGGGTGCTACCTGAATCCACCAAGATAGTGACAGGAGTGGAATGGAATATACCTTCAAACTGCAATGTTTTTGGACCAGGAAGAGTAGGTGTCTCAGCAGTTAAGCAATTGCAAGTGTCTTCACGGTCCGCATCAGGATCTTCGTCCATTGTCGGATCGGGAACGGTGTAATCTTCAGAGAACAAGGCATATGCCTCTTCCAGGACATGCAGTGGTACTTGTGCAGCACAGTTGTGATCCCGAGACCACTTTTCTCCACAACGGTCGCAGAGACCGCGGGCCCTCCTGTACGCCTTGAGATCACTCAAGCGCTTGTCCATCATTCTTGGTGCTGCAGCTTGTTTGTGCCCAGAGTCTTGAGGTGGAACCTTGTCAGTCGTTAGAGCAGGAACACCCGTTGTATAGGCATTGTGCTGATTCCAATTGCGCCCATCACGACGTCGTGGAATATCAGCCGCCTCTTCATGCAGGAGAGCCAAAGTATACGCAACATCAAGTGTATCCGGCCGCTGAACAAGCAAAACTGCGCGAATTTCAGGAAAGAGGCCATCTATGAACTTGTTGATATAATTGCGAGGATGTGTGTTGGAGTCATAAGCATGAAGGTGATCAACTAACTCAGCAAAGCGATCGACAAACTCCGGAACAGAAGACTTCTGACGGGCACGATTCATTTGTCTAATGAGGAGATCATGCTGATCCCGATCAAACCGAACCCGTAACGCCTGACAAAATTCAGTCCAAGTCATAGTGTCGACTTGTTTCATGACTGACTGCACCCAACGCTTAGTAGGGCCGGTAAAACGCATCCTAGCACACTGCATCCACACAGATGGCTCTACGGAATACATACGAAAATAATCCTCTGCACACGTAATCCAATACTGCAGATCCGTGTCATCGAACAGTGGAAAATCCATTTTAGGCAATCTCCCCACTAGATTACGATAGCTATCAGGAGGTCGCTGATGATGGATCAAATCCGATGTAGTACCATAAGGCTTGGGATGGGGATTTGAGGTGTAGTTCATACCCGTGACCGGGGAATGAACCAGGGTGGTGATAACCCCGTGATGATTCTCTCGGTAGTGGTTGTCGACGCGGTGCCCGTTGGGCCGAGCAGCCTGATAGCTCGCAGGTGGTGTCGCGGCGTGCTGCTCCTCTCCGCCCAGAGCAGTGTGCTCGGACTTGATCGGTGCATCGTGGAACACCGGGACCTCATGCGTGGTGGTGTCGGGCTCGAGGATGGCGCGATCCATGAAGCGGTCCAACTTGGTGAGGCGTAGACGAATGTCGTTGACGGCGGCGTCATGCTCGCGACGCCACTGCTCGAACTCGTCCGCGGCGGTCTCGATCGACTGGATGCGGACGTCCTGGCGCAACTCGGAGTCGAGGATGCGCCGCTCGACGTCCAAATCGGCCTCGGTGAAGCAATCGTCGACGGCCTTGAAGCGATTCTCGATGGTGGTGTTGACGTTGGCGATTTGCGTCTGGGTATCGGCGAATTGGGTGGTGGTGGAGGTGGAAAGCTTTTGGATCTCCTCCAGCACGCGCTGCACGTCGGCACTCATGGCGGATTTGGGGTGGCGCGTGTAGTGGAAACGAATTGGGGGTTTAGGCGGCGGCGGTGGTGGTGGTAGTGAAGTGATCGGCCAATCGAGATCGCAGTTCTGAATCGATCTCGGCACCTTGGAATTACTGGGTCTCGGGAACCGATCAACAACTCACTGCTCGGATCCGAGAAGAACCAAACCCAGGCAATTTGAGACAACGATCTAGAACTGTGGTGCGATCCGAATCGAAGGCTTTGGTACCAATTTGTTAGCAACACGCAAGCTAGAAGGGGAATTCGGGGCAGTTAGCAAAGAACAAGGAGTAGGCAGCAAGCATATATGTCTTAATGAGGATAATAATAACAAGTTGTTCGGGTTTTAGTTCTTTGATGCCTTGCACCGTCGTCTCTCATCTTCCTTTATACACGGCGCTTGGGCCAGCTCAGCGGACGCAGCCGCGCACACACGATGGTCACACCCACTCTGGGCCCACGATCATAGGATTCGGACGCGCTGGTCGCTTGGATCGTCTGGTGCTTCCGGTCGGTTTGGTGACCGCGAACTGGCGCGCCGTGGCTTCGTCCTTGCCGCGTTCTGCGTCTAGAATGTTTGTTGCATTGCGCGTCTCGCTCCTCGCATCGACGCTCCGATCGATCCGCTCGCTGCTGAACCCACGAACTGTTGGGCTACGACCGCCCAGCTGCAGCGAGAGCATGCCGCGTCAGGTGACTCGGACAACTGAGGTGAGCAGCCATCTCATCAGCCTTTTACACGAAACCTGGCCTGCACTGAATGAACAGAAACAGATACAGATATGCATTTTTTGTTTTTGATATATTACTACAGTTCTTTCTCGACAGGTACAGTAAAGCAGAGCGCGGGGTTATCTGCTGCACAGATACTACTACTACTACTACTACAATACACCAGCAACGAGCCAATGATGCAGACAGACAGAAAGTGAACAGGCCATGTAATACAGTACAGTACAGTACTCCTTTGCGCTTTATATTTGGCATCTGTGAAGAAAGAGCCCCCACTGTACGAGATGGATCGGAGGAGAGATTGCTTGCATTGGGGAAAAAATATATATGGAGCGCGTGATATGATACAGTATCTGGCTGCTAGCATGCAGCCTATCAGAGAGGGAGAAAGGAAGTTTCACCGGAATGGAACGTGAAAGGAGCCGGCATGCATCAACAACGAACGAAAGGCAAAGGGCCGGTGACAAGTCGAGAGCTGAAACTGTAGCGGGGAACAAAGATGCAGTAGAGTGTGGACTTGTGCAGCCTGCTCGTTTAACTTATGTGCCAAACTTATAAGCCTTTGTGCAATATTTTTCTCTCATAACTCACAATAAAAAAACCAAAAATAGCATAAGTTGACTTATGGGTCACAGAAACAATAAGTCATCCATCTTATCCTGTGCTCGCATTATTGTCGGTTATTTTCTGTGGACTGTGCCGTGAACAGTCTCTGTTAAGAATGCATGATGCGTAAGGTTAACGTCAACATAGTTGAAAATCAAAAGAACAGTTTCATATATAGAGGTGGAGCCTTGTTCTGTGCTGTAGGCTCCCTTTGTGCCGTTGTGCTTCGTGCATCGTGCCGTTCTGTATTGTGAGTTGTTACCTCTATGAGGCATGTCAGGCCGTGCCGCTATGACACTATAAAGTTTTTTCTTTTGGTCCAAACACTGCTCACATCACGCCAAAACCCGTGCGCTGGAGTTAGAGCAAAATAAAGGGAGTTGCTATTTCACAGGTGCCTTGAGTTTTTTTAAAAAAGTCAGGCGACATGTATTCAACATTGATCATTCGCTTTATGCCTCTTTCCATCAGCACATGCAGCAAAGAAGTGGACGACAATGCTTTCTACACATCGCCTGAGACCTCAGGCGACTGAAGCTTAGAAAATGTGCAAAATAAAACGAGTGCATAGACATTAGGAGTACATAGATTTTTACTGATTTTTTTTCTGTTTAGCACAACTCATAAACCATAGATTACAAATCACAAGTAACAAACCACAAAATACAAGTAATATTTTGTATAGACAAATACAAAATTCATATGTTGCCATCCCCTGGGAACACTCTGTTGTTGTATAGCCTTCCTCCGTAATGAAAAAGGTGCTCAAGAAGACGTGGTGCGACATTCATTTGAATATAGATGGGGTTTTTAGGCGAAGCAAAAAACAACCAAAAGTGTTGTACTGTTTTGTAAAAGAAAAACAAAAGTGTTGCACGCACCGGCAGACGCCATAAGCTCAAGCATATGAAAGGCGGACCGGCCCAAGGCTCTGCCGCACGTCCGCAAATTGGATCGCGCAATTAAATGAAAGGCCCATTAGTATGGGCCCTAATTCTGATGTCCAGGCTGCATAAAAAATGTGCAGAGCCGAACCAACTCGGATTCGTGAATCGTGATTCAGCCTTCAGAGCTTGTTTGGACTTTGGAGTGGAGATGACAAGAAAATATCCCAACCTACTAATGTATGCACAGAGGCTTGTATCTGTCCCTCATCATGCAAAAACAGCTTGTGAGCTGGAAACGAAAACGATAAGTTTCCCTAGAGGTTCTATGGATGTACAGTACTCCCTTCTTCCCAAATTATAAGACGTTCCAAGAATCTTGGAAAGTCAAAACATCTCAAGTTTGACCGACAATTATAGAAAAAACTATAAAAATTTATGAAATAAAATAGACATATTATGAAAATATAATTGATAACGAATCTAATGATATTATTTGACATCATAAATGTTATTATATTATCGTATAAGTTTGGTCAAACTTGAGATACTTTGACTCTCCAAGATTTTTGGGATGTCTTGAAATTTGGAACGGAGGGAGTAGCAAGCAATGAGAGTTCTTGTTTCTGCCAGCATAAAAGAAATTATTTAACATCTTTTTTCGATTGCCACGTAGCGCATTTTGTTTGGCGGGTATTTCAAATTGCATTTGGTTTACGTCCCCCAACAAGCTATACGTTTTTTTAAAAAAATCCTTGGCTTCATAAAATAGATAATATCTTATACGTATGTTTTTTGAAGAGCTACTGATTAGACTTGTATTTGGTACATCTTGTTTGAAGGAACACGACCGACCAAAGTTAAAGTGGGTAAGTTGTATCCTCGAGACAACAACAATGGAGATCTTGCCAAATTCGAGTGACCATTTTTGAATAATATTACTTCATAGATTTAATATTATTCTTGCAATCTTTTTTCTTGAGAGCTTGTTTTTTATACACCACATGCTTTGTCTTAAATTTTGATTGAGTGCATAACTTATGCAGAGATTGGATTTTTTTTAATTACTATGCTGTCGATTCAAATAAAATAAATATTACTCTCTTAATTCTAATTTATAATTTGTTTAACTTTTTTATCCCAAATTTGAGCAATCATCTTATTAAACAATATTGTGCAAACATAGTTAAATTTAAGTAATTCTTAAAAATCTTTTATTAAAAAAACAAGTCAAAGTGATATTTTGAAGTATAAATTCTTGAATAAGACGACAAACTTGGATAAAAAAAATTAAAAAAACTATATAGAACGGAGCTACAAGTGTTACATTGTCTCAGACGTGGCCACGCTGCTTTGCATACGCAAACGCCAAATAAGTGTTCCTTTCCGACGCGGCAACACGGCATGCGCATCGCGCCGTTGCGCGTTGGCATGTAGCCTGTGTCTGCGTCGCGGGAAAGGGAAACACGTGTGCGCTCCCGGGGCCGCGTCCGACATCCGCGGGCGGGGGATAATGGCCGCCAACGGGATCCACGACCCCTCCCCCTCGCCGCCCGCCGTCCCTTTCGCGAGGCGTGCGGAGTTCGCCCTGCCAGCCAACGCCGTGCGCGGTCGCTCTCGCCAAAATCCGTCGCGATTCCGAGCTTCAAGACACGACTAGCACAATCAGCAATTGCCTTGCCGGATCCACCCCATCGGCCGTCGGGGTTATTTTTTTCGCGGTATAAGTACGACTCCTGCATGTCCCACTCGCTCGGTGCTCGCTCTCGGCCTCTGCTCATTCGCCATCTCTGCCATGTCAATGGAAGAGCTCGACGAGTTCGAGGTGCGTGCTGTGGAAAGAGCCGGAGACCTGCCACACGCACGAGCCGCCGCCGCCGAGCTCGTCGCCTGCGCCGGTGCAGCCGGCGGCGCAGCCATCCGACGCGCCTGCAGCGCGCTCTCGGCCCGTGGACGGCAGCTGCCGCCCCAAGGCTGCCCGCTCCTGGCGCTGGAATGGGCGCGGGCCGCGGGACGGCGGCGTTGACCATGACGGCGGCGAAAACGGAGGCGGCGACAGCGCTATCGTTCCGCCGCACTTGCTGTTGACGGCCGGCTGGCGACGGTCGGAGGAGGCAGAGGCGGCGGCGTGGACGCTGTGGGCGTCCGTCGGCCCACCGTGCAAGCGGGCGCGCGACCTGCGCCACCTCCGCGACTCTGTGCTCTGGTTGACCGGCTTCATTGAAGGATGACGTCGTTGCGCGCGTGCGTACGTGCATGGTAGATTGGTGGTGCACCGTACGTGTACCTATACTTGCTCTTATCCCAAACTTATCTGTCGCCGCCGCCGAGATATGACTTGATGCCAGAGATACGGCAGGTAAGGGTACGATCAAGATAGGGTGGTTCATCTTTGTATATGGAGCTAGATGGATGATTATAGTAAATCAAGTGCTCCATGAACTAAGGAAAAGAAGAAAAAGAAAAACAAAAATGAGCTCAAGACAAAGGTATATCTATATGACCATTTTTGGTTTAGTGATCAAGACACTACAGAGAGTTTGATTACATTTAGGATAGATAGCCGTATTATTAAGAAGGGAAAACTCGTTTCGATTGCGGTTATCATGTGCCACTAGGTCATTTGCATTGCATATCTAAAATGAACCTAAGTGACATAAAGATCTAAACTAAATCCAAGATAATATATTGTAAAAGGCTAACACAGAGCTTAAATGGTTGGAAGACATGGTGTTAGCACTTGAAGACTTGGAGAAGAAGCTGAGGACTTGGAGAAGAAACAGAGGCTCGGTTTGGAACTCAGAGGAGCTCCGGACGCAGGGTCCAGACGCAAGCTAAGTGCGGTTCGGACCAATGGACATGCGACCGGAGGCATACCCTAACCTCGGCCTCTCTGGACAGGAGGTCCGGACGCTGACTCCGGTCGCGGGTCCGGAGCTCGGCGCTCTTTGGACTCCTATGTTATATTTATCCGGACGCTGAACGCGGTTCAGGCGCAAGAGACCGTACGCGGGTCCGGAGCTAAGGAGCTCTCTGGACTGGGTCCGGACACAAGAAAAATGCGGGTCCGGACTCTACTGTTCCCTGCGTCCGGAGTCACGCAGTAGGCACAGAGAAGGGCGCCAACAGGCAGATTCAAATCGGCAGAGGGTCCGGACGCAGATGCGATGGTCCGGACCCCCCATGCAGACTGTGTGCGGACCGACGCAGACAACTGAGAAAGAGGAGCAAAACGGCTAGTCTTTGGTGGATGACTATAAATATGTTTTGGCCGGCTCCTAGGGCTCCCTCTTGCACCTCTCATTCATTTGACATACTTGTGCTTGCTTGAGATAGCCCCTAACTCAATCTCTTCACTCTTGTTGCATACTTGTGAGAGTTTGAGTGATCCAAGTGCTTTGGTCATTTGCATTGCATCTTAGTGGCACTTGGTCATCGTCATCGCCGCGTGGTTTCTTGTTATTCTTGGTGTTTGCCAACACCTAGACGGCTTGGCGATTGTGGAGAAGCTTCGACGCAATTGGTGATTGTTTGCGCCCGACTTTGGTGATTGTGAGAGGGCTTGTACCCACCTCGGCGGAGAGCCAAAGGGTAACTCTAGTGGATTGCTCGTGTCATTGATTTACTCTCATTTGGGTGGATTCTTGTGGCGCCTAAGTTAGTGGGCTAGGCTTGTCATTGCCTATTAGCCACCGAATCACCACTTGAGTAGTCGACACAACGGGGACTAGCTTGGTGGCAACCAAGTGAACCTCGGGAGAAAAATCATTGTGTTCATCGTGTCTCCCGGCTACTTATTGGTATTCACTGTGATTGGTTCATCCTATTGACATCCATATATCACAAGACATTGGTATAACAATCACCTCCTCTCTTGTATTTACATTTTCCATATCTTGTCTAGTTAGCTTCTTTAGTAGTTGTTCTTGCTAGCTTGTGCTAAGTGTTTTAGGTTCTTGCTATTGATTGACAAACACTTAGCTAACTAGAATTGCATTGGATAGGTGGATTTGCACCCCAGGTAGAGCTAGAGCAAAAAGTTTCGCTTAAGTGTTATCTAACCATTTGCTCTAGTGATTTGTAGAATTTTTATTAGGCTATTCACCCCCTCTAGCCATCTAGGACCTTTCAAGTGGTATCAAAGCCGTGGTCACCGCTTTTATCAAGGCTTAACAACCTTCGGTGTTAGTGATGGCTCAAATATCATTCAACCATGTGGGGAGCAAACCGCCAATGTTTGATGGCACCTCATTTGATTATTGGAAGAGAAAGATGAAGATGCATCTATGCTCAATACATGAGAAGGTGTGGAGTGTGACCGAACTTGACTTTGTCATTCTTGATGAAGCCGCTCTCACACCTAAAGAGCAAGAGAACCAGCAATGCAACACCATGGCACTCAATGTCATCTACAATGGCATTGACTCCAATGTGTTTGAACAAATCAAAGATCTAGAGAAAGCAAGTGAAGTGTGGAAGAGATTAGAAGATACATATGAGGGAACTTCAACGGTAAAGAATGGCAAGCTATACATGCTCAAGGACAAGCTATCTCACATCAAGATCAAGGATGATAAGTCCATCCCGAAAATGTTCCATAGGCTCCAAGTGATCATCAATGATCTCAAGAGCTTGGGTGAGAAGGTCAAAGATGAAGACTTCTCAAACCGCTTTCTTGGTTGTTTGCCTAAGAAATACAAAACTTTGAGGCAAATAATTAGGAGATATAATTTGGACAAAATCACTCCTGAAGAATCATGGCCCTATTTGGTTTCGGTGATTAACGACAATTAGCGATTATTATGGCTAACGTGTGTTTTGCAGAGGCTATGCGTAGCTTAGCCATAGTGATCAACATGAATGGGCATGAATGGTCATCACTTAGCCCTCAAGATGGATATCGTTTCGGATTTCAAAGAGACATGATGAAGACCCTAGAATGATAGGCTAAGTGCCATAAGGTGATGAAGGGCACTTAGAAATAGATAGGGATTCTATTTGATCTTTGACCGTACTATCAAGAGGGGTTGAGACTAGTAGCTTGACTTAGGAAAGCTTCATGACTTAGGTGTGGTGCACACTTGACTTCCTTAGCTCTAAACAAGCCTATGGTGACCGTAAGATAGCCAAGAACTTCTTCCGAATTCATCGCGACGAAAACCGGAGTTGAAGAGGAAGTTTACTGAGCGTCGGACGCTGAGTCTGGAGGCGCCGGACGCTATCTGTCGCGTCGGACGATGGCATCGGACGCTGACGTCAGGTTGATGTAGCGTCCGTCGGCCGCCCAGTATGAGCCCCTGAGTTTCAGAGGGCGTCAGACGCTAGGGTAGCGTCCGTTTGTCTTCCAGTGGGGCTGTTTTCAGTGCAAAATGAAAAGAGGCGTTGGACGTTGATGCCTCAGCGTCCGTCGGACTGCGCAGGAGCGTCCGTCGCCCAAAACAGTGTGCAGAACTAGCCGTTGGGCAGGGCAACGGACCGTCCGTCACCTGGGTGTCGGAGCGTCCGTCACCTGGGTGTCGGAGCGTCCGTCGCCAACTTAAAGAGCCAGCACGAGGTAGTTTTCTGGAGGGCTATTTATAGCTCCTCACACCTATCTCCCACCTTGCCTTTGCTCATTTCAGTTGTTGAAGTTCTTGAGAAGGTTGGGAAGAGAGCAAGAGCCCTAGAGAGAGAGAGTGATTCGCGAATCCATCCATCCTCTCCTCTAGTTCATCCAAGAGTTCAAGTGTGCATCCTCTAGTTGTGAAGCTTGAGTGAGTCAAGGGAAGATCGAGGCTTGTTACTCTTAGTGATCGACATCACCTAGACGGTCCAGTGGTGCTTGGAGAAAGGTGATCGCCGGAGAGATTGTCGACGTCCCTTCTTCATCGACTTGTGATCGGTTGTGGGAGATTCACCGAGCCGGAGTGGCGAAGAATCAGCCCGTAGAGAGCACTCATCCCTTGCGCGGGATTGAGGGGGAGCTGTACCTTGCGAGATGCTCCCACGAGGACTAGGGGGGAGTGTCGACTCCTTGATATCTCGGCAAAACATCGCCCTGTCAAGCATCTCTTTCCCTAGCTCTTTCATACCGCATTAGTTTCTGCACTTGTCTTCCAATTCATACTAGAATTGTATAGGAAGGTTTCACTTTCTTTTGGCTTGGTACCGCTTTCTAGTTAGGACACACTATCGGTAGGCACTAGGGGGTTAATTGGCTCTTGATAGGTTTAATTCTTGTCTAGAAATTAAAAATAGCCCAATTCACCCCCCTCTTGGGCCAATCATGTCATCCTCGATGACGCGGTAAGTTTATTCCCTATATCACTACTTCATTGACTTTCAAAGGCACAAGTAACTAACCCTCTGTCAGCAGGTCAATGATCCGATTCCCAACAAGAGCAAAAGCGGCAAGTATTTCAATTTGCGGCCGATGAACCCAATATCAACAATCGGCAGCAAGGCCCCTCCACTGGCTGCTCTTACGCATCGCAGGGCAATTCCTAAAGTCACCATCAGGTCTAGAGCACTGCCAACCGATGATGCTGCCACTGCTGCCGCTACCTTGGCTCAGGCTTTCATGGTAACACTTTATTTGCTTATATCGATTGAAAATTTTCATCGGTAATTTTACTCTGCTTTCAATTTACACTAACTATCCTTTTCTGTAGCCAACAAGCTCATCGGCCACCATCCCAAATGTACGAGATGTTCGACCTGCCGATGCCCTCAAAGCACAAGGATCCAAGCGCCAAGGCCATTCAAGTGCTGCTCCTAAACCGAAGCGCAAGAAGCTATCAGCTCCAGTTGCACCTTCTCAAACTTCCACCGATGCATCGGTATCAGAACCAGTATCAGCAGCTACCGCCGAGCAACCACAAGCGGAGATTCCTGACCAAGCGATGGCGCCATCACCGCAAGAGATGCCTATGATAACAGAAACGGTATCGGCATCGGTACCAACATCAGCACCAGATGAAACCCCTGACCAAAGGGCAACAACTCCCCCTCAGGAGTCAGCGGAAGTGACGCCAACACCAGCACCAGCTCCAGGACCAACCGTCCTTTCTATTGAGGCGAGCTCATCGGCAACCATTGCCGATCCTCAAGATACGGTTGCATCGGCTACTCAGTCAAGCCAAAGGCGAGAAATTGCTTTAAAGCAGGTAAACCAATTACTTCTATTACAAATCTGCGAGACACAAGCTCCTTCCTGACATATTTTGATTCTCTATCTATCTAGGCCCAAGATTCTCCCAACAGCCTGCTCTCTTTCGCTGTCAACATTCCAGAAGATGCCGATGAAGAGGCAGATTCTACCCAAACTTCAACTGTCGTATCGGCAGAACTAAAATCCAAACTTGAAGCCCTGCTGCTCCTACTGCAACAAAGTACATCCCAATTGGTCCAAGATTCTAGTGCAGTAAGGGCAGCTTTCAAGGAAACCCAAGATCAACTACCTGCCGATATCGAAGAACCACTCTTCCAGGCAGCTTTCCTTGAGAGTCGGCAACTCCAATACAAAAAGGCTTTAGGTCGTATTGCCGACTGAGTTACTCAAACAAAACTCGAAGAAGAAATATCCAAGTTCAAACAGACGGCAGACGAAAAGCACAAGGACCTCGGTCACCTAGAAGCCTCTGGCACCAAACTTGATCAAGAGATCAACCATCTGTCGGCACAAAAAGAAGAGTTGCTGGCCGAGCTGAAGAGAGTGGATAAAGCCTTAGAATCAGCCATCCAGAAGAAGAACCAGCTCCCTATCATAGCCAAATCTCGCGAAGCTCTTCTGCTGAGGAGAAAGGCCAAGACAGTTGATGGCATTGCCGACGACAATACCAGGAAAATAGAAGAAGCCGACCAAGTTTGTCTTCGTGCGATTTTATGTATTCAAACCTTGTTGTAACTTGTTACTCCTGAGCTTGACAAGTCGATCCGTCTGTAATATAACTTTTAATGTCTTTCTACTGATGTCCCCTATATGATAACTTTGTCATCGGCATATACGTATTGCTTTCATGCATCCATCCAGATACTAGGATAATACTTCTTCAGATACTTGCCATTTATTGCTCTGGAAAATGCAGCTCCTTCGAGGGTTTCCAAAATATAGGCATTACGAGGAGTAGACTGCTTTATCCGAAAATGACCTTCCCAATTAGGAGACCACTTCCAAAACTTTGAACTCTTAGTCCCAATCGGTAAAATCAATTTCCACACCAGATCGCCATCGGCAAACTCCTTCGTTTTTACCTTCTTGTTATACCATCTGGCAACCCGTCTCTTGTTCTCTTCGATACTGATTAGAGCTTTTAGCCGATGACCTGCTAAATCTTCTAATTCATCCTTCATAAGGATATCATACTCATCGGCTGTTAATTGATCTTGAGAAAATAACCGTCTGGAACCAGTTTTAATTTCCCAAGGTAGGACAACATCATGTCCGTAGACTAACTGATATGTGAAACCTTAGTAGCACCATGACATGCCATCCAATATGCCCACAAAGCTTCGTTCAGTACCGTATGCCATCTCCTAGGGTTTTCTTCAATCTTGCGCTTGGTAAGCTTGATTTCCCCTTTATTGGTTGCTTTAGCCTGACCATTAGCTTGAGCATAATAAGGAGACGAGTTTAAAACCTTAAACCCCATACTGATAGCAAATTCATCAAATTCTCCCGACGTGAACATAGTTCCTTTATCGGTAGTAATAGTTTGAGGGATACCAAATCGGTAAACAATATGCTCTTTCACACCTTTTTCAACGGAATAGCTTCAACCCACTTGGTGAAATAATCAGTAGCAACAAGTATGAATTTATGTCCTTTACTCAATGGTGGGTAAATCTGGCCAATGAGATCAATGGCCCATCCTCTAAACGGCCAAGGATTGATTATAGGATTCATTGCCGACGCAGGTGCCCTCTGAACATTACCAAATTTCTAACAATCTTGACACCCTTTGAAATACTCAAAACAATCTTCAAGAATCGTCGGCCAATAATATCCATTTCGCCTGATCATCCACTTCATTTTGAATGCCGATTGATGTGCTCCACACACCCCTTCATGAATTTCACCCATCAACCTCTTTGATTCCTCTCTATCGAGGCATCTGAGCAAAACCCCATCAAGTGTACGATAATACAATTCATCATCAAGGAGCACATACTTAGTAGCCTGAAACCTCAACCATCTCTCCGTTTTCCTAGACGGATCTCTTAAGTAATTGGCAATCTCTTTTCTCCAGTCATCGGCAACCATTACCGATGTCATTACTTCTTGAATCGGCTGATACCCAGAAGCGTGCTGCGCCAACCGATTGGCCTCTTCATTATGCAACCTGGGAATATGCTCAAGACGATACTCTTTAAATTCCTTCAATAACTGCAAACACTTCCCATGATATTCAATTAAAATATCACTTCGGCACTCATATGCTCCAATCAACTGATTGACCACCAACAAAGAGTCACCGAAGACTTCAACGGCATCGGCACGCACATCCCTGAGTAACTCCAACCCCTTCAACAACGCCTCGTACTCAGCCTGATTATTCGTCGAAGCAGCAACAATCGGCAATGAGATTTCATACTTTTTCCCTCGGTGAAACTAAGATAACACCGATGCCTGCTCCTTCCTTACATGTGGAACCATCAAAGAACAAAGTCCAAGGAGCAATCTCTATTGAATTTAGCGTACCGCGATGCTGAGTAACAAAATCGGCCATCACCTGCCCTTTAACTGCCTTAGTTGATTCATACCTCAGATCAAATTCTGACAGCGCCAAAATCCATTTGCCGATCCTCCCATTCAATATCGGCATCAAAATCATATACTTGACCACATCGTCTTTGCATATGACAGTACACTCGACCGATAGCAAATAATGCCTTAACTTAGTACAAGAGAAGTATAGACATAAACACAATTTCTCAACGACCGAATACCTGGTTTCAGCATCCACCAGCCTTCTGCTCAAATAATAAATCACACGTTCTTTTCCTTCAAATTCTTGAATCAAAGCTGACCCGATATCACCGTCATCGGCAGATAAATACAATCTGAAGGGTTTCCCATGTTGAGATGGAATCAAAACTGGGGGATTCACCAGATACCTCTTAATTTCCTCCAAAGCCGATTGCTGCTTTTCTCCCACACAAATTCCTGACCGGCTTTTAGCTTCAGCAGTGGGCTAAAAGACTCAATCTTCCTAGACAGATTAGATATAAATCTTCTAATAAAATTAATCTTACCGATCAAAGATTGCAACTCAGTCTTGTTCGTAGGAGCAACCACTTTGTTTATTGCATCAACAAATTTTCTGCCGATCTCTATACCCCTTTGATGTACCATGAACCCTAAGAATTGACCCGTCGATACACCAAACGCGCACTTATTTGGATTCATCTTTAGCCCATGCTCCCTTGTGCACTCCAGAATCTTCCGCAGATCAGCGAGATGCTTTTCAAAGTTTCCGGACTTAACCACCACGTCGTCGATATAGATTTCGACCAACGTACCAATGTACTTATGAAAAATAAAGTTCATTGCTCTTTGATAAGTGGCTCCGGCGTTCTTCAACCCAAAAGTCATTACGATCCATTCAAATAAACCGACGTGACCTGAACACCTAAAAGCAGTTTTGGATATGTCTTCTTCAGCCATAAATATTTGATTATATCCAGCATTACCATCCATAAAACTGATAATTTTTTGTCCAATAGAAGCATCAACTAGTAGATCGGCAACGGGCATTGGATAGTCGTCCATTGGCGTAGCTTTATTGAGATTCCTGAAATCAATACAAACACGAAGTTTTCCGTTCTTCTTATATACAGGAACTGCATTAGAAATTCATTCAGCATATCGGCATTGCCGAATAAATGCAGCTTCGATTAACTTGGTAATATCAGCTTTAATATCGGGTAGTACAGTGGGGTTACACCGGCGCGCTGGTTGCCGATGTGGTTGAAAACCCGACTTAATAGGTAACCGATGTTCAACTATTGATCGGTCCAAACCAGGCATCTCTGTATAATCCCAAGCAAAACAATCATTATATTCTTTTAACAAATCACTCAGTTGTTGTTTACATTGGGAATCCAACCTAGCACTAATAAAAGTTGGCCTAGGCTTGCTACCGTCGCCGATGTCTATTTCTAGTAACTCATCGGCCGATGTGAACCCCTGCCTAAGCTTTCCATCATCAGCGAACTGATCCATTAAAACACCTCTTCAGAACCGACTGCTTGGATCAGTGTAATTTGGAAACCAGAAAACTTTGTGAAATTCGGCACCTCGTACCGATTTGGAAGATGAATCAAATCATATGCCTATCGATAAGAATATGTATCGACCTCAGACTTACTACCGAACTGCCCTTTCGTCACTTCGGCGATCTCATCGGCCCAGTATACATTTTGACCCTGCTGACGCGTTGCCTGTATGTTTATCGGCTGGACTGGTAGATACATCCCTTCTTGCCTCTGTGATAAGTAAACCGATCCGATTGGCGTAAACGCAACACCATGTTGCTGAAAATTATACATCTGCTGATCTGTCGATGTATATCCTTGGACACCAGCTGGAGTATTTTGAGACACTATCGACATCTCATTTTGAGCACCCGTTGGGTAATGGTATTGCTGTGCTCCTGCCGCCTGATATCTAGGTTGCACCAACTGCTGTTGCATTGATGTCTGACCAGTCCATCCAGGATCATAAGTTATCGGCATGTGATTTATCGATAATTGATATCCATTCGGAGCCTGTTGCCCTTGCATTATAGGACAATCAATAGATTGACCTCCTTGTTGTATTGATACCCCCGTCTGAGGATTTATCATCAAATGATAGCATGCATCTGCCCTATTTTGTTGCATCGGCAGAGCGCTTGGCGATGGTCGCCCGCAAGGCATCTTAGGTACCACCATCTGAAGACTTCTTGTCGACGACTGCCCGTTTAGAGAAGGCGTAGCATAATGCATCACTGGATTGATCGGCTGCACTGATACTGCCGATTCCACAGGGGTTTTTCCCGCCGTATCGTCACCTTGGATTGACTTGGCATCGGTCGATGAATTTGGAGGAATATCATATCCCCACCGGCTAGTAGGAATCGGTTGGCTCTGGATTACAGGTCCTGACACCTCTGATGCTACTGGGTCTGTATTCAGCTGAACAATGTTTACATGGCTTGATTTTAGAGTAACTTCACTGGCAGACAGCTTCGCAGGCTAGGAGGATCCTGCTAGGATTGCCGATGGAGTTATAATAGATGTCGATCCAGATTGATGATATGATGAACCAACATAATGAGATGCCTGCCCTTCTTTGAAGGATCGCATAACAACATTGTGTACAGTGTTGGACAACATAGTAGAGTGGTTAATCAATGCTTGATTTAATGCAGAATTAACCATATCTTGAAATTTACCAGGATTGGCGTCGAAAGTGACCTGCCGTGGCGACGGCGGATCTTGCTTCTGGACTGCTTTGCCACTCTTGTTTAGGTTGAAGGACTTCAGATATAGCTGTTTGTATTCCTCCATAGCCTGCTCCATAGCTTGCTTCTGATCATCCTTCAGATCTTCTTTGGAGACTTCAATGACGTTCTTTGGATCAACGTCAGTAGAACCACCCATGATCTTGATCAAGAGATATATCTAGGGTCCCACCGGGTGTGCCAAAAGAGGTGTTGACACAAAAAACATCGGATCTGCGAACACCTCGGGCTTATACACGAACTCGATATCCAAAGGTGTGCCAGTTGATTTGACCAGTTAATCAACAAGTACGATAACTAGAACAACGATGAACGAGACGACAACGATACGCCCGGATGTCAAGGCTCAGATTGCTCAAAAAGCGGAACTCGCGAGGTAGACGGAGATCTTGTAGATACAACTCGTCGAGATCGTAAGAACTCGTAGATAAACTATAACTAATGCGAAAAAGTAGATGCTGAAAAGTAAGACGAAAATAATAGATTTGTTTGATTGTATTGGATATATTCTGATACATCGCCCCTGGGTACATATTTATACTCCGGTAACAGGAGTTGCAAACAGGAACGACTCATACCTAAACGGAACTCCTATTTTTAAGGAAATAAAACGACTCGTGCAAGAGTCGGACTTAAACTAAAACAATAATACTAGCATAAAATTACTAGTTTCCTTATCCACCTCCCTTACGATGAAACTTTCTATCGGCAGATTCCTTCAATCCGCACTTTCCTTCTACTATCATTGGCACCTCCTTGCTGACGTCAGCCGCATCATCTCACATCCATCGGTAACATTTCCGATCGACAATATTTTCGTTTCATCGGTAATACCTCCTCATCGGCAAACACATCTTTCATTAGTGGTATCTTGATGCCGATGAGAGGCAATGTTTTACCTTCTTGCCGATCGACGCACTTGGCTCAATATTGACCCGTACGAAAAACGGTGTCAACAAGCGCGCTGCCGCCCCTGCTCCGCGCGCCGCAGACACGCCTCCCCACTGCCGACCGCCGCGTCATCGCGTCACGGCCCCCATCGGCCGCGCCGGTCGGCCATGACCGCGCAAAAGGGAGCGCCTACACCCTCTCTCCCTCCCGCACTCCCCAGCACTCACAACATTCACTCTCTCGCTCACTCTGCCTCTGCTCTCGCCGCGCCGCGCACCGAGAGCACCGCAGCGCCCCCTTCGCCCGTTCGCCGCCATCCGAGCGCCTCTGCTCGATTCGTCCCGCACACCCACTCGCCTTCGCCTCGCATACGCATTGCTCGCCTTGCCTTCGCCGGCCAAGCTCCACCGTTGCCGGAACGCCATCGCCATTCCTCGGCTCGTAGTCGCCACCGCAACGACAAAACTCCGTTCACCCCTCTCCGACCCGCTTCCGTTGCCTCCATCTTTGTGGAAGCTTCACCGGAGGTAGTAGAGGTGAGAACACCCTTCCGCTAGCACCCTCACGCACTGAAATGACACAGCGCCGTTGGCCGTGCGCCATTGCCGCCGTCGCGGAGCTCGCACGTGGCCGGACCTCCTCGGAGCTCCTCCTGCTCAACCAACACTCGTGCTACACTCCCCACACCACCGCGGTGCTCACGCAACCGCTATGCTAGCACCACACCGCCGGTAATCACGCCGTCGCTTCGCACCGTCGCCTCTCGCCGCCACCGCACGCCACCGGCTCGCTACAGGGTCGCGCCGGTTCAACCAACCCCACCAGTCGACGCGCGACGTCACCACGAGTCCAGCGCATCCAACCTCACCGCCGGCGAGCTCGCCGTCGGCGAGAACGAGCCGGTCAACGCCGGTGCTCTGCCCTGGCTCACTGCCAGGTGGACCCTGCGTTGACTACGAGTCCCGCCTGTCAGTCCACCCACACGCGTGCACTGGGCCGAGCCCACATACTGTTCACCATGGGCCGGATTCAGTGGATGCATTTCCTTTTTCCATTTTCAGTAAATCTGATAATGCTTGTTTATTTCATATCTGGAGTTTGGTAAATCCTAATTTATTGAAATCAATTTTTTTAGACTCTATAAATGTAGATCTTTCTGTTAAAAATATAAAAGTAATTTTTGGAGAATGTCTCTAGTACTAATGTTTAAATAGTTCTTTTCTGCATTTATCAAAATTAATTGTGTTCCTACTTGATATGGTCAAATAAAATGTGATGTTTTTATGCTAGCTTTGTTATCCTGTGTAGAAGCTAGGAAAAATATAACATGCCATGTTTATGTGTAAATTGTATTTATTTCCTATTAAAATGTGTTTCTGCTATTTTCTTAGATTAATTCCTGTGGTAAATCTGTGCATAGATAAATCATGAAACTTTTTGTGTAGTCTTTGTATACCATGATCTATATAGGAAAAATATAACATGTGGTATGTTGTATGGCAGAAAAGATACTTGTAGTTCAAGTATTCTTTTCTAGGTTTTCTTTGGAAATCTCTATAGGAAATAATCTGGTAGTGTTGATCATGGAACTTTCTAGATAAATATGTTTCCAAGTAAAGAACCTGTTAAAAATAAGATATAGCATGTTTCACCCTGTTAGCTAGTAGCTCTAGTTCTAAGTGCTTTTTCTACATTTAAATTCATCTTTTTGTATCTACTAGCTGGTGGCTTTACTTTAAGTAGTTTTTCTGCAGTAGCATCCGGTAGGCTTGCTCTGTCCTCTGTAATTTTTGTAGATTTTTATGAACAGTTTATATTAGGCTTGCTGTGTAAAGTGGAACTAGCATGAATACTTAGGTTAATTATAAAAGCAATCTTTGAGTGTCTAGTTCCTGTTCAAGCATCTTCCCTGCACCATCAAGTTTATTTATATGCATTGCACACATCCAGTATCAGTAGAGGAACCCCAGGTGCCACTTCTAGAGGAAGGAGTCCAAGAGGTGCAGGAGCTGAACAAGGAGTACCACGAGCTCGACACTAACCTCTCCGAGTGCCCTGACCACCAGCCCCCCACCTTCACTCAAGGCAAGCCCTGGAGCATCCTTAAGTCTCCCAACATTTTATAATTAATCTACTTGAGTATTTTATATTGTGATGCATTAGGTGACAGGAGTTGATTGAATCTCAGTTGATGCATTACCTTCCTTGACTATTGAATTACCTACCTTGTTAACCTGCTATTTAAAAGTAAAAGCAACTGCTTAGCATGCTTAGATCAAATGGTTACATTTATAGTTATAGTATTATCCCATGGGGATAATACCAATCACGGTTGGCTATATTTTTCTATCGTGGGAAAGAACCAATGGTAGTAATGAAATGCGGTCAACTAGAAGGCAAGTGCACCAAGTGGTTTAGACTTGGGGGCAGTCCGTCCGTTGGATCGTATAGGTTTGTATACGATGGTGGCCCTCTTACATCTTTGAATGCGCCCTTTCACATAGGGGCCGTTGAGAGTATCGACCCTGAAGCCGATTAAACACTGTCCGGGCCAACTCTCAGCCTACTTCTGGCACCCTCTAGTTTGGAGATACGACATGCCCCGTGGTGGCCAACTGATTTCTCCAATTGGGTGGGTTACTCTGAGATCGCGGCAGTACTACCTGGACTTTGTTGAGCGGTAAACCAACGCATGGACCCGACGGGGGAAATGTGGGCGTGTGTTAAAGGTAATCTTGCTAGCTGATTGTATATCGATTCGAGTCGTCGCCTCCCACCGGACAGTGGGGGATTATGCTGAGCTTCACCACGGTACAACTCCATGTGACATCGATAATGGTTCTACTAAAATATGGACAAATGAACTGGATATGGTATTATCTTATTGATTGCTTAGATCAAGTGAGTGCTCTAGTACAGGTGCAAAACCTAGAGATAAATAATAGGATGGAAAATGGTTGCTCTCTTATAATCTCAGTTGTTTCATCGTTCTCGTGTTCCGCAAAAGCAAAGTTTATCCAGATCCACATAAATAGCCATGCATATCCTTGGAGTCTTTATTTTCAGTTAGACGGGTAAGTCTAGCTGAGTGCATTCCCGTACTCAGGGTTTATCCCGTTTTGTTGCAGATGGCCAAGTATACTTTGGCTATTGTAAGCACTGTCTCTATCCGGTCGAAGGAGAAGAGGAGTAGGCTTTGGGCAAGGTCTTCTACGAGCTCATCTTTTGCTGTTGTTGGATGTGATCTCGTGGGCACCCCTATTTATTAATGGTACTAGTGTGGAGTGAAACTTTGGGTTCGAGTTTTAAAACAATGTTTCATTTGACCACATGTGTTGTGGCGTGAGTACTACTTTATTTGGAACAAAGTGTTGTAATAACTTTATTTCGTACTTCAATCATTTCGTTTAATTGTTGGTTCGTTCGAATGTGCATACCTAAGTTTGCGCGATCTTGGTTGGAGATACGATTGTTAGAAATCCTTCGAGATTTCCGGACTACCGGGATTATATGGGCTCAAGTGTTTAAAGTGGTCGTTACATCGGCTACTTTGGTTCTTGATCTCTTATAATTTGGGCGGTTCTGCCACATCAGGTCAGGGTTCTCATAGCCAAGCAGGTCTAGCTTCTTCGCTTCGTGGACTTTGAGTCTTGGTTCCCGGCTCAGAGGGATCCCCGTGTTGGTCGTGATTTCGACACCACTATTCACGAGGACTTCTACAGAGCGTACGTTGAGACCAACGCTCCTCTTAGGGCTCACAGAGTTTGCCCACCGGCTCACATAGAGGGTGTCGGTGGTCCAGAGATCCTTCAGCATCTACAGTACATTCAGGGCTTATCAGATTTGATGGGATGATCTAGTGCTTATCATAAGGACTGGGTCTATCAGTTCTATGCCTCGCTGTGGATCTCCCCTGACCACGAGTTCTTTCACTTCGGCTTTCAGGGCCGTGACTTTAGGGTCACAGCAGCTCGGTTCAGAGAGCTATTCCATTTAGAGTCTTCTTCTACGAGGATTTACAGCTTGTGCTACGGGGACCAGGAGGCACCTCGCCGACCTCACGATGGGATAGTGCCATCTACAGACTACGTGAGGTCGTGCTTCCAGCTGCCTTTCACAGAGGGTTCATGCCGCACTCTGAGAGACATCACTCCTCTTGCTCAGATCCTCCACGAGGTACTGAGACCTACCATTCTTCCTAGGATTGGAGCTCGGGACACTATTACCCGTCTTCAATTGTGTCTTCTTGCTCATGTAATCCGGAAGGAAAAGTTTGATCTATGGGATTTGATCGTCAGCGAGCTAGAGGATATCATAGCTGCAGGGTTCAAAGGACACTGGCAGCTATAGTTTGCGCATTGGATTTCCTATCTGATAGTGGCTATGACTCGGTCTGGATCACTACGAGTCACTCTTACGAGGTCAGCCACTGAGTATCTCGTCTACTCGATGAGCCAGTTGGTCATTCACGAAAATCTACCTCGCCCCAGCAGAGCGTACCAACCAGGCACCAGACAGGCAGGTGTGCCACCTCAGTCGGCAGAGGACACTGACGCTACAGTTGAACAGATCGCCCAGGCAGACCTTGCAGATCTTGATGCTCAGATTGACACAGCTGCTGAGGCAGCTTACAGAGAGGATTTGGACTCTGATAGCTCTAATGAGGACTACAGGCCGATGCCTGAGTACGCACCGATGTCTCATAACCATGAGGTAGGAGGGTCAGGTCCAGCTTCAGCTCCAGTTTCAGGCACCTCAGAGGCCATAATTCTTACCCTCCTTACGAGGATGCAGAGGAGCAGTCACGACAGGCAGAGGAGCAGAGGCGGCACGCTGCAGATGTTCGGAGGCTCATAGCACAGCAGCTTGCGGCTCAGGCTCAGACTCAGGCCCGGCAGGATGAGTTTCAGCGCCAGTTCCTAGCTTATCAGATGCAGCAGGCTAAAATTCAGAAGACTCAGACTATGCTTCTTGAGCGTCTCCTTGGCTCGACCTCCGGAAGAAACCATCACTCCACAGTTTCAGATGTCCAGAGTCTCTCAGCAGCAGCCTCCAGTGATCGTGGTCCCGACTCCAGCATTATCGTCCGGAGGACAGCAGAGTCAGGCACCAGTCGTTCCACCCTTCCAGCCACGTGCCTCTCCAGAGTGCCAGTCTTCGAGGACCCAGGTGTCCTCATGGTTGGTTTCGCCCGGTGAGCTACAGTCTGGTTTCACACCTATCCGGGGAACCACCATTGCAGAGGCCTCGCGTGACCTCTCAGCCTCCTACTTGGAGATCACAGGAGATGACTCTCCCGGAGCCTCTCAACTAGACACACGGGCTTCAGAGGTTGAGGTGGATCTTCCGGCGATGGACACTTACCTTTCTTTAGTTTCCTCGTCGGAGATCGCACCAGACCAGTTCACGCAGACAGTCACCACTCCTCCAGCTGCAGTGCAGACAGATGCTATCTCAGTAGCAGTTGAGGCAGTTGAGCCAGAGGTCCCAGTTCAGACACAGGAGCAAGACGAGGCAGTTATAGTGGCAGTATCTACTCCACCTCAGTCCCAGCCAGCAGAGCTTGTGGCAGCAGTATCTCTGGTCGCTTTGGTAGTGTCTACTCCTCCATCACCTCAAGTCTTCATTCGTCGGGCTCCCAGACCCATTACTTCAGAGGTAGGACCATCAGAGGCACCAGCTCAGCCTCAGGGGAGCCAGTTGAGTCAGTAGCTCCAGAGCTTCCAGTGTTAGCTCCAGAGGTCACCCCAGCTGCGCCTACACCTGCAGAGGCCGAGGCAGATGTTGAGTCAGAAGAGTTAGATCTTCAGGATTTCATCATGCTCGATCGTCAGGCTGCAGCTTCTTCGCCTTCTACTCCAGCCCCAGATGCGTAGTTGTTGGTGCTAGACGCCGAAGGGAGAGAGAGGGTCGAGTATAGAGATAGGGGGAGGGATTCGTTTCTTTGTGTGTTTTTATAGAGATAGGGGGAGGGATTTGTTTCTTTGTGTGTTTTTATATTCCACCGCACTCATGTCATCATGTCATCTTATTACATTTGTGTATATGTGTGATGAATGATGCTTGTGAGATACTTGTGCTTGTGAGACATACTCTTGTTTTTCACTAATATATGGTGTGAGTTGTCTCTTGTTCTTGATATGTCTCTATGATCTAATGGTATTTGAGCTTCCGCATCTTACTCCAATATAAAGTTGAGAATATCATGAGGTACTCCGCTTAATATTCAAATTCATGAGTACCATGTTTGTGATTCGGTTTGGGTGAGCAAGTTTACTTCATTACAAATTCACTAACCCTTGCTCAACCATTCCAAGTCACCAAAATCCTAACCTTTCACTCTTATATCCATACTCGAGGAGTTATTGTCGTCAATCACCAAAAAGGGGGAGATTGAAGAATCATGGCCCTATTTGGTTTCGGTGATTAACGGTAATTAACGATTATTATGGCTAACGTGTGTTTTACAGAGGCTATGCATAGCTTAGCCATAGTGATCAACATGAATGGGCATGAATGGTCATCACTTAGCCCTCAAGATGGATATCGTTTCGGATTTCAAAGAGACATGTTGAAGACCCTAGAATGATAGGCTAAGTGCCATAAGGTGATGAAGGGCACTTAGAAATAGATAGGGCTTCTATTTGATCTTTGACCGTACTATCAATAGGGGTTGAGACTAGTAGCTTGACTTAGGAAAGCTTCATGACTTAGGCGTGGTGCACACTTGACTTCCTTAGCTCTAAGCAAGCCTATGGTGACCGTAAGATAGCCAAGAACTTCTTCCGAATTCATCGCGACGAAAACCAGAGTTGAAAAAGAAGTTTACTGAGCGTCGGACGCTGAGTCTGGAGGCACCGGACGCTGTCTGTCACGTCGGACGATGGCGTCGGCGCTGACGTCAGGTTGATGTAGCGTGCGTCGGCCGTCCAGTATGAGCCCCTGAGTTTCAGAGGGCGTCGGACGCTGTCCGTTGCCTAGGCGTCGGACGTAGCGTCCGTCGGTCTTCCAGTGGGGCTGTTTTCAGTGCAAAACGAAAAGGGGCATCGGACGCTGATGCCTCAGCGTCCGTCAGACTACACAGGAGCGTGCGTTGCCCAAAACAGTGTGCAGAACTAGCCGTTGGGCAGGGCAACGGACCGTCCATCGCCTGGGCGTTGGAGCGTCCGTCGCCAACTTAAAGAGCCAGCCCGAGGCAGTTTTCTGGAGGGCTATTTATAGCTCCTCACACCTCTCTCCCACCTTGCCTTTGCTCATTTCAGTTGCTGAAGTTCTTGAGAAGGTTGGGAAGAGAGCAAGAGCCCTAGAGAGAGAGAGTGATTCGCGAATCCATCCATCCTCTCCTCTAGTTCATCCAAGAGTTCAAGTGTGCATCCTCTAGTTGTGAAGCTTGAGTGAGTCAAGGGAAGATCGAGGCTTGTTACTCTTGGTGATTGACATCACCTAGACGGTCCGGTGGTGCTTGGAGGAAGGTGATCGTCGGGGAGATTGTCGGTGGCCCTTCTTCATCGACTTGTGATCGGTTGTGCGCGATTCACCGAGCCGGAGTGGCGAAGAATCAGCCCGTAGAGAGCACTCATCCCTTGTGCAGGATTGAGGGGGAGTTGTACCTTGCGAGGTGGTCCAACGAGGACTAGGGGGGAGTGTCGACTCCTCGATACCTCGGCAAAACATCACCGTGTCAAGCATCTCTTTCCCTAGCTCTTTCATACCGCATTACTTTCTGCACTTGTCTTCCAATTCATACTAGAATTGTGTAGGAAGGTTTCGCTTTCTTTTGGCTTGCTACCGCTTTCTAGTTACGACACACTATCGGTAGGCACTAGGGGGTTAATTGGCTCTTGATAGGTTTAATTCTTGTCTAGAAATTAAAAAGAGCCCAATTCACCCCCCCCCTCTTGGGAATCTTGATCCTTTCAACTCCCAATGAAGTACTTGGTGAGATCATGACTGAAGAGCAATACAATGAGGAAAGTGAAGAAGAAGAGGTCGAGGAAGAAAAGAAAGAAAAGAAGAGCTTAGCATTCAAGGCTTCTTCATCCAAGAGCAAGGGCAAAGCAAAGAAGCAAGAGTAAAGTGATGATGAAGAAGCTAGTGATGATGATGATGAGATGATGACCATCTTTGTGCGCAAGTTTGGCAAGTTCATGAAGAAGAAGGGCTATGGTGCTAGAAAGAGAAGATATAACTTCAAGGGCAAAGAATATGAGAAGAGATGCTACAAGTGCAAGAGCACCGGTCACTTGATTGTGGATTGTCCCAATCATAGTGATGATGATGAGAAGAAGAGCAAGCATGACAAGAAGGAGAAGAAGCTATCCTTCACCAAGAAGAAGAAGGGTGATTTGTAACACCCTAAAATTTGAAAATAGAAATTAGATTTGAATTTGCTTAAATTTGATTTATTTCAAATTATTTTGTGAGCATAGAATTAAATAAATAAAACTAAAACTAATATCACATGTTAGGGTTAACTTGTGTGATGCATTTCATGCCCCTGCATTTTCTCTGTGTTGCTGGGTTTTCAAAATACCCAAAAAGGAATTTCAAAATTCAATTGAAAATCAATTTGCAAAATAAAAGGAAAAAAAAATAGAAATCCTTTCTCTCCTCTCTATCTGGCCTGAGAGGCCCGCTGGCCTGCTTCCCATCCTCCCCCTCCTTCTTATCCGCATGGGCCGGCCTACCCCCATGCCACGACCCAGTTTGCCTGGAGGCCCGCTCGGCCGCCGTTCCCCTCTCCTTCCTCACGCTGACATGCCAGGCCCGCGTGTCAGTTTTCCCCCTCCCTCCAATCGAGTCCGGGCAGGACTCTGCCGCGCGCCACGCCGCGTCCACCGCGTCCGAACCGCCGTGTGCGGACTCCTCGCTCCCCTCCGCATAGGACTCTCGGTCCGCGCCCCCCTTAAATAGCGCGGTACACCACGTTGCTCCCCATCCCCCGCAGCCGTCTCGCCGTGCCCAGCCGCAACCGAGCAGTTCGCCGCCGCCGAGACAACCGCCGTCGTTCCGCTCGATTCCGACTGCGGTAAGCTCCCCGAGCCTCGCGTTAGCTTCGGGTGTCTGTGGAACACCATCCCCCTCTCTATTCTCTCTCTTCCGCACTCGGTTTGGCCTTGCCGCCGTTCTGCAGAGAGCCGTCGCCGCGGTTCACCGCCATCGGCCCTCCCCATTCTCCTTCGAGCCCTGCGGTTGCCCTAGTGGTGTTCGCCTCTCTCTCCTCTCTCTCCCCGACCAAATTCCGAGCGAAACCGAGCACCCTAGCCCGCTTTTGCCTCACACACCGCCGTTTGCAGAGTGCCGCCACCGCTGTTGCTTGTCGCCGGCTACCCTTGGGCCATCCTGAGCCTTGCAAGTCGTGTAGATGGGTTCGCCGTTGTCTCCTCGTTCCTCCGGTGCTCTCGGTTTTGAAAACGGGGCACCAGAGCTCCCGAACGGCCTACGCCGACGAGCCTTGGGCTCGGCCGGCCATGGCGCCGCCGTGCGCCGCCGTCCTCCGGCCTTTGCGCCGCCCATCTCCTCCCTCTCCTCTCAGATCTAATCTGAGCCGTCGATTTCAGATCCAGTGAACCAGATCGCCCCGTACCCCTTCGCGTGGCAAATATGCTAAAGAGACCCTGTCTTTTTCCCCTCTCAACCCACAGTCCTGAAGACGCCTTTCAGCTTCGCGCTTTCCCCTCGAGAAAACGTAATCTCCTTTAATTCTGATTTAATTCGAAAATAAAAGAAAATTTCTATTTTCAGTTTTGCCACTGATTTTCAAAAGCTTATATTTTGCTCGTTTTAGATCCAAATCGATCCGTTCAAGTTGCGTTAGATCCGTAATTTCATGCTCTATCCAGTAGTATAGATTTCACCTATGTTAATTACTTTTGAAAATCAAAGTAAATTAATTTGGTAATGCTTTAATCTTGCCCTTTTCAAAATCTTGTTTAATCTCTAGTTTGTTCGTTTTAGATCTGTTTTGTCTCGTTCGAGTTTCGTTGGTTTCGTAACGATAAGACCTACCTGTTAGTAACAATGTTAAATATGTTTTATTCTCTGAGATAAAATGATAATTGATTAATCTATATAATCAATGGTTTTCTAATTAAAATCAATTAGGGTTTTCCACCTCGGCTTTTCATAAAACAAAACATACTTAGTTTAATCTTGTTTTTACAAAGCAAAGTAATGTGACTTAATTTAATTTGGGTATTTCTCTGAAGTATCCAATATATGCTTTTTAAATAAAATAAATGAAGTTTAATTATCTTAGAAAAGCTAATCTTCGGTAGTCGTTTCTTTTCGTTATAGATCCGGTTAGCGTGATTCTCGCGTCTGCGTGATCGTAGCAAGACGTAGATTTCTTTTAAATCTTTTTCATTGATTGGTGTATTGTTCTAAAGTAGATATATTGTATGCTTTGTATGATTGTTCAGATGCTTGTGTTGTGTTTATGATCTTGTCCAATCGGTGAGATTTACGTGGAGATCAAGAAGAAGTCATCGGAAGATCGAGAATCAAGTGAAGAAAGGATCTAAGAGTTTAAGGCAAGTTTAACATGGGATCATCCTTGTTACCTATTCACTTTAATTCATCTAATCATATTGCATGTGTCTAAATTGATTCCTATTTAGATCTATACCATAGCTTGTTACCTTGTATCTTGTCACCATGGGTTTCTATGCATATGGGTAGCTCTGCTATGCTTTACATGATGAACATGGAATCGAATATTGATTAATGATATATGCAACAATGAGATAAAATTGGCTTTTATAGCAACATGGAATAGGACCCCACTGTAGGGCAAAAGCTGGGACTTAAATGCAACCATGAGTGCTATAATGGCTCTGGCTTTAGTCAAGTATGAAGATTCGTACTAGCATGTTGGCAGTTCGTGAAAGGCACCATTGCCGAGCTGGTTGTATGGCATGTCCTAGGGTGGTTACCGCTTCGAAAGGTACCATCGAGTAGGGGCTTTACATACCCCTTGCCCTTGGGTCTGTAGGGTCTGTCAACATGTTGGGAAGACTTTTGAAAGGCTTCATAGTGTACCCTGCCCGCTCACCTTGGAAGTGTTTTGGGAGTCATGATCCCGGGCATATGGGAAACACGGCTTGTGGGTAAAGTGCGTAACCTCTGCAGAGTGTAAATCTATCATGATAGCCGTGCTCACGGTCACGAGCGGCCTGGAAAACTCACAGTGTTAGTTACTCCTGTTGTTGAACAACTTATGATGGTAAGTTTGGAGATATGATATATGAGATTGTTTCATTAATGATCATGTGGTTACCAACTGGGTTAAGCATAACTAAAGCTAAGTGTTGGTAAAACTTGACCAAGTTAAAAGCAACCGCAGTAAGCCAGTGTCAGCCTTTTTGAGCTTCATAACCCTATGTTATTCTTGCTGAGTACGTTAAGTGCTCACCCTTGCCTTATCAACCATATCAGATTGCAAAGAGCAACAGTTAAAGGAGTTAGGCTTATGATCAACCAGTCAGTTGTCCCTGTGAAGTTGGAGTCCTCATCTGAAGTTCGGAGTTGTCTTCCCGCTATTTGCTGTGTTAAGGTTATCCTTTGACCTTATATGTTATGTATTTAAGTATTGTCTTTTGATACTTCCTTAATTTGTGGCTATATGTGAGATTTGACTTCCTGGGCTCACCTATGGTGTAAATCTAGTTTTGTTCTTAAAACGGGGTGTGACATGAATCCTATGTAGTGACTTGGGATGATAGTGACTCTTCCGATGATGATTCTAGTGATGATGAGAAGAAGACCAAGAAGAAGGCTTTGGCAAGCATTGCTATCAACAACAAGCCATCCATCTTCGACACTTCATCATGCTTCATGGCTAAGCCGACTAAGATACAATCTCATAGTGATAGTGATAGTGATGATGATAGTAGTGATGAGGAGGAGGAACTAGTTGAGATGATGAAGCAAACTTATGAGTGCTTTGAGAAAAAGAGAAAGGAGTGCAAAGAATTGAACAAGAAGCTTAAGGCTCTTGAACAATCCTTTGATGAGCTCAATGGCTCTCATGAGAGGCTAATGGAAGCCCATGAGAAGCTTGAGAGGACTCACTACAAGCTTGAAAAGGCTCACTCCTCTCTCCTTGATCAAAGCAAGGATAAGGTTGTTGCATCATGCAATATTGGAATAACTTGTGATATTCTAGATGAATCATTTTTCACCCCTATCATTGTTGCATCAACCAAGACACAATGTAGCACCTCCACTTGCACATCTACTAGTGATAGCTCAAAGGATGATGCTACACTAGTGATTGAAAATGAAAAATTGAAAAATGATGTTAATGAACTCACTTATGTTGTGGGTAAGGCATATGGTGGAGATGCCCGCTTGCTAAAGTGCTTGGGTAGCCAAAGATTTTCCCACTATAAAGAGGGATTGGGCTATACCCCCAAGAAGGGCAAGTCGGCCTTTGTAACTCCTAAGCCTAGCTTTGTGAGGAGCAATGGCCGGTATTGCACAAAATGCAAGCAAGTGGGGCATGTCGACCAATATTGCAAACTTAACATAAGCCAAACCAAGTTTGCTAAACTACCTCTATGCACTTTGATTCATGTTATATGCTTACCAAAAGTGCTAAAGGTATCATGGCTAAGTATGTTGGCATATCCATTGTTGGCCCAAAGAAGAAGGCTATTTGGGTGCCATAGTCCTTGGTCACTAACTTTGGAGGATCCAAACAAGTATGAGTACCTAAGAAGAACTAATTTGTTTTGTAGGTCAATTACAAAGCCGGAGGAAGGCATTGAGTGCTTGATAGTGGGTGCACTCAATACATGACCGGGGATTCTAGAATATTCAAATCAATCAACTCCAACACCAATGATGGCATTGATAGTATTACATTTGGTGATAATGGCAAGGGCAAGGGTCTTGGTAAGATTGCAATATCCAATGACTTGAGCATATCCAATGTCTTGCTAGTTGAGAGCTTGAACTTCAATTTGCTATCGGTAGCTCAATTGTGCGATCTTGGATTCAAATGCATATTTGGAATAGATGATGTAGAGATCATTAGTGTAGATGGTTCAAACTTGATCTTCAAAGGCTTTAGATATCAGAACCTCTACCTAGTTGATTTCAATGCTAGTGAAGCTCAATTGTCAACTTGCTTGCTCACCAAATCAAGTATGGGTTGGTTATGGCATAGAAGGCTTGGTCATGTTGGGATGAAGCAATTGAATAGATTGATCAAGCATGACTTAGTAAGAGGCTTGAAAGATGTTGTATTTGAGAAGGATAAACTTTGTAGCTCTTGTCAAGCCGGCAAACAAGTTGGTAACACCCATCCAAAGAAGGGCATGATAAGCACTAGTAGAGCATTTGAGTTCTTGCACATGGATTTATTTGGACCAATAACATACACAAGTATTGGAGGGAACACGTATGGATTTGTGATAGTGGATGATCTCACAAGATATACTTGGGTATTCTTTCTCAATGACAAGAGTGATACATTTGCCACATTCAAATCCTTTGTCAAGAGATGTCATAATGAATTTTAAACAACCATCAAGAAAGAGAGAAGTGACAATGGAAGTGAATTCAAAAATACAAGAGTTGAAGAGCTATGTGATGAGCTTGGAATCAAACATCAACTCTCGGCCAAGTACACTCCACAATCAAATGGCCTTGTTGAGAGAAAGAATAGAACATTGATTGACATGGCAAGGTCTATGCTTAGTGAGTACAATGTGAGTCAATCCTTTTGGGCCGAGGCTATCAACACCGCTTGCTACTCTAGCAACCGGTTATATTGTCATCCATTGATGAAGAAGACTCCATATGAGCTATTAAATGGAAGAAAGCCCAACATTGCATACTTTAGAGTCTTTGGGTGCAAATGCTACATCTTGAAGAAAGGCACAAGACTTGGGAAGTTTGACAAGAAGTGTGATGAAGGGTTCTTACTTGGTTACTCAACCACAAGCAAAGCCTATAGAGTGTGGAATTCGGCTAGTGGTATACTTGAGGAGGTTCATGATGTTGAGTTTGATGAAACCAATGGCTCTCAAGTTGAGAATGATAACCTAGAAGATGTGAGTGGTCCTCAATTGGCAAATGCTATGAAGAGCATGGATATTGGTGATATTAGGCCAAGACAAGTGATTGACATTGAAGATGACAAAGATCAAGTACTCAACTCACCTCAAATGCAAGCTAGTAGCTCTCAAATGCAAGATCAACAAGTTGCTAGTTCATCTCAACCAAGCTCAAGCAATCAAGTTCCTATCCTCCAACCAACTAACATTGCAAGAGATCACCCCATTGATCAAATAGTTGGTGACATTACAAGTGGTGTTCAAACAAGATCAAGATTGGCATCCTTTTGTGAGCACTACTCCTTTGTATCATCCATAGAGCCAACAAAGATTGATGAAGCCCTACAAGATGTTGATTGGGTCAATGCTATGCATGAAGAACTCAACAATTTCACTAGGAATCAAGTTTGGGAACTAGTTGAAAGACCCAAGAACTACAATGTGATTGGCACAAGATGGGTATTTAGAAACAAGCAAGATCAAGATGGTATAGTTGTGAGGAACAAAGCAAGATTGGTAGATCAAGGATACACTCAAGTTGAGGGTCTTGACTTTGGAGAAACTTATGCACCGGTTGCAAGATTAGAGGCAATTAGAATTCTATTGGCCTATGCATGTGCACACAACATCAAGCTATACGAAATGGATGTGAAGAGTGCTTTCTTGAATGGATACATCAATGAGCTAGTATATGTTGAGCAACCTCCCGGATTTGAAGATGACAAGAAGCCCAACCATGTGTACAAGTTGAGGAAAGCTTTATATGGCTTGAAGCAAGCACCTAGAGTATGGTATGAAAGATTGAGGGACTTCCTTCTATCTAAAGGGTTCATTATGGGGAAGGTTGATACTACTCTCTTCACCAAATAGCTTGGCAAAGATCTATTTGTGCTTCAAATATATGTGGATGACATCATATTCGGTTCAACCAATCAAGATTTTTGTGAAGAATTTGGCAAGATGATGGCAAATGAGTTTGAAATGTCAATTATTGGTGAAATTAGCTACTTCCTTGGTCTTCAAATCAAGCAATTGAAGAATGACACCTTTGTGAGTCAAGGCAAGTACATCAAGGATATGATGAAGAAGTTTGACTTAGAAGATTCAAAAGGCATTAGCCCTCCAATGGGCATTAATGGACACTTGGATAGTGATGCTAGTGGCAATATGGTGGATCAAAAGTTGTATCGGTCAATGATTGGAAGCTTACTCTATGTGACCGCTTCTAGGTCGGATGTGATGTTTAGTGTATGCAGGTGTGCAAGATTTCAAGCCTCTCCAAGAGAAAGTCACTTGAAGGCTACAAAGAGAATATTGAGGTACTTGAAGCATACACAAGATGTTGGATTGTGGTATCCCAAGGGGTCTAACTTTGAATTGATTGGATATTCGGACTCCGACTATGCGGGATGCAAGATTGATAGAAAGAGCCCATTGGGCACATGTCAAATGCTAGGCATGTCACTTGTATCTTGGTCATCAAAGAAGCAAAATAGTGTTGCACTCTCTACCGTCGAAGCCAAATACATAAGTGCGGGTAGTTGTTGTGCTCAATTGCTTTGGATGGAAGCAACCTTTAATGACTATGGAATCAACTTCAAGCAAGTGACATTGCTATGTGACAATGAAAGTGCGGTGAAGCTAACCAACAATCTGGTTCAACATTCAAGAACCAAGCACATTGATGTGAGGTACCACTTCATAAGAGACCATCAACTCAAGGGTGATATCAAGATCACAAGTGTTGGCACCGATGATCAACTTGCCGACATATTCACCAAGCCACTTGATGAGAAGAGGTTTTGCAAGCTAAGAAATGAGTTGAACATTCTTGACTTCTCAAATATGTGTTGATGCACCCCCATATATGACATGCCTCTCCTTCGAGCTATACAAGGTACAAGTTGATTGACATGTCATTCATCCATTATTAGGATTTGTTAGTGCATCTAGACATCAATTCATTAGGCTCATTCATGAAAAACAAATGATTTGATGCTTATATGGTACCACTATTGCTTCTATGATTGACTTGATCTAGTGGTAGCATATGACACATTTGTGGGCTTGCAATCCTAGAGTTTGATCTAGATCATGAATTTCAAATGTTTAGCTCAACATGGGCAAGATAACCATTCTAGGATGTGTGAACAAGCTTGTCCATGGTTTAAACTGAGTTAAATAGCTTGGCGCAAGTAATCTAGATTGAACTACAACTAACACTTCTCTCCAATAATCAAACCTTTGAGCACATCTTTTATGATAATAGATGACAAAGGGGGAGAATTTAGTAGCAAGTAGTACAAAGAAAAAATAATTTTGAAAATTTTTGAACATGAAAGCACACAAGTAGGGGGAGCAAGCCTATGAATATAGTTGTGCATATCTTTGTGCATTCATAAGTGCTTGCTTGCATATGTTCTTATATTCATGATATGCTTGTGTGGTGATTGCTAGAAACACAATCTCTTGGTGCTTGAAGAACTAGCATGATTAGGTCTTGAGTTTTTCATGTGGTATCTAGTTCTCTCAAAGTGTCTCCAAGTTGTTTTTCAAAGGGTTTCTAGGCATTCATGGTGCTAAGGATGGTCAATGTTGCACTCTGATTGGTATCACGCTTCAAAGGTCCATCCTACACACCTTAGCATCATTTGGTAGCATTTACTCTCCCACAATTCTTATTCATGCATATGTGATCAAAATGAACCAAACTCATATATCACATATGTAGGGGGAGCTAATACTACCAAAGTGCTTTAGGTTCATGCTATTGATTGACAAGCACTTAGCTAACTAGAATTGCATTGGATAGGTGGCCTTGCACCCTAAGTAGAGCTAGAGCAAAAAGCTTCGCTTAAGTTTTATCTAACCATTTGCTCTAGTGATTTGTAGAATTTTTATTAGGCTATTCACCCCCCTCTAGCCATCTAGGACCTTTCAGCCGGGCGGCCACCAGGGCTTTATTGCTGGGCGGCTACATCTAATGGACATGCAGTCGGTCGTAGGCTCCGTTTCCTTCTCCCTGTCCCCTACTTTGTCTCTGTCTCGTGCTTCTACATCTTCTCAACATCCACCGTCGCATCCATCTTCTCAACTGCCATCGTCGCAATCCATCTTCTCAACATCTACCGTCGCATCCATCTTCTAAACAGCCACTGTCGCAATCCATCTTCTCCTATACTATATCTTGTACTCCATAGAGTGTAGTGGTAGAGCAGTGTAGCTGCTAGCGATGGCGACGTCGACTCGCCTCCTGATCAGCCTCCTGGCGCTGATGGGCGTCCTCCTCGGGTCGGGAGCCGCGACGGCCATGTAGGCGCCCACCAGCACCTCGACTCCTGTCGTGGCTGCCCCTTGCTCCCCACGTCAATGTGTAATGGAATTCTTGGACACTGCAACAAATCCCACGATGTGTCTCTACACTGGCGCGTCGGGTCCTTGCTGCGAGGCACTTCTCTACGTTGTCGATGTTTTGCCAGACAGCATAGAGAGCGGCCAAGGCGTGTGCTGCCTCTGCACCTACGCCTTAGTCCTTAAATCTCCCGCCCTCATCAACTGTTATGTGGCGTGCAGTGGTAACTACACAACCTCTAGGAGTGGATAAGGTCCACTTTTGGTCCCATCGGTGACAGTGACTGTGACGGTAAGTTGCATCTAGTTCTTCGTTGGCAATTTTTTATGACTTTATTAGTAGTCAGTGGTGTACGTTGCATCCAGTTCTTCGTTGGCAGTTGTTTATGGATTTAGTAGTTAGTGGTGTAGGGCGGAGGACTTGGTAGGGTACATTGATCTCCGTGTGGCATGCTTTGTTGGAGTGATTAAAAACTAATCACATGCCGGTTGTATAGCTGCATGTAGAGTAACTAGCCCGCCGCCTCCGTCGGCTCAACGTGCTAGAGCAAGAGGAAGGGAGGAGGAGCCCAGTGCTGATTTGATGGTTGCCCTCATCGTCGGAGGGGTTGTGATTGACAGTAGTTTGATCACACTCCTAGTTTTATGGCTACGATCTCGATCCTCTGCCTCAAAGAGCACCGCCAGCTCTACTTACTTATCTTTAGGACTTGAGTGACTGTCGGTTAGGTTACATGATATACTCTATAAATAGCAAGACCTAAGGAATGAGAAAGACATCCAATCAATCAAATACACAACTTAGTTTATTCCGGCCACCGGCCAACCCTAGGAGTAGGAGTAGAGTAGATTTCGGTAAACCTTTAACGGACCGGGTTGCATCGACCAGATCGACCTCCTGTTTGCTTGTATATTGAAGCATCTAGGACCCATTATCTAGGAGATTAACGATAATGATAGATCACTATGACTAATGTATGTTTTGCAAAGACAAAAAAGATTAAGTTAGGTCATATGTGATGGCAAGTGAATGGACTTAATGGTATTCATGCCCCCAAGGTGGATAATTCTGGAAATCCTGAGCACAACTCAACTCAACTCAACTCTAACTCCCACACTAGACTAACTACTAAGATAATCTAAGCAAATGACCTTGTAGGCTTGTCCACCATGAGTGAATAGGGGGGTGAGCCTCTATTTATAGTGGGAGGTGGAGTAGGGGCTACTCAACCGCCACGTCATCGATCCAGGAGGCTTCAATTCTGGTTCCTTGGATCCACCGCCTCCAAACCGACTTAGAATGGAGGGTTAGGATTTCCATCATGTCTTAAATGTATGGGGGAGTCACCAGGCGCAGCAGGGAGCCTAGGGGGTATAAGCCGACCCCCCCTATGGTAGGTGGGCCCTGCCCCAGGCTTCTAGAAGGTGTCCCCCCGGTCAGGAACCAAGTGGGAGGGTATTGCCCCCTTTAGGGTGTCGGTCGACCCCCCTAGGGTCCCTGGCCCCACCTCTGCCTTCTGGAATGAGGTCTCGCTTGTAATGGACCTTGGTTGATCCTTCCGAAGTGTTTGTCACGTTGGTTCTCTTGATGTGGGCCCATGGACCCTTGTGCACTTGATCTGGAGCGTTAAATTAAAGCACATGTTGCATCCAAGGGTTGGAATGGCTTTGACATGGATCATGCTGGCTTGGCTAGCCGGAAGGGTCCAAATGAGTATCGACCGATCATGATTTGACTCCTTTTGAGCCTGGATTTCTTGTGGAAGCTCCTGGACATGTCAGGAGTCTCATGGTATAGACATTTTGGAGTTTGGCTCAAATCACACATCAGGAGATGTGCAAAAGGAGCTTCAAGCATTGCTGATTGGCCTAAAATATTATTCAATGCAAAACAAATCCTTCCAAGTACATGTGGAACTTATTAGTGGTAAACATGTTCATGCAGTGTTATTCTACCCTTGATCCTGAGGCTGTTGACGGTATCTTAGATGTGTAAAAGTATATCATTCTTAGTGTCAACAGTAGGCACTAGAGGGTGATTGACATTTGTTAGGTTTTAATATTTGCTTTAGAAATTTAAAAGAAGCCCAATTCACTCATGGGGCTGCATTGCTTCAATCTCACATGACTCATTGCTTCAAGCTAGTTATTGGCTCTATTAGATTGACGATCTAATAGATTCATTAAGTTATCGATATTGTTTGTTATGCATTGTTTATTTATTGCAACAATATCTTGCCCAATCTCAATGAACGGATTGGCATGTGCGTTAATTCTATCTAGATCTATTGTTTCCAATGCTTTCACTATTATACGTGTCGAGGCAGTAGATCTAAGACCCTATCGGCTAATCCGTTGGTCATGATTGTTACATGTTGCGGGTTCGAGACATACGTTTGGTCATTAGATTGTTTTGAGAATGGTTGGATCTAGTCTAACATATGTGGTACGGCTGCATCTACCGACCCCACTGTCATTTGTGTTGGGTTATATCTGTCCAGTCTTAGATCTGTCTGGGGCTGAGCGTATGGATCTTGTTCAAGCTTCATGGATCCCATATCGGCTAACGTAGCCGATCTGGTTATGCTTCAATCATACAATGTATGTACTTTATCGTTCTAATTTGTTGGATCTATTAAATGTACTGGATGTGGTTCAACTTGTTTACTTTTATGCCTGCATGGAAACACCCCAATGCTAGTAATTGAGTTGGGTTATCGCGTTAATTATCATCATGGATGCATGGCATCACACCTTTGTTGATGGTTAATCTTTATCCTATATACTTAGCAGATTTAATGGTTTGGGTCGATAGTGTCACATGCATCGTATATTTAACTTACTGTTGTCATATGATCGGCTGATTATACACTTTATGCATGACATACTGCAATAGCTGCTTCACACTATTTGGAGTTGACTATCTAGTCAATGTCCTTCACTCATCGGCTATGCGAGAGCCGCACATCTATAGAACTATCTGACAACAACCGGTAGGTTCCATAATTTGATATTTCATCTCCTTGTCAATTACAATTCAAATTAACTGGCACATTGACTGGCACGCCTGAGATCAATCTCCGAAGTGGCCTGAGCCGCTTAAGAGGTTTAGGAGATCAAGCTTCACTGTTGCACGGTCTCCGCAGACCTTGCGCGGTGCTGACGCCAGAATCCCCATTTTCGGCGTCAACAATAATTAGCAAGGGGTACTATAGAGTATAGACATTTAACATCTTCTATGCATTAAAAAAGAATATGAGAAGCCGTTTTGACAAAAGTTTTTTAAAACGACTTCTGCTCCTTCTCGAAGAAGCCACTTTTCAGAGAAGCCAGAGCTTGAGCTGTTTTTGGAAGAGCTAGAGCCCTGCCAAACAGGCCCGTAATGTATGAACACATGCTTGAATCTGTCTCTCGTCATGCAAAAAAACTTGTGAGCCGGAAACAAAAACGATGCGTTTCTCCAGAGGTTAAAAGGATGTACTGTGGCATATTAGCAAGCAAAATGAGAGTTGTTGTTTTCGTAGCATAAAACAAACTATTTAACATTTTTTTTCAATCGCCATGTAGCGCATTTTATTTGGCGGATGTTTCAAATTGGATTTGGTTTACGTCTACCAAAACAAAGCTATGTTAATTGTTTTGATCCTTGGCTTCAACAAATAGATAATATCCTACATGTTTTTAAGAGTTGCTGATTAGACTTGTCTTTGGTATATCTTTTTTTTCTCGATCGGGTGATCAAACCATTTTTCATTAAGAGGATGTGTAAGCAAGTGTTATAGGGACATCAGGAATTCAGGATGCTGGCGAGGGGCAGCGCCGACCGATCAAATGTTAAAGTGGGTAAGTTGTATCCTTGAGTCCTTCTCCAACGCTCCAAGGTGGAGTATTGTCCCAATGTCCATGTTAGCACCAAATGCAGTTTGCCGACTATGAAGAAACAGTGCAAAGACAGTGGCAAGCCCCAGGTCAAGACGCCGACCCGCTCACAAGGTTTGACAACAAGCTCAGATCCCTAGTCAAGGAGCTGCAAAGATGGGCAGCGACCAAGGTTGGCTCCATCAGGGACCAATTGTTGATGGCAAGAGATATCGTTCGTCAGCTAGATAAGGCTAAGGACGAAAGGGGGCTAGCGATCCATGAACCGGAGCTATGCCGGAGGATGAAGCTAAACTGCTTGGGCCTCTCGTCGCTGGTACGCACCGTGGCCCGGGAGCGTTCCAGGGTCAGGAAACTGAGTGAGGGAGATGCCAACATGGCATACTTCCACTTGATTGCCAGAGGGCGCAAGAGGAAAAATTTCATCCCCTACCTGTCACTACAGAGCCAATCCTTAATAGAGCACGACGTCGTGGCGACAGCACTATACGACCATTTCTCCGGGGTGTTCGGTACAGCTTCAACCGGCGCCACAACACTGGACCTCACAAGACTTGGGATTCAGAGCATAAACCTGGAGGATCAGGAACGTGCTTTTATCGAACAAGAAGTGTGGGCAGCAATCAACGACATGCCATTTAACCGAGCTCCTGGACCGGACGGTTTCACAACAAGTTTTTACAAGTCAGTTTGGCCGCTGATTAAGGAAGACTTCATGGTTGATGTACACGTGTTTGCCTATACGAACAGCAGAGCCTTCGCCAAATTGAATAATGCTCTGATCGTGCTAATACCAAAAAAGTTAGGTGCTCGCTGCCCGGCGGACTTCAGACCAATATCGATGATTCATAGCATGGCGAAAATCATCTCCAAGGTGCTCGCGCTGCGGATCGCCCCAAGACTGAATGAGATGGTGTCCAAGAATCAAAATTCATTCGTCAGAGGAAGAACAATACACGATAACTACAAGTACATCCAATGTGCGGCAGCTCTGAGCAGGAAGAAAAATATCCCGATGGTGCTCCTAAAGCTTGACATATCCAAGGCTTTTGATACCCTATCATGGCCCTTCCTGCTGGACGTCCTGAGAGCACGCGGATTTGGTGCAACATGGCGAAGATGGATTGCCTCTCTGCTCAGCACGACATCCTCTCGAATTATGCTCAATGGGTGGCAGGGTGAAGCATTACACCACCAGAGGAGGGTGTGCCAGGGAGACTCCCTATCCCCACTCCTCTTCATTGTTGCCATGGACGTACTACATCGTCTCTTCGTCAAGGTGAGCTGCGAGGGGTGCTACGTCCTATGAAGCCGGACGCGATCAAATACCAATGCAGTTTCTATGCGGACGATGTCATTCTTTTCATCCGCCCAACACGTTGTGAGGCGACATCCTTCAGGTGTTCGGGCAGGCCTCAGGACTGCATACAAATTTGGCCAAATGCTCGATCACACCGATCTTCGCTGGGGTAGATGCACTGCCTGACATCGTCAGCATTCTAGGCTGTCAAATTCAGGAATTCCCCATTCGATACTTGGGTTTACCGCTGACGACGAGGAAGATAGCCAAAGCCGGTTTTCAGAGTTTGGTAGACACGGTGGATCGCAAGCTGCCGCCTGTTCATGGGACCTTGATGGCTCGGAGTGGGCGATTGGTTTGGATTAAGTCAGTCCTCAGAGCAGTCCCGATCTACACCATGATGGCGGAAAATTTGCCAACTTGGGCACGTAAGGAGATCGACAGCATCTGCCATAAATTCCTTTGGGCTGGGAGAGATGACTCGGTGCGCGGCAAGTGTCTGGTGGCATGGCAAACAGTCTGTAAGCCGACCGAGCTGGGGGGGCTTAGGTATAAGCGACCTCAAACTTGTTGCCTTCGCACTACAAACAAGGTGGCTTTGGCTACAGAAGGTCGACAACGATAGAGCTTGGAGCTAGCTGCCGATCACCATTCTGCCGGAGGTACACGCCTTCTTCAGAGCTTCCACAATCATAGTGCTCGGAGATGGTCGTAGCACACGGTACTGGACAGACAGATGGATGGGCAGCGAGGCTCTCGCAGACCGTGCGCCATACCTGATCCAGCATATCTCAGTCAGGGTGAGGAGCACACTCATGGTCAGTGATGCACTTCATAACAGACACTGGATCCGGGGGATCAGAGGTGCCCTTTCAGTCTCAGCCATGGCGGAGTATTTGGAGCTCTGGGGGGTTCTACGGAATGTAGAGCTCAGTGCTACACCAGACAAGACGATCTGGCGTTGGACCGCGAATGGTATTTATACTACAAAGTCTGCCTACACCATCCTGCACAAGGGTGTCATAGAGTTCAGAGGTCACCGATTCATATGGAAAACTTGGGCGCCATCGAGAGTAAAGATCTTCCTCTGGCCCGTGTTCCGTCGAAGGCACTGGACAACTGACCGGCGGGAAAGGCATGGTTTGGATGCGACCGACCGATGCTACCTCTGCGATCAGGAATAAGAAACGATCGACCATCTGCTCACACCCTGCTCCTTCACCAGAGAGCTCTGGCACAATGTAGTGCAGGCGCTCGACTGACACTCTCCACAGGGTCAGCCAACAACACGTCGCTGGTGGTGCGCCCTGCGTGCGCTCTAGACCGGGGATGGGAGGGACGGGATCGATAGCCTGCTCGCGCTTGTGTCATGGAAAATCTGGAAAAAACGTAATGCTAGATGCTTTCGAGATGCGGCATCCACTCTGAACGACCTACTGCAGCTCATTTGGATGTAGGCCGACCGCTGGATCGCTGCGGGCGCCAAGGGACTCGCCGCTCACTCAAACGGATAGGCCGAGACCCTGTTGTTTGTCTCTCTTTCCTGCTTTGCTACGCCTGTAGGCTGTCTTCAGCTTCTTGTAACACCTAGTGTGTGTTGTGGACGAAGTGGGCTTCTCTTGTATTTTCGTACTTCTATCTTCTTAATACAAAGAGATACGCATACTCATGCGTATTCGAGAAAAAAAAAGCTCAACAGCAGCCTCAAAGAAGGACAGAGACGCTTGCAGAGGCTGCGTTGGTTTCATCGGACAAAAGACTGAGGCACCTGCTCAATCATGCATTGCAACCAAGATATGACGTCCTTTATTCAGAGACCACACATCATATGTATAATAAAATAAAAAAGTGTAAAGTAGACGGAGTATGGACCCCAATATGATCAGAACATGTTGCGACTTGCATTGTAGAAATGACTGCTATCTAGACTATGCCACAACCGCAAACCCTCCTACCCCTTTCGCGAGGCGTGCGGAGTTCGACCTGCCAGCCTACGTCGCGGTCGCTCTCGCCGAAATCCGTCACGATTCCGAGCTTCAATACACGACTAGCACAATCAGCAATTGCCTTGCCGGATCCACCCCGTCGGACGCCGGGGTTAAACTTTTCACGGTATAAGTACCGCTGCTGCCGCACTCGCTCGGTGCTCGTTCGATCTCGACATCTAGCCATTCGCCACCTCTGCCATGGCAATGGAAGAGCTCGACGAGTTCGAGGTGATGTGGCCGGAGCCGGAGACCTGCCACGCGCACGAGCCGCCGACGCCGCCGAGCTCGTCGCCTGTGCCGGTGCAGGCGGCGACGCAGCCATCCGACGCGCCCACAGCGCGCTCTCGGCCCGTGGACGTGCCCGGCGGCCGCCCCAAGGCTGCCCGTTCCTGGCGCTGGAACGGGCGCGGGCCGAGAGACGACGGTGGATTGGTGGTGCACGTACCGTGTACCTCGATTTGTATCCACGATCAAATTAATGGAAATCAGTAGTAGTACTGTACATGGTGAGTACCGATCGATTTGGGTGTTGGATTATTTGAACCAGACTAGATGGTTCTTATTACCTTTCTCTTGACGGCTCCGGCACACAATCATCTCTAGTAAAATACTGTACCACGGATTAAATTGTACAGTACCTATTTTGCCGTGTGACAATTCTGTCAAGATGACTTTGTACTGTGTGCTGGAGTTCTGCACGATATTTGATCTTCTCTTCTTCACAATTCTCACGAGCATCAAACCAAAAACTGGTACAGAGGAGTATCCGCAGATGCATGCCAGGTGGCAGCTCACGAGAGGGTGTGCACCGCACTCCAAATCAACCGCCCGGTCGGGTCGGCCCCCTTCCTTCCTTCCTTGCAGCGTATGCCAACACAGTGCCCGCTAATGCCATTGCAGTCTAGCTTCCCACACAAGGAAGAATGCTTGGTCGCCAAGGCACGCCACCGTCGTCTCCTTCCAAAGCGCACCTCTCTATATATTCAGCCGAGCCATGGACGTCCATCCCTGCCCGTCGCCGACGGCGAGGGGCCATCATCAATCGTATCATATCAAAATCATGGAGGAATTCGACGAAGCTGAAATCCTATGGCCCGCTGCCGCTGGCGGCGGATCCCCCGACGACCGTGGCAACAGCCAAGGCAACGACGACGTCGTCAGCAACGGCGGCGGCGGCGAGGCGGCGCCGCTTGTGCCTTGTTCAGTTCGTCCCATCAAGGTGGCCGCACCTCGGTCATCAAACGCCACCACCGCGCCGGTCGAGATCTCTCGCCGGAAGCGGCGGTGCCGCCCCTGGCCGGCGTCGGAGTATTACACCACCACGTCCGATCAAGAAACAGCCGACGTCGGCGGCGACGAGGAGGACGAAGAAGAAGGTCGTCGTAGTCCCGACGATGCGAAAGGGCGGATGACTACTACTAGCGACGACGGTGCGGTGATCGTGCCGCCGCACGTTCTTGTTGCACGGAGGAGGCTGCTGGTGGCGGCGGGTGGCCGGACGGCGGCGTACTCCATGTGCGCCGGCAAAGGGAGGACGCTTAAAGGGCGGGACCTCCGCGATGTCAGGAACCTCGTGCTCAAGATGACCGGCTTCATTGAGGAATGAACTGAACACGCAGCATACTGCATATGTGTGATTCGATCGACAAGTCGTTGTTTGTTTGCAGCAAGCCAATGCGCAAGCACGCGTAGAAGAAGATGACGAACTGGTTCACTAGCTCGGTTGATTCGTGTGATAATTCGCTAGCTCATGTAATAATTGATGTACATAGCTAGCTAAGAAAATGGTAGGGTGGTGAAAGTCTAAAAGAATAATTAATTAAAATGCCAGCTGCTATTGTACGTACTGCATCGTCACTAATGTTGTATATCGTAGCGCTGTAAGTGTGTTTAGCATTTCGGCTAATCATCATAACAAACGAAGAACAAAATGACATCCAGCTGTGTGAAAACATGTAATTAAGCTGGTTCGCTTTATTTCCATGAAAGCGATACTAATTAGATCCTCTATTTGATGACAGGGTGCAGGGTTAATCTAAGGTGAAGCTAGCTATACTGAATTATTCTTGCTTGAACTGTTTGAACTCTGTAGTACTATAATAGTCATCCTTGAAAAGAATAGACCAAGGATTTGCCCGAAATGGCAAAGTGGCAAACAACTAACGCATGATTTTTGTTTATACACAGTACGAACGTAGAAGCTCGCATATATGTATATGCACACTTATATATACCTATTAAGTCATGCATACAGTCCACACACACTTTATTTCTTTCGATGAGCACTTCTGAAAAAAAGATGGACCCCCCTGTAGATTCCTAGGTTGATGGAGTCACCGTAATCACCTCATTGTTAATTAGGCACAAATTGAAGTTGAAGCTTACAACTAGAAAAATATGGCACCATTAAATCTCTACTCCTAAAAAGATGAAAGTCCACACTCTTCGCCCCGCCCCGCCTCGCCCCGCAGACCGCGGCCCCCGCCTCCACAGCCCCCGCCCCCGCCCCCGCTCCCACGCACCTGACGGACTCCCTGCGTCTCTCCGTAACTCAACTGCGCGACTCCCCGCGCCCACCCTGAGCCCCTGACCCGTGGGCCCCTAACGCCTCTGCTGCCGAGCAGCCCCGACGCGGATGCGGGAAACGGCGCCCGGCTCCCCGCCTCTCCGCCTCCTCCTGTGGAGGCGGCGGCGGTGCGGTACACCCCGCTAGCCAACAGCGAGTTCGCGGCTAATACGGTGTTGCCCGGGTGCGAGACGATCCCGTGCCGCGCCTTCGCGGACGCGCTGGCGGCCGTGGAGCGCGGCGTCGCCGACCGCGCCGTCCTCCCCATGGAGTTCACCATGGAGGGCACCGCGCTGCGAAACTACGACCTGCTCCTTCGCCACGGGCTTGTGGAGGTGCAGGAGATGGAGATCAACCTCTTCGTGCATTACTGCCTGCTCGCCATGCCCGGGGTGCGCGCTGCCCAGGTGCGCCGGGTCATCAGCCACCCCATGGCGCTGGCGCACTGCGGCCACGCACTAGCCCGCCTCGGGGTGGACCGCGAGCCCGTGGAGGATACCGCGAGCGCCGTCGAGATGCTGCGCTCCAACCGGATGCTCGACACCTACCGCCGCCATCGCCAGCCCGCGCGCCGCCGACTTGTACGGCCTCGACGTCCTCGCGCACGGCCTCCAGGACGAGTCTTGGAACGTCACGCGCTTCCTGCTGCTCTCCAGGCCGTCGCCCGTCGCGCTGCCCGTGGGCGGCGCCGACGCCAAGACCAGCATGGCGGTCGCGCACCGGGGCGGCTCCATGATGATGGAGCTCAAGGTGCTCTCTGCCTTCTCCTCCCGCAGCATCAACCTCTCCGTTGCATTCATGGCTGCGGTGGCACCTGGCGAGTGGCGAGTCGCAGCATCACCTCACCATGCTCCAGGCATCCGCACGGTCCCGGCAGGTGCATGTTTCGTGCTCCAGCTGACCGAATCAGATAGGATGATTCAATTGTTGAATTAATTAATAGAGAAAACTGCAGGCAGTTGACGTTGTTTAATGGCAATGTCAGATTTTAGTTCATCAGAATAGCAGCAAGTCCTCAATAGTTGGAAGGATGAATGATTTATTCAGTTTCTGACGAAACATATTTTTTGGATCAGACTTTTGGATTAATTTTAGAGAGAAAACTTGTAGAGAGAGAATTCAGATTAAGACCGAGTATCAGAAGCAGTGACTTACTTTTAGAAATGTTGATGAACAATAATAAGTATTGCATTCATATTATGAATGAGTCATCTCGATTAATGACAGTTAAATGTTGACTTCATATAATTGCTTTTTGTGAAGATATGATGATGGAATTATTTCAGTTATCTATCGATAACTATTTTTTATATCATTCATTATTTCATCAAATTTGACCAATTTGTATTTGAATTTAAAGTTAAAAATTGTTGAAGCTTAGAGTAAGAATAATTTATAATATAGGAGGTATCAATACATACTTTTTTCAAGAAATAGTATGAACAAAATAAGTAGATTTATTGAATATATCCATGATATTAATATAGATCATTAGAGAGCATTATGTTTTTTTTAGGAAGTAGAAGCATTATGTGTACTGGCGGCAGTGTTTTAACTATATTTTCATTTTGTTCTTCCTGATTCTTGCCTAGAGCTTAATTATTTCTTACTTTAGGTTGACAATCAGGAATTTTAAGTGAAAATCACTGCAAAGTGCAAACAGGAACCATGGTTTTTTTCTTTGTCAACGCAAGCATGGAATAATTGATTAAACCATCAAATATTCTTTTCTGCAATTCCTCTTGCTCAATAGATCGTGTTGATTTGTTGTGTGTTTGCTGGCTAGAATCAGTTTAACCAAATAAGTTGCTCGCACTTTTTTTTTGGAAACGAAAACAATAAGCTTCCACTGGCTTGTGTAAAATACTTAATTTAAATTTTGTATGAAGAATATATATAGACTTTTGTAAAATAGGTCTACCTGGGTTTTGCAAATCATCCATGAATGCAAGATTGTTTTATTTCTATAGACATCAGTTAAGCTTCAAATTTTTATTTACCTCACTAGGTTTGTCAATTATACACCACCTTCAAGATGTTCTTTTTTTAAGAATAAGATGTCCTATTTTCAGGTGTGAGGTACCAAGCACATCCCCATGGTAACTGAACTTCAATTGAACTCTTAAACTTTGGTCTGCACTTAGACTTCAATAAGTGCAGAGAATTTTGGTCAATTAAAATGTTAAAGCAGCCATCAGGCAAGCTGATTTTGTTGTCTTATGTTGTGTACCAGGCAGCCGGAAAAAAAGGCTAGAAGAGCAATCAAGATGACAAGCTGCTAATAAAACACTATGCGGCAGCTATGGTGGCCACTGATACAAAAACGAGCTTGATGTCATTGACCATATTGTTGCCTAAGGTGGACAAGTAATCAAGGACCTTGATTTAAGAACCACTACGAATAAAAATTATAGTATGGTGGCATTAGTATTGGTATATATGGATTGTGTAGTAATATAGATGTGATATAAAATATTTACCTGTAGCTAGTCATAAAATAAATCCAAAAAAATATGAACACCCCCATCAACAGAGGTGTGGAGCTAGAGCAAATATGTAAGGAGACATATTCTGCTATAGTTTATATAGCCTCTTGGAAAAGGTCACCACTAAATAATTGAGCCCACTATCTAAAATACCACCGTTACAAATGTATTCTAACAAAATCTCAATGGCTAAATTAGTAATTTGTAAATCATGTTGATATCCAAAAGGAGATGATACAGAGCGTTCTAATACTTGAAGACAATTTAATTAATAAATCACCATCTAAAAATTCTTACACCGGACGATTTTCTGCTTAAAGTAGCTTCTTCCTTTGTTCTAGAGTATTAGCAATTAGTTCGTTTTTCATAAGCTAGATCATTCTACATCTAACCAATGCAAATTTATATAAAGGAATAATAATAATACTGGTATAGTCAAATGGGCTTCCTTAAATACATTATGAAACTCTATTTATACCCCTTTGATCTGATAGACATTATTGATATTTTCTCTACAAAATGTGATTAGACTTTTAACGGTTTGATTACGGATAAATTGTTATTTCAAGACGGGGGAGGTAGTCGTTAGACGTGCAACAACGTACAACAAACGTGCAATTCCTTTCCAACAATTCTTTCTCTCCAATTTGCTTCGGTTGGCTGATAATTTGGGTGTCCGCTTGGTCTTGGGCAGCCAAGCTAAGCAGCTTGCGTGTACAAAGAGGCACTAGTGATGGATGGATTGAAGGAATGCATTTCCGCGAGTCCGGGGGAAAAGGTCAGGCCTCCGATAGCAACCGGGCACGCATGCGCTTCCATCGGAATATGCAGGCGTCATCATTCCATGAATTCGTACGGATGCATGAGCCTTTTCCTTTTCTTTGCTCTTCTCGTTTTTCTTTTTTAACAGAATTGTACGAGCTGCTGTGACACGCACAAACTGCTGTCACACAGACGCAGACAGTAAGAGCGTCTAAAAAAACCTTCTTTCTATATTTTCTACGAATAGAGATTGTGAAGAAAAAAAAAATCCTCCAATATCCTCTTCAATTAGATATTCAAAAACTCTTTATATCTTTTCTAGGAATAGAGATTTCGAAGAAAAAAATATTCTCCAACATTCTCTTCAATTGTATATTCAAATATAGATATTTTTTATTCCGGATTTCTTGATAGCAAACATAGAGAGACTACACACGTATGAAAATTGTTGGACAATATAAAGATATACGGAGTAAAAAACTGACTTTTACTCGAATGACTCCATGTATTGGAGAAAGTAAATTTTATATATAAACACTACTGAAAGATCCGACACTTCCCGTTCAAATTTGGGCGGCCTTCGGCTTTGGCATCGTGGGCTAGGCCCAATACGTGGCCCAATATTAAAATTACATGACCACATGGGCCTTTAGTGCATGCGTGTAGTGGGCCTAATTCATTTAGCTCGTCATGGAATACCACTTCCCGCGCGCTTGCAACCGTTGCCCCTCTGGTTCCGTGAAGAAAACTGAAACAAAAGTGATTCCCCAGGAAGAGACGAAGAAGGAAAAATACTACTGAACAAACCGATTAATCAATGCAAAGATGGATTGCTTTGTCGAAAAACAATTGATGGAAGGACGCTTCCGAGGCCGGAAATCCAGGGAGCCAGGGGTGCGACCTGCTTGCTTGTCGTAGCAGCGACGCAACACAACACACATACCACTGCAGAAATTAATCCCATGTCGTTTGTCAGGATGAATAACAACAAGGGTCGCCGTTCCGCACAAATCTCCGAGGTCCGAGCCACACTCCCCGATGCCCCTCAGAACGCTGAGATCTAACCTCAGCTACTAGTTCCCAGTACCGTTCAGTTTCAGGGTAAAACCGAGTGCTACTAGCTAGGAGGAGCAGCAGAGCACTGTAAAAACAAGGGGAATGTTAATTACATGCACATCAGCACATGGGCGATAATTGAACTCAGCTGGTTATATGCATGGCTTGAATGTGCTCAGAGTGAACTTTCAGATTGGTAAACTACCATTTTATTAGTCTGTCTCTTGTTTAGCAACAGCCCGGTGCTCTGATATGATGCTGCAGACTGTGGCGATATATGGCAACACAAATGCATGGATCCAGTTCTGGTACGCAGTTACTGTCCCTTCTTTTACTGTGTATTTTGAAGCAGTCGTCAAAGACATGCATGCTTCTGAAATTAACCTGCAGCTGCAGTGCCCTGCCCTTCCCTTCATGCATTTCTTTAATTATTTCAAGCCTAATTAACTCACTCTGTTCCGGTATGCCAGACAAAAGTTGCATTAACTTCAAACGGAATCTATCTGAGTCTGACCGCGCACTAGCTGCTAGCTCTAATTGTTTCAGTTTGTTTGATGAGAAAGCAAACGGCGGCCAGGAGATAAACCCTAGCTCTCCCTCTCTAGTCTCTATAAATTAGCGCAGGCATGCTTGTTCGTAGTACAACACGTACCTCATCATTCTCAGTACGTAGCTTTCCAACTTCATCAGTGACTTCCAACTTCAATTCAACGGAGTAAGGATCGATCGATGGCCTCCTTGAAGGAGAAGGACCATGGTGCCGTGGTGGCAATGGTAGCGGTGATCTTCCTCGCCACCGCGGTCCTCTCGGCTCATGCATCGACAGCCGTGGACGAGCCGGCTAAGTATAAGCCCGCGGCGCCCCCTGCATCGTACGCCACGCCGCCGCCGGTCCATGTCCAGCCCGTGGTCGTCGTCCATGGCGTCATCTACTGCAAGTCCTGCAAGCTCAGGGGCTACAACAGCGGCATGGACGCGTCCCCTCTCCCCAGTCAGTCTCGAACTGAGAAAAAAACTACAGTTGATAATTTGTTTCTGCATGCTCACTGACGACAGAGCTGAATACACTTTATGCATGTGATCGATCGACGATGTGCATATGCAGATGCGACGGCGAGCCTGGTGTGCTACGGCAACGTGGAGAGCAAGTACCGGGTGCTGAACCAGACGAGCACGGCCACGGACAAGAACGGCTACTTCATCGTGATGGTGTACGACGTGGACATGTTCGACCGCCACAGCTGCAGGCTGTACCTCCGGTCGTCGCCGACGCCGCTCTGCGCCGCGCCCTTCGAACCGTCCAACCCCAATCTGGGGCTCACCCTCGTGAGGGACAAGAATGCCACGGCGCCTGTCGGCGCGCGCGGCATCTTCCACCCCAACACCCCGCTCATGTACGAGCCGGCCACCGCCGGCAAGTGCCCGCCGTACTGATGATATGATGGTCAGGAGCGGCGTCATGCATGAGCTATGGACATGGTGGAGCAACTAGCGTGGATGGATGCTCGTTTGGTCAAGAGGCCGGAAGTTGTCAGAGCTGAGGCAAAAAATAAGGAGAAGTAGTATGTAGTGATTGTTGTTACGTATCGTGTCATCATCGTTTTAGTACGTCGATGCTCGGTGGATCGGAGTATCTGATTTGTTGACTGTTGTTGTTTGTTTAGTCTGAAGTGGTTAGTTTGCTCGATCGTCTGTGTAACCTGCCTTTGGACCAAGAACGAAAAGAACTTTAATTTGGGCGTCCTTTTGTTGTGTGCAATTAAGCGGAAAAGTTGTAGGATCCGTAAACTGGCAATTTGGTCGAAGATCCGATTTACCATTTAGCTTCAGTAGTGAAACGGTTTTTTTTTTTTTTCGTTCAACAAACCAACGTCACCGGTAAAACTAAATCTCTTTTTTTTAAAAAAAAATGGTAAAATAGCCTCTCAGCTAGGAGAAATTAGTATTTTCAATGTCATCTAGCTTCACCTAAGTGACTGTGCATGTAAGAAGACGAAACTTATTACCAAACCTTATTTGGTAGAAGACGAAACTGAAAAACAACATTGTAAAGTTGGAAGAAAATCTTACCAAACCTTGTCCAAAATGATTTTTTTAGCAACCTAGATGGGGTAACTTTTTAGAGTCTTAGCCTTTTTCTCTCTCTCTCTCTCGCTCGCTTCCCACCTCTTTCCTTTCTAGGTGTCTTTGGAAGCATTCTCGCCTATTTTAGGCTTTCTCTTTCCAACCTTTCTCTTTTTATGCTCTAATTAGTTGTATATAAAATAGGTATAATCAACTCTTTCTTTAAAGCTTCCTTATTTATTATCTATTTATTAGTTTATTTTATCCTCATTCAAAAGAACACAAAAAATAATTAATGATCTTAATAGGACACAACTGTGTTTGTTCGTTATTTTACTTATTTTTTCCTCATTCCATTATTTGCAAGATATATTGGTTCAATATTTTCTTCTTAATTTTTTGAACATGTGGAATCATTTTCTTAAATTTTATTGACTCAATGTTTATGGAAATGTTGACTATTTATTTTTTTAAAAAAAATACTCCTACTTTTTAAAGTTGTTTAATGATTTTTTTGAAATTATTATGACTTTAACTTTTGTATTGTATATTCAACATTTTGCATGGTAATGAGTTTCATATTTGACTTGTCATTTTTATTCTTTTTCGTAAAATTGGAATAGATTATTATATTTCCTCCTTTTTATTTTTGATAAATTTATTTAGAATTTTATCATGCTTGAATCTTGATACAAAGTTTCTCATCAAGCACGAGGAAATACAATTATAGATTTGAACCAAGAGTTTTAAAAAAAATTGTTACTCCTCATATCCCTAAAAAAATACAATTATAGATTTGAACCAAGTTTTTTTTTCAAGTTTGACCAGGCTATAAGATATGATATAAATATTTATATCTCCAAATACGTTTGATATAATAATATATGATATATTTTTATGACTAATATAATGGTGTTTATGCGGTATTATAAGTGTTAACATTTCTTTTCTATAGATGTATTAACATTTAAAATTGTTTAACTTCAAAAATCGAAATAAAATTTAAGGCTGGTAGGTCTATAAATAAATAAAAATGTCCTCTCCTTTGGCCGTGTCACGACTCACGAAGAAAAGACTGATATATGTAGGCCAGCTAAAGAAGAAAATGTCCTCTCCTATGAGGCTAGATTATGTTGCAGCCTTGAGAACGAGTCACCTCTTAGCAAGTCGCGTGCCAACTCGATCGCTGTCCTACTACCACTACCGCGGTAGCTTAGTCCTTGGTGGCCTTGGTAGTGGTGCACGGGAGAAGGTTTTCTGCCAAGAAAACACTGGGCCGACTGGTTGTTTAGTTCGTGGGCCGTGGCCTACTTACGTCCACCATCTTCGTAAGTGCCTCAACGGCCTTGTCCTGGCCCAATTTTAAAGTCATCGTTCCTCCGTATGAAATCAGACACCTCAAAGAGGGAGAGACTGAGAGATTGCACCATACCTCAAATAGGGCCTGTGTGGTCCAATGGTAGAGCTGTCTAGTGGACATTACCCATCAGATTGTCCTGTGGTCCAAGTTATACCTGATAAAAAATAATAATTTGCATGGTACTACGTACTATTTATATAAATTTTATTACACTAATTGCAAATATATCTTAATATAGTACTCCCTCCGTATCTGTTTTAGAAGTTGTTTTGGATAAGATTTGAGTCAAACATTGAGAATATAAATCATGAATAATTTTAAGTTGTCGACTTTAAAAATAAAATAAAAATCATATCAATAGATTTTGTCTTAAAAAATACTCTCATAAAAATATACATATATTATATTTCAATAAATATTGTTCAAAATAAACAGTCAAAGTTATGTTTTGAAAACTGTGTTGTTGTCCAAAACAACTTCTAAATCTGATATGGAGGGAGTAAATATGCTTATAAATATATAAATTCTGATATTTTTTTATAATTTTAGTTAAACTTAAAATGTACTCTTTGAAAATTAAGTTTTAGATTTTTTTTTAGACAAAGTGAGTACTACCACTGATGGGTTATTTGGAGCACTCCCAGTTTCAGAGATTCATCGTGAGAATTGCTCCTGTACATCCAAAGAGGTAAGGGGTCGTTTGGCATTGCTCTTTGAAGCAAATTGTTACGACAATCACGTACTCCTAATCTAAGTAGAACAAGAAATGCACAAATCATGGTAAGGATTCATTTCTCTTATATATTCAATCCTCACCAGAATCATCCACCACACCTACTCCCCCACCAAAATCATCACTAATTCAGAGAACAAATGAGTTGGAGCTAAAGAACCACGGAGCGAATTGAAGCTCTAGCAAACAGGTCCTCAAACACGACTGGATTTTGACTGTGATCAGATAAGAGTCACTTCTCCATTACATCGGGAGCTGAGAGCTAAAAAAAAATACATTCCCCACTGTTCCTTGTTTAATCCCCTCTAGAATCACTTCTTCCAACCAAAATCACGTACTCTATCAGAGAACCGGGGGAGCTATAGCTAAAATTCAGTGCGGGTGTAATTCTACCAAATAAATTAAACCACCCTCGGATTTACTTGCAGGCTCATCCGCTCATGGGACTTGGAAAGAACCGTTGCTCACTCGATCTTGCCGCCAACTTAACATCCAGTTACCACTACACGCGAGAGATCCAATGCAAAACCCAAACGGATTCCCCTTGAACTGAACACCATCATCGAGATAAAATAGCATTCAGTTACGCATGCAGAAGCAGCAACAGTTTATACTGTATTACATTCCCCATCGAGATGGATCCGATGCCTTGAACGTTACGTATCCTCAGCTCGATTTGCATTATTCTGCTGCATACTCCAAAGTACGACCAGTCCGCCTCTCGATCTCTTATATGTATCCACCCCATACGGCGGCCTCGATCGATCTGCAGAGACCGGCGGCCGCATGCAGCTGCTCAACTGAGGACGGCGCTAGCGTGGGTGGGCAGAACAGAGAAGCCGGGACGTCGTCCTGCCTGTGTTTACTTGAGCATAGTAGCATGCATACACCTTACTGACACTGACATTCAACTCTGACCAGTACAGGACACATGGCTAGTAGAGGACGGTACGATTCCACGCACAAATCTAACGCGCCTGGAACTCCGTAACTACGTCTGTTTGGAACACACGAATTTCACAGGAATTACGCAGGAATTTTATAGGAATCAGTTCATTTTCACATGAAAAAGTATAGGAACGGGAAAAAATCCCGCGTTCCAAACAAGCCCTATAAGGAAGCTATCGATCTGGACTGGACTGTGCTGGACTGATGGATGCTGTTAACGAAGCAGTTGTTCGCTTGCAGATCACTCCACCTCCACGGGCCAAGGCACATGCATGCGAGCTCATCATGTGTTGCCCTCGATTCCCCGACGAGCCCTCCTGATTTCCGCGCAACTTGAAGGATCTCAGCGCTGATCCACAAGCCAAAACGGCAATCACGAGCAATCTAATCTAATCTCACGCGCCTGCTACGAAATCGATCAGAGAAATCTAGCTAGCTGGTGGTCTGCTACACCTATAAATTGCAGCCATCTCGCTTCCGGTCTTGGCAACCTGCTGCTGTGCTGCTGTATCCTAGCTAGCAGCTGGGCATTGGCTGTGGGGGGCTATCTTTTGTAGGTAGTTGTAGTAGGCAAATTAAAGAAAGCAAGGCCACCACGCCACACAAGCAACGATGGCTTTGCTTGCCAACAACAAGTGCGTGCTTCTGTCCCTCTCCGCCGCCGTGCTCCTCCTCTACTGTCTCGCCGCCGGCAGCGGCGTCTCCGCCATGGGCAGCAGCAGCCTTCCCCCACCCCAGCAGACGGTGAACTTCAGCATCGGCGTGCAGGGCGTGGTGTGGTGCAAGTCGTGCAGGTACCGCGGCTACTTCGCGCCCATGGACGCGTCCCCACTCCCAGGTATTGTATTGTATTGCATTGCATTGCCGTTCATCATCTATCGTTGTCAGTACGTCGGTCGAGACCGACGACGTACAATAATGCGAACGACATGCAAATATATATGACCGCAGGCGCGAAGGTGTACTTGAGGTGCAAGAAGCACGGGCGTCGCGCGGTGACGGTGAAGGGGCGGTCGGGTCCAGGTGGCTACTTTTTGATCCAGACTTCGCAGCAGGTGTCGGCGTTCACGAGCCAGCAGTGCAGGGTGTACGTGCCGTGGTCGCCCGTGCGCGCCTGCTGGGTGCCGGTCGGACGCAAGGGGCTGCCGCTCAAGTTCCAGGAGTTCGTCAAGCGCGACAACGGACTGCAGGGGATGTACTCCGTCGGCAACCGCTTCTTCCACCCAAAGTACCGCGGCAAGTGCTACTACTAGTTATAGTAGATAGACTGCTAGTACGTACGTGGCTGCTGCTGCTGATGACCGAGGCTAGCTAGCTGCAGGCCGACCCGATCGATCCTGCAGATGTTGCCAGGGGAATACTGCTCCATGCGTGTCTGTTGATGCCGGCCAGCAAGGGACATGAATAAAATTTAATTAATTAAAGAAGCTATAGGTTAATTAACTACTGTAATTGTTTTTGAGATGGTTCGTCAGTTAGTCGGGTAATTCCTACGTACTTGGTAGTAGTGCTGGTTGTGGTTGGTGGCTAACGTGTACTGTTTGTGTAATTGCGCTGTGGACGCACTGCAAACTAGTTCTTCCTGCTGCATGCTTGGTCGGTTATTGGAGAGACTGATGTAATAAGAATCAAGAACGATTGAGCACCAGCCCGTTTTTATACTTTGGCGCGAGTGGGTTTAATTTTGTTTTCAGTCTGGAACTGTGATTTGTAAGCCGAGAAGCACTCCTTTGAACGCCACTTTGTTCATGTATTGGGCCAGCCCAGTAGACACGCCCGACTGATCGAAATGCCTGGAAGGAATGTTGCAAAGCCCAAGAGGTGATGGACGGATCGGAGCGGACAAAAATGTGGACGACCGTTGCAAGAAGTAGAGATTAACCAAACCCAAGGATGAGAGATGAGTCGGCCCCGGCCTCCCATCACATTCGTGGGGAGAGCGTACGTAAACGTGCATGCATTATTTCTGCCGGAACGAGATCATCGATGAGATAAGATGGCAGCGCTTGGCTGCTTGCTGCATATGCTTCGTCGTATACGACGGATCTCTGTATGTGTGTACGTACGTACGTTGGGGACGGTCACGTGAGGCTGATCATGTAGCAGCGTGTGGTACCGCGCGCTTTCGAACGCAGGTGTGCATATGAGGCCATTTCCGTCCCACATACCTTTTGCAGCTCTCGTCGACCTCGAGCATAGCCATAGCCCCACACACTTGGCTGTTTCTGCCAAGTGCCAAACAGCCTCGTGAGTCGTGATTGATAGCCGTAGCCACTTTCAGAGAGCCTAGCCTGGAGTACCAGAAACCAGGCCTCACAGATGCGTGCAAACGTTGCGATATTGTACCAAAGCGTTCAATGATCGGAGTCACCAACAACACGCGCTTCATCTAACATTCTACCAACAGCTGAAAAAAGCTTCGCAAGTGCAGTCGACGCCGAGCCGATGGATGGATGGATCCCACGGACCAAACGGAAGCGGGGGACTGACCGGCCGCTGCAACGTCGTTTCAGAGAAGGGCACGCGGCGACGTGCACTAGAAAAGCCGGGCGGGTGCGGATGCACGGTACCACCCACTCTCGGCTCTCGCATTCTTTTCTGTCAATATAAAAACGTGCCGCTTTAGCTTCAGCAGCTCCGGCATCATCAATGATCAAACGTGTATTTATTGTATGTATGTAAACGTGGTGTCTCACCGCCCGCACCTGCCATGCCAAGCACTCCTCGCCATATCGCACCGACGGAACGCAACGGACCCCCGCCGTCCTCTGACCGCGAAGTGCCAAATGGAAATGGCACCAACCAACCTTTTTTTATTGGCAAGCACGGCGCCGAACCACCCTCGCGCTCGCTCGCTCTCTCTCGCTCCCAGATCAGGGGCGTCGTCGTCTCGCTGACGTCCTCGCGTCAACCGGAAGCCGGCCGCGTTTTCATTTATTAACCGTCCGCCTAGGCGCGCCTACGGCCTACCGGGTCAGTGTCAGGCGCGGCGCAGTCAGCCAGAGTCGCCCGTGGCCGTGGCGGAGGAGAGGAGAGGAAGCAGCCGAGGCGAGGTGAGCAAACCTCTGCGCAGGAACCAGGAACCGCCCTCCCCACCCCAAGCGCGAGCGCGTCGTCCGTCTCGGCTCGGGCCGGCCTTCTCTCGCCTCTCGCCTGCCACGCGGAAAATCCACATCGCCTCACGAGCTCGCTCGGCCGGCGCACCACCTACCCTCCCCGCCCGCCCCGCCCCGCCCCCGCCGCGCTTCTAACCCCCACCCAACTCAGCCTCTGATCCCACGCGCCCAGCGCGTTAAGTATCCAAAATCCGCCTCAACTAGCCCCTCGTCCCATCTGATCTGGTTCCCACCCGCGTGCGTCGCACCGCATCGCCGCCGCCGCCGCCGAATCTCGCGCGCGTCGGCGCGGGATCTCGCGGGGCCCCGGTCCCACGATCCGGCGATTGGGATGAGAGTGGGGCGCCGGCGATGACCGGCTCGGCGGCATCGCTGGGCCTGCGGTCCGGAAGCTACGGCTCCCTCGCGTCCCCCGTCGTCGTCGGCGGCAGCGGCGGCGGGAGGAAGGCCGGCGCCGGCGCCGCCTGCCGCCCGCTGCGCGGGGAGAAGGAACGCCTGCAGCTGCTGCACCGCGCGCTGCGGCTCGTCGGCCGACGCAGGGCCGGCATGCTGCTGCTTCTCGCCGTCGTGTCCGCCGCCGTCTTCTGCTCCCTCTTCGCAGTCGTCAAAGGTCCGCGAGCTTGCTCGTCTCCTTCCCTCTCCTTTAATGCTGCTGCTTTGCCGGCCTGGTCCTTGTGATGTGGTGGGTGCCTGCCTTTTAGTTTAGAAGATACAGTACTAGAGCAGTTTGCTGGGGGTCATGCAGCTGGCGTTTACAGAATTTGAACTGGTTTGTTGTGTTTTAAACAATGGGGAACAATCGCGTGTGCGCTGTGTACTCCACTCCGTGTAGAGTATGCTGTCGAATGCTTGGACCTGTTTTACATACTCACCGCGCTGATAGTGTGACGACCCCCTTCTCACTTCTCGCGTCGCAGTCCTATGTCTTCGTGGATAACTGGATATATTGTAGCTAATGACCTGGTCTACTGCAAGGTAGTGTATAATTTTTGGTTTGGGTAATTATGTTTCATGGTGCTCAACTGCCGACGGCGATGGATATATTGAGAATGATCAGGGACTTGGCTGAGATGTTTTGGGCGTTTCATTTTTTTTTTTTAAGAAATCAAATGGCAGTTGAGCTGAGGTCTGTTGTGCTTATGCCCATCTTGAATGACCTTTAGCAATGGATTTGGTTGCTAATTGAGATGACCAAACCAGGACACTCGATTGCCTTTTGTTAAAATGTGCAATATCCCCAGGAATTGTCAAACAGTTGTTTTCTATTGGAATGTGCCTTGTGGTTACAGAGTAGTATGGCCACTGACTGTTTTCCTCATAACTTATTTCAGATGACAGTAATTCAATTAGTATTGTAAATAATTACGAAGTCCCAAATACCATACAGAAGTCAGTGTATCCCAGCACAACACGGCCTCTAATGATGTCCGGAAACCAATACTCCACCAGTGTTGTCAACAAAATCGAGCTTCCAAATCGGATTCATCTTTCATATGCAAACTTTACACATCCTTGTGAAGGCTTCTCAGTTCCTCCTTCCCTGGTTGATAAGAAACGCACTGGACCCCGACGTAAGAGTTACTATTTGTATCTTTCTACTAGCATTGCAAATTAGTTTGTGGATAATCACTGATGTGTTATCTGTTTCTCATTATCCCCTGTAGCATGCTCTGTTTGCTATGTTTCTGTGGATCAGGCATTCGCCTTGATGCCCCTACAAGCTTCACCGTCACCTGTCCTAAAGAACTTAAACTACGTGTCAGAAGATGGTGATACTGCAAATTTATCAAACCAGGGATCTGGATTTGGAGGGCATCCGTCCCTGGAGCAGAGAAACGAATCTTTCAACATTAATGAATCAATGACTGTCCACTGCGGGTAGGTTACATGCATCCCTTGCCCAGACTAAATCTGCACTTATTCAAAATAAATGCAGCTTCAAATGTGATTACTGAAGTGACTGTTCTATGCTATTTCTATCAGCTTTGTCAGAGGAAAGAAGCCTGGCCAAGGTACTGGATTCAATATCAAGGATGATGATCTGCTAGAGATGGAGCAATGCCGTGAGCTAGTCGTAGCTTCTGCTATTTTTGGTATGCATCACTGTTCGCTAATAGTATTACCTCTTTGTCCCAAAAAGTGTCTTCACTGTGATTGCAATAAAACTCTCTGCTCACTATTTGTATACCTGCTTCTCAGGAAATTATGATATGATTCAACATCCGAGGAACATCAGTGAATTTTCAAAGGCGAATGCATGTTTTTATATGTTTGTAGATGAAGAAACAGAGGCTTATGTCAAGAATTCTAGTTCTCTGTACAATAATAATAAACTTGGACTGTGGAGGCTGGTTGTTGTCCGAAACCTCCCTTATGAAGACCCAAGGCGTACGGGAAAGGTGCCTATCTTATGAATTGCAATATTCAACATTTTTCCTTATGACTTATGCTTCTACTGTCAGCAATTCAGCACTCATTTTAAGAATCAACAAAAAAGAAAACTGTTGGTTTTGTCGTTTATATCTAATGAACATGAATCTCATATCAACATAGCACCTAATCTAAGCACATCAAAGCTTCTTTTGGAACAGAAAGAACTACAATGTTCATATAATTCATACATTAATGGCATTAGGCTTTTAATTGTAGCCGTATCTTAGAACATCATAAGAAATTTGGGATAACTTAAGCGCTCAAATGTACACTCTGAAAAAAATTATCAAACTTATTGACAGAGCTACCATGCAAATTATGCTCTTGTGCTCCATCATTTCTGTCGCATAAGTACTCAACATACTGGCCTGTATAACTGATTTTCATTAGAGGCTGTTTTGCCTTGACTTAGCTGCCGCAACCTTTATTTGTTTTTAAATAGGTAACTGTTCTATGATTAAGTAGTCAAGGCCACTCATCATGAGAGAAGGCACAAATTTCATCTTTTACGTGTTTTCTAGGTGTTGTTATTTTCATTGATTATAGTAGTAATTTGATTGCAGGAAATGCATTTTTGCATCAGCATGGTTACCTTCTTATATGTACACTGTTTTAATCAAGTCAAATGGACAAATACTTATCTGTGCAGATTCCAAAACTTCTGCTCCATAGGCTTTTTCCAAATGTGAGATTTTCAGTTTGGATAGATGCAAAGCTTGAGCTTGTTGCGGATCCCTATCTCCTGCTTGAGAGGTATTCTTGATGTAGAGAGCTTTACTTGTAATGTCCTACATTTTGATGGTTCTATTCCTAAAGAGAAAATCTGTTTAATTCTTATAACCAATACTATCATGAACTGGTTACAGAAAAAATGATCTGTGGCGGTGTTTCATTGTATTTGCATCTTATCATCTTAGTATGACGTCTTTTTTACTGTTCCATGAAAGTTGGACTGTTGTAATCTGATTTCTTACTCTTCCTATTAGGTTCCTGTGGAGGAAGAATACCACTTTTGCAATTTCTCGACATTACAAGCGCTTTGATGTGTTGGAAGAAGCAGAAGCTAATAAAGCTGCTGGAAAGTATGACAACGCGTCAATTGATTACCAAATAGACTTTTACAGAAATGAGGGCCTAACACATTATTCTCCTGCTAAGCTTCCCATCACAAGTGGTCAGTGATCTCATCAGATTGTGGTAACAGCACTTAAGTTTCTTTTTGAAAATCCTAATCTTGCCCCCCCCCTTTTGCTTGCGCATGCAGATGTCCCTGAAGGCTGTGTGATCATCAGAGAACACATACCCATCACGAACCTCTTCACGTGCATATGGTTCAATGAAGTTGACCGCTTCACCGCCAGGGACCAAATAAGTTTCAGCACCGTCCGGGACAAAATCAGGGCTAGAGTTGGCTGGATGCCTGAAATGTTCATGGACTGCGAAAGGCGCAACTTTGTCATTCAGGTATTGCCGCTGACCCACAATCCATTATGCCATTCGGTCCTCTCCCACCTTCTTTCGTTGCATGGCTGCCTGACAGTTAGTGCACAAATAAACTAAAAACCAAGTGGCCCTTTATTTTGGGTGTACTCCTGCCGGCCGCGCACATGTTAAGCTCACAAGTACATCTTTCGCTGTTGACATTGCACCAGGCATACCACAGGGAGCTACTGGAGCAGATGATTGCGTCCGGTAGGATGCCCCCTTCGGCAGCGGCGGCGACCGACGCACCACCAGCTCGGAAAGTCCGGGCGGGTAGCAGGAAAGCTCTTCCGTCGAAGAAACCCTCCGTGAAGCGGAAAAAGGAGAAGAAATCGAGCTCACGACGGCGTCTCCCGAAACCCGTCGCCGGGGGGTTGGGTGCCATGTGACGTAAGTTTTTCCTCAGTAGCAGAGTCTGGATACTCCCACACAGACAGTCACACACTCACTTCTACAGCGTGTACCGGAATACAGACATTGTTCCATTAGGGCTGGGGCTTGTAATTGTGCCTCGACGAAATTTGTTCATAGTTATTCTTCGTCATTGTTTGTACATAACAGCGCCAGACCAATATTCAATTTTGTTCGTTGATATTATGCTCAGTTCCGTTAATGTTATGTTCAGTTTATTTGTTCTAGTCTCAGGGGCCTGCACAGGGTATTTGGAATTATAAAACCAATTATATAGGAGGAGACTAATTTGCGAGATGAATATAATAAACCTAATTAATTTACCATTAACAACTATTTAATATCATGTACTAATTAGGTTTAGCAGATTCGTCTTGTATAATTAAGAGTAAAGTGTATGGCCGGTCCTTAAACTTAGAAAGTGTACCATTTGTCAAGGGGTTTATGACGCAATGGCAAAGGTCATTGGTTGGGGGGCTCCCACCCAGGGTTCAAATCCTGGGTGTAACACTTCATTCTGAATTTATTCTAGAATTTTCCGGCGCTATGCATTAAGTGGTAGACGACGTTCCCGTCGACAGCGAGACGCATGTGGTGACTTCGTCAACTTCAAGATTTGTCGGCTCAGTGTGCTCATAGGGGTAGGGCTTGTGTGCGTGTGTTCGTAGGGGCGAGTGTGCGTACGTGTTGAGCGTCTGCGTTGTACTGTGTAATCTCAAAAAAAAAGTGTACCATTTAAGTCCTTAAAACTTTATTTGGGTCCCGTAGTGTAATCTAAAAAAAAAGTGTACCATTTAAGTCCTTAAAACTTTATTTGGGTCCCGTATTCATCTAAACGGTACGGGTTTAAACCCACGAGACTTACTTGTTTAAATTAAAAGGGTTTGTGCCCACGAGACTTACTTGTTTAAATTAAAAGATTAGAGGGGGTTAAAGTTACAAAAAATATTTACAAAATTCACGAGGTGCTATTTTGAAAACAATTGCTTGCAGGTGAGCTGCTGCCACCGCTTTTCCCACGAATAGCCCCCGCACAGCGAGTAGCATGTATGAGCAGCCGCACAGGACATAGACGACACGAGCGCTGGTACATACCGTACACAAGTCGTCGCCGCCGCAGGCGAACATGCTCTCAAACCGTGGCCGTCGTGGCATGCCGGGGCACCGGGCTCGCGGCGTTGCCGCCGCCACTAGGGCTGAGCGCAGCCGAGCGCAGGTCGCGCTCATGCATCGTCGTAGGGTCGAGGAAGCGTGCCGCCGTGCTAGCGAGCCGCGCCGAGGAGGGAGGGTGTCGATGCGCCGGCGGCCGACGCGGCCCTGCTGCCGTTGGTTCCTTCCGCCGTTCTATGCCAATGTGTGATAAGAACTGCCGGACAGTCACGTACGTGTGCGTGGGCGAGATGTCGCCGCCGCACATAGGCATATGCGCAACCTGCGGTCGCGCAAGCGAGCAGCAGGCGCGTGCACTGACGGCACCACAGAGGCGAGCGAGCAAGCAGCCGCCGCGCCGCGGTCGTGCGTACGAGCACCCCCTGCCGCTGCCGCATAAGTGCTTGAGCGAGCAACTGTGCTGTTGCGACCAGCTAGTGAGCCGCCGGAGCCGCACGGGCAGACCATTGGCACGCCGGAGATGTTAGAGATGGGAGACAAAACTGACATGTGGGGTCATACCTGTTTGGACCAATATGAGACCCAAATAGAATTTAAGGATTCGAATGACACAGTTTCTAGGTTTATGGACCGGGATGACACACCGCTACAAGTTTAAAGACCGACTATGCACTTTACTCTATAGTTAATTTATTCAATGCGATAGAGCTAAACTTTGACAAACAAGCAATGCAGCTGGGGGGCTGCGGGGTGCCGACTCTGTGCCGGTGCTGGTCCACGCACAGGCAAGCCACGTCCTCAGTGTTACGGGTCACCACGTCCTGGGCAGGGCCGCAGGGTCGGTGGGGATGTGAAGCCCTGGACTAGTCTGCGGTAATCACTACCAAAAATCTAAAATTTCTCTTAGTGAGATAAAGTTCTTCTAGTGTTTTTCTATTCAAAATTTAGTACAAACTTTTCTTAGTAAATGTCTCCTAGTGAGAATTCTCATATGCTATGACTAATGATAGTGTTTTACTACTAATTAAAAACACTAGGAGAAGTCCACATTTTTTGTAGTGAAGATTTCCACCCTACCAGACGTGCCGCAGTCACAAACTCACAATCACTACAACCAGATGTGCCACTGGCTACCAACAAGACTATCTTTAATAACCGCACCTTAAATACAATAACTCCAAATACAAAACTCATTTTAAGTTTGGTTATGTTACATACAAAGAGTTGAATATCTATTTTGACCCTCCTCCAATAATAAAAATCTAAAGAGAACACTTTCAGTAAATGAGTCTTTATAGGAGATATAGGATATTCATATTTAAATTATGTCTCTCCTGACATTCAAAATAGGTCTTCTCTATAGATACTCGGTTCCACATTGATATATGTCATGTTCGGCTGATCGTTTTGGTGGCTGATAAATCGATTAATTTATTTTTGGTTGTTTTATTGTGAGAAAAAAATATTATATCATGTTTGATAAGCCAAGCGAACAGTTGTATCCCCGGAGATCATTTTTAATTTGAGTGCTCTTATGGTTCACTTATTGGAGACACTCTAAGACAAGAAAGTAAAAGATTTTGTGCCTAAAAATGAGTTAAACAAAGATGTACTATTGCAAAAAAAAAAAGTTGTCAAACAACTAGTACTATTTAAAGGAAGGGAAGAAGTAAAAAAATTGCCTAAGAAAGGGTAAAACAAAGCTGTAATATTGCAAAAAAAGTTGCAAAACAATTACTATTTTTTTTAAAAAAAATCTGTACTATTGCAGTAAAAGTTGCAAAACAATTCGCCCACCGTGGGGCTCGAACCCACGACCACAAGGTTAAGAGCCTTGCGCTCTACCAACTGAGCTAGACGGGCAACTTGTGGATATACAGTAATGGTTACTCTAATACTCGGGGCTGATAGAAATTTCTATGTAAGCCTTGCTTAACAACAAATATTCGTGGCTCATAGAAATTTCTATGTAAGCCTTGATTAACCAACAGCATATCTAGAGAATGTTTTGTAGCATTATGAAAATAGAGTAAACCATCCTCCAATTTAAATATGTATGAACAAACTAATTACCAATAGCATTTCGTAAAAGTTGTATATTTAAAAACAAAGGGAGTATAAAACAATGTCCCCATGGCTGTAGCTAACCAAAGTCATAGGGGAGTTGGAAGCAAACAGGTGAAAAGCAACACAGTCATGCAGAGCTGCAGAGACTGATAGGTGTTCACGGCAAACGGCAAGGCAACAAACAGCATCCGTCATTACACAGCATGGTAGGTTTGAGTACAAACTAGCACGAGACGATGCAGAAAGATAATCAATTTTTTCGTCAGCTTATACATACAAAAACATAAGGCCTACAGGAATACGTGCAACTCTTTGAGACCATTCTCAGCACAAGCTTCGAGAGCTCAGCCTGACCATGGTGGGTGCTCACATATGTATAGATATACACATATGTATTCAAAGTGTTTTGCAAAGATGACAATCTGCAGGCCTACCTTCTGGAAGTTGACAAGCTATCGATGCTGTCTGACTGTGCCTTTGTAGTTCTTTGGTTTTCCAGAGCAGCTTGGATACAACTGCAAGCTCCATTCCTCACTCAACGTTATCAGGGAAGCTCTTGCAAATTCAGTTGGAGGTGCTCTGTTAGGACTAACGCAAATTCAGTTGTCAAGATCAACTGTGACGGAGCTTTCTCTGCCAATGCACGAACTGGAGGATGGGGCTTCGTGATTCGTGAATGGGATGGTGACATAATTAGCGCTGGTTATGGAAAGCTGGAAAACGTGGGAGAAGTCTTTCGTGCTGAGATTATATAGCTTGTTTGCAGGCCACAAAGGGCGACTGAGTTGGGGATTCAGAGCGTGATACTGGAAAGTGGAAACCGATGCATCCATGGTAGCGCAAGCGGTGAAATCTGTGTACTATGATCGTTGTTCTGTAGCCTGCAGGTGGCCTTATTAGGGAGATGAAAGATTTGCTAGCTAGTAATTTTGTCTCCTATGCTGTAAATCATATATCCCTCGTTCGTGTAATGTGGTAGCTGATAGTTAGCTTCCCTGGGGCAAGTTTGAGTATGGTGCTATATATTCAAATCATGGACAACATTCCAAACTCTATTGGTGTACTGGTTGCCAACAATTTACGATTTGGAATCAAGTTATGAGTAAAGGAAAGCCTTTCCAAGTCCAAAAAAAGAAAAAAAAAAACTAATCTCAGTGAAATGCCACGAAGAAAGGGGGTCAGAGCCGGAGCCCAGTTTCGCCTTCATTGAGCTATGTGCCACATAAAACTAATTCTTCTATATTAATACAACGATACACACTCTTGTGTATTCGAGAAAAAAAAGAAGTCTAGAATATGTGCATATCATATAGTTAGTTTATACCTCAAGTGAAATCATACTGTACATTTGTTCTTTTCATCTTTCTGATGCCTAATATATTTTTTGACACCATGGGGAAGAACCATGCAGATATCCAAGTAATATGCTAATCTTTCTCCATTCTATATGCACGTGGAACAAATAGTTAGAAAGACAATTCAAGCATTATCTTAGTATATCTTACAAAGAGGTATGCAATCAGATTTCAGACTGAGGTTAAAACCTCCTTGTGCAAACTAACGTCATCACGGCCGCTATCAAATTCTGATGGATTATTAACCATGTCTCGACAAATATGAAAAGCACAAAATTTAAAACATAGATGAGGGGTTAGCTCCCAACATGAGAAATAAAGTAGAACGGTGTTACTAACAAAAAAAAAGATATAAGCAAATAGAGTAACTAAGTAGAACGGTGTTACTAACAAACAAAAAAGTAGATATATAAGCAAATAGAGCAACTAAGTAGGTCCACTGAAATAGCTCAGCATACCCATGAAAAGGATCTGCATACATGATTTCCTTTGAACACAGGGGCATGAGATAACCGAAGTTGAAGTAGATTTGTATGATTTGTCCATAACCAAGAGACCAGCTGACCAGACATCACGAGCGAGTGACAAGATTCTCTAACTTGTCATTAGTGTTCATCTGACAACGGCCACTTAGAGAAGCAGGGTATGTAAGGATATGGTTGGGGCCTACAGAAGTATCCTAGAGTCTCTTCTTCGAAGCCTCGTCCCCATAGTCTTGATAGTATGCTCTTTGCTGTTCATGAAATCGTATGACACAAGAGTACGTCGGATTCCCGTCGTCCCCACAACAGTTTTAATAAGAAAAATCAAGGTATCTTCTGGATGGATTGCACGCACCACATAAGACTCTAAAGGTGCAAAAAGTTCGGTGGTATGCTTCAGGATCCACTCATGTCCATCGCAGTCCTCAAGAGCCCAGATTGATAGGCTTTTTTTATAATCATTGTCATAATCCGTTTCATCCACAGCGTATAAGCAGCCCCGAGACAGCCCAATGAACTCAAAATTCCTCGGAGCAGGGATTGTTCTCCATGTCTTCCCATCTTTATCAACCGCGACTATGGAAGGTGAAGGACCAGATGTTGCCAGGTGCAAAGTGCCATTGAAGAAGACAGTTGTTATCGGATACTGAACAATGACATCGGCGCCCCACCCACTCTGCCTGTACGCCCATCCTCTGGTTTCCGATGAGTATATCTGCACTCCGGCGACCTTTTCCGGCCTTTTAGGATCCTGATGCACGACCAAGAACACTCTGAAGTGGGAGGACTCGGCTGGGTCAAACCCCAACCCAATAACTGGTGGGCTCCAGCATCCCCCCATCGATTCTATGTCTGGCAAATCGATCCAGTTCCCGGTCGCAGGGTTGCAAACGAAATAGCTAGACGTCGACGATCCATGATTGTTATACATATAGCGGTGGCGATCGAATAGGAGAAGACCATTGCAGCTGTCGACGATGCCAATGTTGACGCATTCAGCTGGCAAGAAGGAGAAGAGAGGGCCCTCCATAAGCGGGAATCTGCATCCCAATGTGCTGACGAAGCGGAAGTCGGCGGCGGGGTTTCTGCCGAAGAAGAAGCCGGAAAGAGTCTGGTGGATCATGGCGGGAGAAGAGCAGAGGGCAAGCCATGACCGGGAGACGCACTTGAAGCGGCAGAGCGACGTGTAGGGGACACGCGCGAGGATCTCGGAGATGAGGTCGTCGGTGAGCCCGGCCACGCTCCTGAGGCGACGACGGCGGCGCTGCCGCCCACGCCCACCGCGGCGGCTCTCGGGACCCGAGATGCAGTTTCGCATTGTAGATTGTACTCTGTACATATAAGAGGAAACAAATACGTCGACTATGATTATACTATATATATATATATATAGTATAATCATGATTGGGTCAAGCCGGTGCACAGGTCCTAATCCTAACCAACCGTCAAATTTTGGTCCTACTTTAGGGTTTTTTTTCGGTCCTTTTTATTTTTCCGCTCAGGGTGGGGCTCTTCTATTTCATGCAGGGCAGGACCAGGACAGCACCCTGCTGAAACTCTCGGAAGGCTTGCTTACAGTTCGCATATATCTCTCTCTGTTCTGTTGTGATGAAAACTTGAATGTCCATGTACATCTGACAACCAATCTGAGAATGTAGACAGATTGCTCTCTCCAAGATTCCAGATAAACCGCACTTTTCTTGTTATCCATGTCAGGAAGATGAAGCCATGTTCTGCATGCACCACGCGAAGGAGCAAGAGTTGTCTTGCATAATCCTCAAGAACCCAGATGCCGAAAGACTCAGCGCTAGCAACTTCCACTACACCAAGTCACGCCGGCCCAAGTGGTGACTAAGATGGACCTCGGCGTGACGCTTGGGCAAGAAGGCCCAACCCACACGTCCAAGTAGCCGCAGGGAAGGAGGAGAGAGTATCAACTATGAACAAAAACGTATTTGCTCCTCTATAATCCTTCCTCTATTCTAATCTGCGCTCTGCGATCACAATTCATGTTTCTATCCTTTTCCTATAACTATGTTGCTTACAGAGTCGCTCTCGAGCACCAACACTCAAGATGACATTTGTGACATGAACAAGAAGATTGTTTCCATGTCGTGCCGGGGTGTAATCACACTGGAACCTTCATTCCCAGCGAAAGAATATTTGTAAAACCTGGTCCTGAATGGCTACTCGCTATCTTGGGGGCAGATTGATGACGACTATGCTCACCGACAATTTACTTAGGGGGTGTTTGGTTACAGTCTAGCTAAACTTAGGTGATTTTAGACCCTAAACTACCAAATACCTCCCTAAAGTGCCTCCTAAACTTTAGTTGATGCACTAAACTTTAGAAGCCACTAAGCTTTAGGGGGTAAACCAAACACCCCCTTAATCTGGTGGCGTGCTTGCGCAATGAGCTGAGCTCACACTGTCACACACTCCAGCAGGAGGCCGGATCCGGGTTGCTGACTCAGATCATTTCCTCCTGCATTTACCAGAATCACTATTCCCCAATCCGCATTCGAATTCTGCTATGCTTGAGAAAATAGCGCCAAAGGTGAAGAGAGATCATGACAGCAGAGTCGCCTAAACGCTTTCTCCGCTGGAACTGGAAGGAGGTTATAAAATCCTATTATCTTCGTCCTAAAAACGAATATATCTCTAAATACAATTATATTAGAAAAAAAATTAACAATTGGTTAAGCTTAAAATCTAATAACTCACAAAGCGAGAGTTCTGTTCGGCCTTATTCGTTTCCATCGGATTGATCCATAATCCGAGTGGATTGTTCGACCCGTTTTCAATCCGGATAAGAACTAAAATGTGCATTCGTTTTCACCGGATCCGGAATAAAAACCGACCGGAACAAAAACATGCTTCTCTTTTTCTTGTCTACATGATCCGGAACGAAACCGAATCTTCTACCCTCTGGAATTAATCCTGAGCTGAAATGAGTGACAGAGACGGATTCAATCATTCCTGGCCTGGAATGAATTAGCTCCTAGATTGAATCCTGCGCAAACGAACAAGGCCTTCTTCTTGACATAACCACAGAGGGTGTGACTTCTAAGCGTCATAAGCATGCCTCGGCGTCTTCTATGATAATCAACATGATGACCTTGATTAATAGTACCTTCTTGATAATCCGATGGAAATTTTGCATTCCACCTCATTCCCATTCTTATCTTCCTGATGGAGTTCATCAGCTAGAATGTGGGCATTCACACAAGTCTTCTATCTACAAGTGAAGTGACAGCACCAATGTTTCCTCGGATCATCCGAAGCTAACAACAAGCTTTATGTAGGCATCATCAAACAGAATTACAGAAATCAGTTCAAAACATCAGGAAAGAAGATCCATCTCACACAGGGTGACAGTATGAAGCTTTCCAGGGTTACATATACTTCCAAAATAGTCGAAGCAGGCAAGCAAAAGCCCGCGTACAAGGTGTTTGCCAGAATGGCGCAACCAAACATGCGGCCCAACGGAGACTCAGTCGCGGAGCACGACGGCCGGGTCCTTGGACGGCGCGAGGTCTCCATCGGGGCGGCCGACGCCGGGGTCGTCGGACGCGTCCCTCGCCACGGCGACGGCGGAGGCGGTGGGGTCGGGGTCGCGGGCGGAGTCCATGGACTCCTGGGCCTGGTCGAGGTAGGGCTTGAAGCCGACGCGGAAGGAGAGGTAGCCGAAGGCCACGGCGCCCAGCACCACCACCCCCGAGCGCATCGCGTTCTGTCGCGCCCGGCTCCCTCCCGCGCCCATCGCCGCCCACGGACGCCTGGTCTCCTGTCGGCCTGAGAAGTGGATGGATCTCTGATCCCGCCCTCCCAGCCTATCTGGACTGGACTAGTGCAGTGCGAGTCCGCGAATGGGTTCCCGACTGTTGGCGAAACGATCAGAGCCCAAGGCTGGAACAGTGGAACCTCGAACTCGAACGGGAGATTTGTAGTAGTAGTACCCTATTCTTTTGTGACTGATTGATTGGAAAAAAAAATGCGGGGAAGAAAGGAGACGAAATTATGTAGGTGATGAATTAAAAAAAACAGAAATAAAATGTTGCTGCCCAGGATCGAACTGGAGACCTTCAGTGTGTAAGACTGACGTGATAACCACTACACCACAGCAACTTTGATGCTTTTTAATTAGTTATAATTATAAATATCTATTTAACAAACAGGCCAGATTTCACAAAGGCGCAAGGCTCTGTCCGGCGTTAATGGCGCATTATATACTCCATCAATTTCAAAATATTAGTTGCTTTCACTTTTCTGACATATATATTACATATAATACATATAGATATATAGTAAAATCTATATACCAAAACAAGGCAAAATAATATTTATAATTTGAATGCAAGGAGTAGTTAATAGCACCCTGCTAATTTATTTTCAGCATGATTGTTTAGAAAAATGTATGTACAACAAATCATTTGAATACTAAAGATAACTATAGTTAACAGATCGGTCGGATAGAATTGGACGTGAAGTAATCTCGATGATTTCTTAGTTCTTGCTTCAACATTTGTCATAAAGATCGCTAACAATAAATGTACATATATACGCGCTCAATGTTTGATCATTTGAGTTATGCAAATGTTACTATTTTCACATAACATGCGATTATTTTTACTAGACGAAGAATTCGCTTAAAAAATACAATGTATATCATGGAATAAATCCATCACCATTGTCTATTTAGTCCACATTGGTTTAATCCATTGCCTATGAAATCAAGTATTCTACCCCTCAAGTATCAAAACCAATGTTATAACTTCCCCTCTGGTGATTTTAAACAAGGCTTACCGGCATAGCACTACTCGTGATGATGATGATGTGGTGACAACGCACACCCCCATCACGACGAGAGCATAGATCGGTGTTTTCCTCACCTCTAATCTCCTCTAATCGTCTCCATTCACAACTCTACTAACCAAGTCATTATTGCCTCAGACATCTCTTTTGTCCTGATAAAATGAGCTTGGCAGACCTTCATTCTCTTCCTGTATATCGGTCTTACCCTTGTCAAAAAGCAAATCTACCATTGCCATTTTATCCATTGTGTACTATGTAGGCCAAATCTACATCATACTATGAAAGAGAAAAAATTTCTTTACGTTGTTTGCCGCTCTCTTCCTCCTACATTGCCAGTTCACTCCATCCCAAATTCTAATAGTTTTGGTTGTTCTAGGTATATTACTTTTACTATGTATCTAAATACAATGTATATTTAAGTGCATAGTAAAAGTTATGTATATAGAAAAGCAAAAAAAAAAATCTTATAATCTGGAATGGAGGGAGTATAAAACAACTCATTTGATGGTATGATCATCGCCCGAGCCCGTCTGCTTCGTGGTAATCATACATAACTCACGTAAAACCCTTTTTAAACTCATATAATAAGTGCATATAATAATCATATATTTAAGTCGAGTAAAATTTTCCTACATGATTAATTATTTATTGCAATGATATTTGATGCTAGTCTTGGAATGTAATTTAAATGTGATCAACCCTATTAAACCAACAAAAACGCTATCTCATTTTAATTGGCATGAGCATTGTGCAATAACGTATAGATATGTTAGCTAGGTACATCTAAATGTCACAAAGACTTCATAATATTTTGAATAGTTTGTGATAGATACATGGTTTCATTGTTTAGGGGTCAAGAGTCAACTTTGAATAAGCTGACGGGTGGGACAGTTTTAGACATTTAGTCTAATCTATTATACAAAAGGTAAGGTGGATTGGGATACGGACTATCTCAAAGAAAGTAATGGTTTCTATTGTTAAATCGTGCTTTTAGACTCTTCCTATAACCTTTTGACCGGGACGATTACAATTATCTTTCTCTCGTCGTGTGACTTGGAATTTCATGTTGAACAAGAGAACCGATGTTCTGTGGTAAATAAACTGGATTTCCATTCCTCGGTGTTTCAGCCTTTCAGGTAGGAAGCCGCTTCTGGATTAAAAAAAAAATAGGAAGCCGCTTCTAACCTTGGACGCACCATAATACTTGGCCTGTTCGTTTGACAGGATTATGCATTGTTCCGGTAGAATTATTCATTGCTGACTGATTTCTTATGAGAGAAAAATACTATTCCAACTGGATTTAAACAGGCTAAAAAACCAAACGAACAGGCTAACTGTCGTCACGAAGCACGGCCGCAGAGAATCCTTCTACACCGACAGGGACAGGCGAAGCCCCGTTCGGGCTCGCTGCGAGCAATCTCACAGTCGCTCGATTGCAATCGCGGGCAACAGCTGCCCTTCGCCTCCCGCGGACCCACGAAACCCGGAATTCCGAAAATACCCATCGGGCAATTCCGAAGATACCCATCGGGCCACACAACTAGGCCCCGAATCCCCATTAGAACGAGGGTAGGAAAGTCATTCCGTGCGCCCGAGCGATGGCGAAAGGATATGGGCTCGCGCCTTAGGTCTGGGGACGAGAACAGAAATGCGGCTAGGGTTTGTACGTCCTCACACATTTCTGATTTCTTCCCTGTCTCTTCTTCTCCACCAGCTGCCGCCGGTCAGCCGTCGTCGAAACCTTAAGCCTCCAGCTCCTTGACCTCGGGGTGAGCCATGGCGATGCGGTCCTGCAGGGGGGTCTTGTTGCCAGAAGGGTCAGTTCTCCAGTCCCCATCTACAAGTACGCGAGTGTAGTGTGCCCTTCGCCCACCGCCACCGTCTCCATGGCGACCATCAATCCCTTCGAACTCCTTGGCGCCGATGATAACGACGATCCCACACAGCTTCTGGCCGCCGCCGCGGCAGCGAAGCAGAAGGCCGAGGCGAAGAAGCTAGCGGCGGCGGCGACCGCCGGAAAGGGTGCGCAGCCAGCCCCCGCCAAGTTGCCCACCAAGCCTGCTCCCCCCGCCCAGGCCGGTGAGTTCGGGTTCGGTTGCGTGGTTGTTGGATCTGGGGTTTAATATAAGTTTTATCCTCATCCTGAGGCGTGGACTGAAAATAGTGTCTTTTTTTCTGAATGATTTTAGGATATCCTGCTGATTAGCATAGACGATACTTTAATTCGGATATCATCGTAGGAAATACTACCTCCAGTCATAATTAGAGTAACAGTACCCGTGATGCTTCAAAAAGTTAGTCCGATTTTAGCCATTTCCGTCACCAAAAAAGTGTTTTTTCTTTCATGTATGGAATGCTTATATGCTCTAAATGTTTCAGTGAAGGAGTCCCGCAGTGGTGGTGCTCCCTCCCGTGGAGGTTATGGGCGCGGCGACCGTGGAGGTCGTGGCAGAGGAGGGCGAGGATATGGTCAGAACCGTGAGTATGGCAGTGAAGATGCTAATGGGTTTCAGGGAGGATACTTTGCTGGAGGGGGTGCCAGAGCTGGAGGTGAAGAAGGTGCCCAGGACAGAGAGAGGGGCCCTCGTCCACCGTACCGTGGCAGCGGCAGGGACGGAGGTTGGAGGGGTGGATACCGTGATGGTGAATTTGGTGATGATTCTGAGAAGCCACCTCAGAGGCCCTATGAACGCCATAGCGGTACTGGCCGTGGGTTTGAAATGAAGCGCGAGGGTTCAGGCCGTGGGAACTGGGGAACTACCACTGATGAAATTGTCGCCCGGTAAGAGAGCTATGTTTTGTTGTATGCATATATATGGTTGTATACTTGTATGAGCTGTTGAGGTGTACATTTGTGAAGATAAAAATAACAACTTGTGCTGTTTGGATGACCAGGGATCCTGAGGAAGGCCTGAAGCTAGATGAGAAGGCCCCTATTCCTGAGAAACAGGGTGCACTGGAGGATCCTCCACAGGCAGAGGAGAACAAGGAGAACAAGGATGCCACAGCTAATGAGGAAGAAGAGAAGGTATACTTCTGCCTGCTTTGATCTTATGACCTGGTTATGATTTTGTTGTTGACTTGCTTTTTTGTTTGGATATTGAATTAATTTGAAATTAACATGTGGATCTTCTTTGGTTATTTAACATTGCATGAACAACCTGCCACATTCATGTAACTGATGAAAATGTGTGTAACAGACAAGTTTTCTGGAATTTTTGAGGTTCCCTTTCCTCACATGTGTGATCCATCTTAGGGAACACTCATTTTATAGCTTGATTGTGATATTCATAGGGCTATTATCAGTAAGGTAGACTCAATAGCTATGAGTTACTATAACAGGTGATTAGCAGCAGCTTCAGTAACATAATCCAGTGCAGTTATTTGATTTCAAATTTGCAACAGTTTTAATATTTTCTTACCTGCATCGTTTATTCTAAATGGCCAGTTTTAAGCTTGGTGATCATAACACCTGTTTCCTTTAAGGAACTTTCATTATTGTACTGATATGTGTTTCCATGTTGATGATCATCTGACCAATTTTTTGATGATGTAGGAGATGACTCTTGAGGAGTTTGAGAAAATAAGGGAGGAAAAGCGAAAGGCACTTCTTTCACTCAAGACTGAAGAGAGGAAAGTTGAAGTTGATAGGGACCTGCAGTCTATGCAGCCGCTTTCAAACAAGAAAGGAAATGATGAAATTTTCGTAAAGCTGGTAAATTATAATTATGCCTTAATCTTTTCTGTTCTTATAATGTAATGGAGATGTCCAAGCTTGATTATTGTTTTCTTGGCAGGGTTCTGATAAGGATGCTCTGAAGAAGAAAGAAAATGCTGAACGTGATGAACGCGCTAAGAAGGTCTTGGATCTCTAGTTCTGATTTCCTCTTATCAAGCTGCTGAAAAATGCTATTTTTTTAAAAAAAATTCCATACTGGTGAAATTGACCATAGCCAGTTAATTATGACGGAGCACTGTCTTTTTTGAACTCAATGAACACACTAAATTTTGCTCTATTGGATTCATTTGCCATTCCTTTTTTCGGTGTCTATAACTGTGCTATAATGGTTTGTCCTGCTTGTGCATTCAAGCAGATCACCGGGTTATATACTTCTAATGAGGGACTGATTCACTTATTTCTTTTTTCTCCCAGTCAGTGAGCATCAATGAGTTCTTGAAACCTGCTGAAGGAGAAAGGTACTATGGCGGCCGTGGTCGTGGCAGGGGCCGTGGAGACCGTGGAGGGTTTAGAGGGGGATATGGTGGGGGTTATCGCGCTCCACCAGCTGCTCCTGCAATTCAAGACCAATCCCAGTTCCCTTTGCTTGGTGGGAAGTGAAAACCCATCTAGTGCCTAAAGATCTCATATCATCTTTGCTGTCAGTCTGGGTTCTGTTTTGCAGGTTACTGCTCCGCTGCTATTCAGACATAATGGTGTCACATGTTTATTCCCTGCTGTGAGTCGACTTTGTATATCAGAGTTGTTTGTCAGAATTTTGTTATACTATTTGCCCGTTTACTCGAAAACCAGTCATGAGTTACCAGCTTTGTTTCTGTTTTTTTGTTATATTTGTGTTTTTTTTTTCTTCTGGAAAGCCCTTATCGATTATTATCTGAACAGTATGTACTACGGAAAATCTGCAGTAGAACTGGGATTTCGTGACTGTTTCCATTGCACATGTATACGACACACGTACACGGTAAGATGACACACACCAATAGCGCACATATAACATATTACACGGATCTCACAGCCACAAATGTTGCTGAAGCGCGGTGGAATCCGTTACTCCCAGTACAAGATCTCGTACGTCCCTTGGGTCTACGGAAGTGATCTTCGGGACCTCCCTCTTCCTGTGCAGAGCTTCTCTGGTGAGTGGTGACTGGTGAATGCAACACGAAGCATTTGTCAGGCTCCGGTTTGAGAAGGCTCCAAGCGGACAGGGACTGAGACACGGACTTCGCATGGCCTGCTGGTGCTGGGTTTGGGCGTACGCCACCATGGAGTTGATTTTCTTTAGCAGCTGTTTTGACCTGGTGAGGACACTACACCAGCTCTTTCAGCAACGCGGCGCCTATGAAGGCGAGGATGAAGGACCCTCGCTCGCAACACCTTCTCACCATCTCCAAAGCCAAGCTGTTGCTTAGAAGCCATTTCTAGACAGTTTTTGATAGAGCAGGCGGGCACTTCTACATTAAAATAGAGACGCAGCTAAAACTAGTTTTTGTACTAGGGAAATTAGGGGGCTACATTTGAGATTTACCGAGCAAAACATCAATTTTGCCGAGTACTTGTAGTTCTCCGAAGGGACTAATGTTTGCACTCTGATATTCTGGATGTTATAACGAGTTAACGACACCACTCCACTCCACTCAACTCAACCCCCGGTACTCAACTCAACCCCCGGTGAAGGTCGGTCCAGTAGGGTCCAGTGAGTAAAGTTGCGTGGTCTGAACGCTGAAGCCCAGCCATAGGCAAGAGATTCGATGCCACTCATGTTGCAGTCTTCTGGCCTAATAGGCTAATACTGGCCTACTACAGTCTGCAGAATATATAGTACTCCATCAATTCCAAATTATAAGTCATTCTAAGGATCTTGGAGTCAAATCATCTCAAGTTTGACCAAAGTTATATAAAAAATTATAAAAATTTATGATATCAAATAGATATACTATGAAAATATAATTTATAAAAAATCTAATGATACTTAGTTGACATCATAAATATTATTATATTTTCATATAAGTTTAGTCAAACTTGCCTTTGATTCTTCAAGATTCTTGGAACTGACTTATAATTTGAGATGCAAGGAGTACTAGAAAAGGAACACCTCATCATTCCTATGAACCAGTAATCCATCATCCAAGGATTGTAACTGATCCACAATGTGCAGAGTGGAGACGTTATTGGATTGGATGCAGAGCAAAGCAAGAATATGAGGAACAAAGAACCAGATCATGTATTCATGTATCTCCAAAAGATATGCACAACAATACCAAAGGCCTTATTCCTGACAACCATACACCTTTCTTGGCGTCTAAAACTATAAATCATACGCTACTAACGCCCGCTGCCTGTCATGAAGGATATGGATCCAAGCTGAATCACTGCCTGGACCACAGAAATACTCAAATAAAATAAACTGATATTATAAAGTTGTTCCAGAATGCAGACCCGGTGGCATTTCAGCATATCTTTCACTAATGTTCTAGAGCAGAGGGGCGCACCTCGGTGCTGATTGAGCTCTGCCATCGCTTGAATTTCCAGATTGACCAATATAATATTGTTCAAGCCGTGCCATTGAGGCGCAGCCTGCTAAGTCTGGACTCTGGACTTCTGCATGCCCCTGCCAACCAGGATCCAAAAGTTGATGATGCCTCTGGGCCCGAGTGTTGGTGAGCTGAATACAACAACGGCCACCGGGCAACTTGTTGGCAAAATAGTCAGCATATTTCCACATACTGAAAAGTAGCCCAATCAAGTTGAGCAGCATTTCGTGACAAGAAAAAAATTTAGCAACATTTTTTCAAACTAAGACGATGCTATGTAATAGATCAAATTCTTTTAACATTATAAAAAGCACTATTTTCCTTCCATTCTGCTACTTGGACGTTAGAAGTGAGAACCACACCTGGAGAATCTGCTCTGCAGCTTGCTGTGACGATGATCTCCACCTTTAGGACCTAGCGTGCTGACCTGCTGCAAATCTCACCAGACACCAGACAGTAGCTGTGTAGCACAAACATACAAGGAGTTTGAGATGGCAAAATAAAACCTCAACTGAGACTTGAAATCACATTGATCCCAAATGGCACAAAAGTAGGATCTGACTGTTCATATTGATCCCAAATGGCACAAAACATAATGTTTGGTAGGTGCCAACACTAACACTAAATACAGAAAACCAGTAATGCTTCAGTTCCGCTATAAATCTAAGTAAATCAGTAGTACTTTTCATACGCCAGAATAATGCATAATGTCTGGGATGCGTCAACTTGGCACAACTGGAGTGGTACAGACACCAGGATGGTCTAGAACCAGTAATTTCTATGCTTATTTTTAAGCAACTAGGTCGATCTAATATTCTAATCCTTTGAGAAAACAAGGTGCGATATCCAACATCAACAAGCCATGACTGTTGTACCCAAGACAGCAACCTAATCTGAACATCTATTGTGTGGTGGTTACACACCAGTACACTACTCAGAAATCACAAGTACAGACAGTTACTATGGGCAACAAGTTCTTGTTTTACTGGGCGGTAAGTACACGGTGCTCAGAAATCTGTACAAGTGCAGGGAGAGTTACCATGGGGAAAAAAAATCCTGTTTTACCATAACAGAAGAAAAGGACATGCACCCATCAACAGGAAAGCTGCTGTACGGTTGAACTTGTAGCGCATTACAATCTACCAGAACTCCCAGGAAATTAGCTAAGCTAATCTGGTAATCCCTAGAATAGGAGGAAGAGCTAGCTTTGTATCAAATATTGATAGGAGATTATATCCCTTAATGACCGTGCAAAGAATTACTAGCAGAAGGTTATGATCAGGTTCTAACTGTAACTGATTATTTGGCAGTTTGAGGAATGACCTCTCTGGTTCCAAAAAAATATTACTACCAGATAGAAGAAGATGGTCTAATTTCGTTGGCAACTTCACTGCCTTCACAATAATACAGCCTGACACAGTCTGCAGCCCTCAGGCTCAAGGTGCAGAACTGCAGACACACATCAGATAGGCAGAAAATGCAACTACCTGTGTCGAATACTGTTAGCGAACCAACAATTGGTAGTCATATACATGCTGAAAATATGATAAATTTATGTTTGGTGAATTATCCTTACAATGCAAAAGCACAGTAAGCCTTGAACATCTACTCCCTCAGATTTAATATATACTCCCTCCGAACCAAAATAAATAACTTTCTAAGGTCTAAATTTGTCACCAAAAAGTAACGTTCTATACCAACATGGAACATTACCTCCTAGGTGCTGTTTGGTTGGGAGTTTGCGGCACGTTACCTGTTCACGCTGTAATACGTTTGCGTTCCATTCTGTTTGGTTTGCATGCTCAGTAATGGATAACCCTGCAACCCATTACGTGCCTATGTAATACAGTTACCGCCCATCACCTGGCGCTAACCGATCCCATCGCCCGGCTCCCTTGTGCGGTTGCAAACAAACAAGTTACGGTTTCCATTGCCTGGAACCACTAGCGCCGTATATAGATCCCATTTACGTTCCCGTTTACGGCCTTGAAACCAAACAGCACCCTAATGTAGAAGTGCATGTCAAATCCAAGAAAGATCAGTCCGGAAAGAAAAGGAGATGAGGGTACATGCGTCCTTTGTGAGCATCCTTAATCTGTTTGAAATTTTCTATAAATTTATTTATATGGGAAGGAAGGAGTTTTCGTTTTAGAATTCCTGCCTATCGCACCTTTTTTAACTTTGACTATCAATCAAGACATAAAAGACTACATATATTGACAAACTTTTAAGATAGATGTTACTAGATTCGTCATGAGAAGTACTTTCAAAATATATAGTTACATTGATTTGAAATGTCATATTTTGAAAGAAGTTGGTCAAACTGTCAGCATGTTGATGTACTAAACGACATGTATTTTGAATAGAGTTCAGAAGACTGAGGGACGCTCCAAGTAAATAGTCTTCTAGAGTTTAGAATAGTATTCCCTCTGATTCACCTTACTCAATCCCCTTGTGTACGAAATAAGCATACCTTATACCAAACTGTGCAAAAATCTGAACAAATAAATACAAAACAGAAGCTAACCAAGAATAAATACTTATTATCTGTACCCTATTCCATATAATTCTGTTTAATCACGGATACCAAGGTTTAAGCGTTTACACAAAAGAACAGAATTTGTTAAAAAATAATCAGATCTGAGAGTTACTTTTCAGATTTAGAAGTCCCTAGCTTTGAGATTCAAAAGATCACATGTGATGTCATGCGATTTCAAACGCTGCCTTCTACACTGTTTGATATTTAGACATTAATCAGCAAAGCAAAAAACTAATGTTAACGGAAAAAACATCTAAAGAAAAAGGTTTAACAAAATGTGAACTCACCAATTTGGTAGCCAAATACTCCCTCTGGACAGACCGAATTATGGTGAAACTATATGTCCTTCCAGGAATGAATGGGATAAGAAAAACATGTGAAAATTGATGAGAACGAACTAAAGCTGCATCAACAGTTACTAGCAGAGATAACTTGCTTATATAATATACTAACATTAGAATTTTTTTTCTCAACAGAGCACCATCAATTCTAGTAAGTGTTCCAACCAAACAAAAATGTTGTACAGACATGCATCACCTCTCAGCAAATGATTTTTTTCTCAGATATGCGTGACTAGCAAAAATACTAATGTTTATATGGTCGTAAAGCATACTTATTGACAGAGTGGACATGCAAAACAAACTCGATGAGAGGTTATTTTAAGATTTAGTCTCTTCTAGATGTTGCAGTGCACCACATTCAATTATTCAATTCACAAAACCTCACTGTATGATCTGTATCAGAGAATAAATAGTATAATATCGAATAACAAAAGCTGCATCAGATGAAATATCGCTTTACACACTTCACTCTGTCCTTGGAGTTTGATTCATAAGGAATGTGACAAATTCCAATCAAGTCCCCTATGGGTATACAGATTTATTCATCCATCAATCACAATGTACCAGTAGCCAAGCATGGCACACTCAGCTGACAAAATGATTGATCATAAACACTAGGTTTCTAAGTACAATACAGTTCATCACAGACAAACCATAGCACACAACAAAGAGGAGCACATCAGTATTTGGTACACCACCATTACTAGTGATATACAGGAAGAGTAATGGACCTTGGGAAACCGCTCTCAAATGGTGTAGTCCGACCATTGACGTATGAAGGACGTGTGATCCATGGACTCCCCCGGCATGTCCTCGTCATTCTCGCCCTCGGCCTTCTTCCCACCAATCAGCCTGGCAGGGTTCCCAACCGCCGTGCTCCTCGCCGGCACATCTATCAGCACCACGGATCCGGCCCCAATCTTAGCCCCGGCACCAATTTTCACGTTACCCAGAATCGTGGCCCCTGCTCCAATCAGCACGCCATCCCCAATCTTGGGGTGCCGGTCGCCTACCGCCTTCCCAGTCCCACCCAAGGTGACGTGGTGGAGGATGGAGACGTTATCGCCGACGACGGCCGTCTCACCGATGACGACGCCGGTGGCGTGGTCGAGGAGGATGCCCTTCCCGACGACGGCGGCGGGGTGGATGTCGACGGCGAAGACATCAGCGATGCGGGACTGGAGTGCGAGCGCGAGGGGGCGACGCTGCTGCGCCCAGAGCACGTGCGCGACGCGGTGGGCCTGGATGGCGAGGAAGCCCTTGTAGTTGAGGAGGCAGTGGGAGAAGCCGACGCAGGCGGGGTCGCGGGAGCGGGCGGCGAGTAGGTCGGCGACGACGGCGGCGAGGAGGGACGGGTGCGCGGTGAGCGTGGCGAGGAAGAGGTCGTAGAGGAGCGTGGAGAGAAGCGTGGAGGAGCAGAGCTTGTTGGCGAGGTGGAAGGAGAGGGAGCGGGGTAGGGACGGGTGGGACAGCACGGTGGCGTAGAGGAAGGAGGCCAGCGCCGGCTCCGTGTCCGCGTCGCGGCGGGCCTCCGCCTTGATCTGCGTCCACACCCAGGTCTCGTCGTCCTCCGACTCCGGCGGCGGGTACGCCGGCACCACCTCCACCGGGAGCGGCGGTGGCGAGTGGGCCGTCAGGTGGTGGTTGGAGTGGTTCGCGGCGGCGCCGCCGCCGGCCTCGTGCGCGTGCGGCTGGCCGACCGGCATCGCGGGGGAGCGCGCGGAGGGATTGGGTGGCGGGACCGTGACGGATGGGTGTGCGGAGCGAGGCGAGGAACGCGGGCCACTTGCGAGCTGCGGCCGGTGATCCGTTGTCGATTGCGGGGGCGGACCGGCGCAGGCGCAGAGTATCTATGCCAAGCACGTGACAGGTCACAAGCGGAGGCGGGGCGCGTGCGCGTGCGCTGCAGGCAAGTCTCTGCTAGTGGCCTACTAGGCTGCTAGCCTACTAGGCTACTACTACTACTACTGCCGCCCAGGGTTTTTGTTACCGTTCGAACCGCAGGTCGGTTACCGACAAACCGGCCGGGGCCGGTTCGGTTTCGGTACTGGTTTAAATTCAAATTTCAAATTTAAAAAAAAAATCGAAAATGCTGAAAAAATTCCTAAAAATAGTTCATGATTTATAGAGTCGAATGGTGTACAAATTTTTCAAATTGGAGTTCGTTTGCTATTTATTTTGACGTGTACAAGTTTGAAAAAAAAGAAAAAGAATCTTTTCTATTTTTTTCCAAACTTGTACGTGTCAAAATAAATAGCAAACGAACTCCAATTTGAAAAATTTGTACACCATTTGACTCTATAAATCATGAACTATTTTTAGGAATTTTTTCAACATTTTCGATTTTTTTTTTCAAATTTGAAATTTGGTTTGGGGCGGAACCGTCGTTAACCGCCCAAACCGGTCGGTAACCGTTCAAACCGGACGGTAACCGGCCCTAACCGACCGGTTACCGGTCCAAAACCGATTGAACTGCGGGGTTTGAATTCAAAATCCAAACCGTTCGGTTTGGACCGGTAACCGGTCGGTAACCGCCCGACCGCTCCCCGGCGGTTACCGGTTCCGAAACGGAAAGAAAAACCCTGCTGCTGCCTTGTGGAAGATCGATGGGTTTCGGATTGGGCCGTAGCCTCGCAAAGTAAAGAAGACTCTTCTTCCTTTATTCAACAAGAGAAGGGAAGGCAAGACCGTGTTGCATCAGCATGCAGGCATGAGCCATGACTACATTGCCAACCATGAGTACCACATCACAGAGATAATGAAAATTTTCTAGTAGTACTTTGTATTTTTTTTCTTCTACAATGGCTATGAATCTGGACTAGATGAAGGGAAACATACATTTGTTGTACTAATATATTGTTGTCCAACTCGTAGTTTGCGAATGTAAGACACATTTTTTGTTTAGCTTTAATTGTGTGTCTCCTACATGTATTATCATACTTGTGTTTACATAGCTCGATTTCTTTTATTGAAAAAATAATTCAAAGTTGGTTTTCTTTTACATGCAAATCATAAGCTCATATAATCTCCCAATTTGGGGAATGTGACAAAAGTTACTTTACGTGTAAAAAGTTTTGGAAAAAGGCTACAAGATGATGTCCAGTTACCCACAAGGCCACAACACATGTATAGTGCTTATATCTATCAATTCCTCTCCTCTCCCTAAAACCGCTTGCCCGGTGGCAACAGCTTTGCATTCGTCAAACAAAACTAGTGGTAGCTAAGTGAAACTTTGCAACGATAGCGACTTATGAAGATGGCACTAAACTTTACACGCACAAACAAAAAAACAAAAAGGCAAGGAAAACTGTCTTGCGCTACCTAAAAAAAAACTTTGTTGATGAGTCATCAATGACGCTATCGAGGTTTTCACTTTTATATTTGGGAACTACTGTCGCACGAACGTTTTATCATAGAACGGACGTGCAGGCGGAGCGGCCCAGCCCACACCACGTCGCCCCCCGCGTGCGGCACACGTACACACACCGCACGGGCACCCCTCCTTGCCCACCCCGACACGCGCGGTCGTCTGCCCACCGCGACACCGCCCACCCCCTCCGCGCGGCCCTCCTCCTCCGACTGGATCCGTCGCCGCCGCCGTCCAGCATGGCCGCCGTGCCCCCCCTCTAAAACAAAAAAAACATCAGAAACATGAAACATCATAAAAACAACACTTGCAGCATATCTCTAATAGCACATGAAACATGTGTCTGTACCCCTTAGCTGTAACATCAGATTTAAATTTATGAAACAAACTGGAAAATGAAAATGAAACATTGGATCTGGAGGGGCTAGGGCAACATCAGAGAGACATCATCATCATATGTTGCGAAACATTGAAAAATGAAAAACTGAAACACAAGTAAAACACTTAGAGAAACATTAGATTCGGAGCGGGGTGTGAGGAGGGGGAGGGGATACATCAGAGAAACATCTCATCATTTATGCGTGAAACATTCACAATGGAGCACTGAACCACCGATAGAACATCACAGAAACATTGGATCTGGAGGGAGTAGGGCAACGTCAGAGAAACATCGTCATCATATGTTGCGAAACATTGAAAATGAGAAACTGAACCATCAGTAAACACTTAGAGAAACATTAGATTCAGAGCGGGTGTAGGAGGAGGGGAAGGGGACACATCAGAGAAACATCTCATCATCTATGTGTGAAACAATGAAAATGGAGCACTAAACCACCGACGCAAACACCAAAGAAACATTTGAATCCAAAACGGGGAGGGCAACGTCAGAGAAACATCATCATCATATGTTGCGAAACATTGAAAATGAGAAACTGAACCACCAGTAAAACACTTAGAGAACATTAGATCCAGAGCGGGGTAGGAGGAGGGGGAGGGGACACATCAGAGAAACATCTCATCATCTATGCGTGAAACATTTAAAATGGAGCACTAAAACACCGGCGCAACATTAGAGAAACACATTGGATCCAGAGGGGGGAGGGCAACATCCGAGAACATCATCATCATTTGTGATGGAGCAACCCAGAGGGGGAGGAAAAAGAGGAACAAGGGAGGAGCGCGAGGGGTCCGGTGGATCCGGTGGATCCATGACATCTGCCACCGCCGCTGGATCCGGTGTAGATCCGCAAACACCAGAGAAAATATTGAATCCAAAGGGGGAGAGGGCAACATCAGAATCATGTGTACTGGTATGTCGTGGGAGAGGGTAGAGGAGAGAAGGAGAGAGGAAAGAGGAAGAAGAGGCTTACCTGACCGGATCCGTGGCTGGTGCCTCCGGATCCGGCGGATCCATGGCCGCCGTCGCCGGATCCGGCGGATCCATGGGCGTCGCCACTGAATCCGGTGGATCCATGGCCGCCGGCGAAGGATCCAGCCATGGGTGAGAGAGGAGAGGAGGAGGTGGTGAGGTGCGCCCGAGAGAAGTGCTAGGGTGTGCGCGCAAGCTCGGCGCGCCCGTGGTGGCGTGCAGACGGCGGACGGCGCGGGAGAACCACCACCAGCAGCGACGGGGGAGGGAGCTGGCCGCGGCGTGCGCAACGGCCACCACCACCCGCAGCGGCGGAATGACGGATCTGCGGGGAGGGACAACGAGTGGGCGGGCGGAGTGGGCGAGGCGGGGTGCCCGTGCGAGTGCGCGCCCGGGAGGAGGCGCGGCCGACTTGGGGTGTTTGATGGGTCGTGGCAGCGATGGGCTGTGTGCGCTCGCGTTCGACCGGTTGAACGCACGCAACTCAGCATTACCGTTTATATTTCAGCCGGCTCTATATTTCAGCCGGCTCTATAAAATTACTTGGGATTGAACAAAAACAATGCCTTCGCATGACCAATGCAAATTACTTAAAATTTTTATATCTATCTATTTATTACTGTTTTGTTTATTTATAAACACAAAATTTATTTGTAGGTGCATCAAAGGCAGCATGTAGCCAGGACTACATCACTACAATGTCAACTTATATGAGTACTACAGAGATAACGTAGCCAAGACCATGTTACATCTTCTTTGTGATTTTTGTGAGTGGCTAACTGGCTATGAATTCTCGACTAGGTGATAGGAAAGTAAGCACGCATGCCAAACACGGTAGCTTAGTTTTTTTATTGGAAAGCTTTATAGGACACTCTCAACATTATCCTATTCACTTGAACTATTATTAGCTTATTTTAATTTATTCTCTCTCACAAAACATTATTAATCAATTTTTTTCTCCTATATATTAATATTCAACCAGTCGGTTTTTTCACGAGATGAATAGGACCTAGTCAACTTGCTAACTCAACATGGTGGGTGCAAATGCACCACCCAAATTTTAGTAAAACGGTATTAGTTTCTAAAATTTCATCATATATGAATCACCCATAACACAAGTCTATGCACTCACAAGGCAAGTGCATCATCTTCTAGTTTATTCTAGCTTCGCCACTACGCATAAACATGAACACACATGAACTATAAAATAGTACGTGAACAGTGCCCACGGTAGATATATTTTTTTGAGAATTACACAGTTACAACGTAGACACTCAAACACGCACGCACACTCACCCCTATGAATATACGCACGCAAACCCTACCCCTATGAGCACCTCCGAAGAACTGAGCCGACAGATATCTCGATGCCCACGGTAGATATGAACAGTGCCATATATGCGCTCTTGCAGCCAATTCGCAATCACAGTACAATACGACGTCCACTTGACCGCTTATGGCCCTGTTTGGTACCACGGTGCAGAGAAGCGCTTATCAGATAAGCTGCAGAAATATGGAAAATGAGCTTATTTGAGAAGCGGGTATGACTCAGCTTCTGTGGTTTAGTGTAAATGGGGGTGGTGGGGAGAAGCGCGAAAAAAAAAGTTATCAAAAAGCGAACCGTTTGACTGTTAGTTTAGCTTATTTTGACCATAAGCAGCATTTAAGCTGTTCCAAATGCGGGCCTATGTAGTCAGGAAGGACTACCCGCTGCCGTCATGGCCCCACGCCTCCCGATTAGCGGGGCCCTGGCGGCTTGAAGGCAGATTAGCCCCGCCGGCTCTGTTTGGCTCTCCTTCCTCCGCCCGCCACCGCCACACTGGCCCACTTCCCACTGCACGGCCACGCGGCCCAGCCCACGCTTCCGTCTCACTCCACTCCGCCGCTTTTTCCAACCGCCGCCCACGCGAACCCCGACGCTGCCGCCTCGAGCTCACTCCACCACTACCTCTCACCCTGCCCCTCCCCCATCCTCTTCGGCTTCCCATGTCGTGCTCAGCGGCGGCGGGCGCCGAGGCCACCGCTCTCCTGTTCCGCAGCCCCGCTCCGTCCACGATCGCCGGGCGCCGCCGCCTCGCCGTGTCCCGCCGGACTCCGCGCCGAAACCTCAGGTGAGTTAGTTGCTTATATGCGCGAGTGTTTCCGTAGGAGCTTTGTTTGGAAGTGGAAGGCGCTCGTCATGTGTTCGGGGTATTGCTTGTGACATTGGAGCGCTGGGTGGCCTTGGCGATCCCTAGGTCGTGGATGGACTCGTATTGCTGTACTACGTTATCTGCACACTTTGCAGTGCCTGCAAACTACGGGAGTCGTCAACCGTGCTGCTTTTTTTTTCATGTATAAGGAATGGTCGTTTCAAGTCTCTGTAAACACTGTTGCCATGTATGATCATACTGTTCTGTCCATTTGTAAAAATAGTGCCAAAATAATTGTTGTTTTGAAAACATGATTGAATCGTCTTCGCTCCAATTTGATGTTGCTGAGGCTCATGTTTGATCGTACTTTTCTACCCATTTCTAAATATTGTTGTATGTTATATACAGCACTTAGTTGCTAGAATTTGAAAAGTATTTATCATGTATGTAGAAGTAATCAAACTTCCATTTTCTGGTGTTAGGACCGGCGTGCAACCTCATCAGAAGAGTACACCCAGTGTTAACCATCGTAATAGGGCTAGCATTCAGAGAGATAGAGCAGCAGCTTCTATTGATGAAGAACAGCAACTGGTACTGCAGCAAATTCTTTAGCAATTGTGTCTTCCATCAGATGCTTTCTAATATATAGTGCTTGATGCGAAGTATTTTTTCCCCATTTCATATGTTTTTATTCTTAGAATCTTACACTGCAACTTATCAATTTTTAAATTAACGTCATTGGGAAATATCAATACTCTTCTGCTTGTCCTTATTTATTTATTTATTTATTTATTTATTCACTGTTGTTTCTCTTAAGCGTTTCTGTTTTATCTCTTTGCTGCAGAAGTCTGAAGGTGAAAATGACCTACTAAACATCCAACTGGAAGATTTGGTAGGAATGATACAGAATACCCAGAAAAGTAGGAGATCCCTTCCTCTGATTATTCTTATAACGTTTTATGATTACAAATATGTATACATGTGCATATGATGAACTCTAATTTCAAACTTTATTTGGTTAGATATATTGCTTCTGAATCAAGCTCGTCTTCAAGCATTGGGACGTGCTGACAAAATTCTTAAAGAGAAGGAAGCTTTGCAACAGAAGATAAACATTTTAGAGATGAAACTATCAGAAACAGGTACACAACCTGTGCTTTCTAGTGAAGTAAAGTCTGATGCAAAGGGTCTGGAGTTTGATGTCGTAAAGGAAGAGAATATGCTACTGAAGGATGACATGAACTTTCTAAAAGCAAAGCTTACTGAGATAACTGAGACAGAGGAGAGTCTATTCAAGTTGGAGAAAGAGCGTGCTCTTTTAGTTGCTTCTTTTAGGGAGCTTGAGTGTGCATTCATCTCTGCCCAATCTGATATGTTGAAACTTGGTCCCCTGCAACAAGATGCCTGGTGGGAGAAAGTAGAAAATTTGGAAGACTTGCTTGATTCCACAGCAAACCAAGTGGAGCATGCTGCTCTGACTCTAAATGGTTATCGTGATTTCCAGGATAAGGTTGAGAAACTAAAGGCATCATTGGGAGCAACAAACATATCAGACTTCTGTCTTTATTTGGTTGATATTTTACAGCGAAGGGTAAAATCAGTAGAAGAGCGCTTTCAAGCATGTAATCATGAAATGCATTCACAAATTGAACTTTATGAACACTCAATAGTGGAGTTTCAAGATACTCTCAGCAAACTAATAAACGAAAGTGAGAAAAAGTCAATGGAGCATTATGCAGAAGGCATGCCATCGGAGTTCTGGAGTAGGATCTCTCTTCTGATTGATGGGTGGTCGCTTGAGAAGAAAATATCCATCAATGATGCAAGTATGTTGAGAGAAATGGCTTGGAAAAGGGATAATCGCCTTCGGGAAGCTTACTTGTCATCCAGAGGAATGGAAGAGAGGGAACTGATAGATAATTTTCTAAAGATGGCACTACCAGGAACAAGGTACCACTTTCTTCTTTGCCAATAAGAGGAAAAAACTTGTTTATACAACAACTTTGGTTTAGAAAATATCAATCTGTTGTGTTCGGTAGGATTGAATATTATTATTCAATGCAGTTCTGGTTTGCACATTGTCCACATAGCAGCAGAGATGGCTCCTGTCGCAAAGGTGATCCTTGTTATTAATTCAGTTTTTCTTTAAGTGTATATGTTTCCATTATCTCATTTCTTGATAAGTTTCTTTGTAATATGTTGCATAAAAACTAGTGCAAACAGAAAAGGCACTTTTCTAGGTAATGCTGTCTTGTTTTTTTTTCTACAACAGTCGAAACCCAATTTCATTGCCTTCTAGCAACGAAATTACAGCATACAGTACTAAGAACTAAAAGCCAACCTACCTGGACACCCAGGGTCCAGCTCGAGAGGCCCCCAAAAACCACTTTAGATGTCAAGCACCAAACCAAACCGTAAGCAAACTCTCATAAAAAAAACTTAAGCAAACTACCAATGCTAACCCGCACACCAGCTAAACGATCACTCCTTGATACAAGCCCAGCTCGTCTGTCTCAGCTCACAGGCTGGAAACCAAAGGAACCCTCCTATAAAGATTACTACATGTTGGTTGATTTTCTGATCGCCATATTGCTTTCTCCCTCCTTATGCGCTTGCTGATTTAAGTGTAGGGCTGCCATATTTTTCTAGGTAATGTTGTCTTGTTGAAGTGTTGATCGTAAAGCATCACTCTTCCAGTCCCCCATTTGAACTGCAATAAGTTCTAACAGGGGCACCTATGTATCACCGGTACAGGTACGGTAATACACGACTATGGAAAAACAACACTTTGGGAGAAAGTATCAAAGTATCGCATACTCAGGTATTGGATATGGGAATGGCTGGGTTAGTGAAGTATCGTTGATACATAGGGGAGCACACCAAATAAATATTAATACGTGTTTTACAACTCATTCATAAGTAGTGTAAAGGTGCTTCCTCTCAAGCATTTTCCAGTCTGAGAATCTTAAGGGCTGATTGGAAGCAGGTGCTTGTGTGGGAGCATATCTCTTTTCACTCACATATCCAGGTGGCAAATTTCAGCTCCATCGCGGCTTGGTGAGAAACAGCAACTAAAGCGGTGCCGAATGAGAAGCATGACTTCAATGGTGTAATCATTTACATAATGTGGGATTTGTGGAAAGAAAGAAAATGGTGTGTTTTTCAAAATGAAGAATCCTCCTCACTAGCTGTGGTACTCGCGCCAAGGCAGACATAGAGCAACGGCAGCGTGCTTTTGGGAACTTGTAATGGGGGCAGTGTAGTATTTTGACGATTGACGTTTGTAGTCTGTGATAGTTCTGGTGTGTGTGGTTGTTATGGACGGTGTTAGGGCTGAGAGGAGATGAATTGAGGGAGGAAGTTGCTACAGTACCGCGGTGCTACAGTACCACGATTACTGTTCGCGGCGGCTGAGAGAGAGAGAGAGAGAGAGAGAGAGAGAGAGAGGGGCGGCTAGGGTTTGGGGGTCGATGGGAACGCCGGCCGCGGGGCTCCGCCCACGGCTGGCAAGAGGGAAGGGGTTTCCTTCTAATCTCTTGCTTGATTTAGATTGATACATCTCCTCTCATTATATAGAGAGGATTTACTTGGCCCCTAAGCAAGCGACTAATTAACCCTAATGGGCTAAGGCCCAATAGGCCCTTGAATCTCCTAACAGTGGTATATCTCTTTGCCGTTTGGGGATTAACTTTATGTTTTTTCTCTCTACTATAATGCAAGGCGAGCTCCTGCCATTTTTCTTCAAAAAAAATGCGATACAGTTGAAATTTTACTGCAGTTAAGTAGTCGCCCACAAAGTCATAAACTTGATGTGGATTCAGTGCTAAATTGCCTGAAACTGTAAAAACAGGCTATAATTTATAAGTTGAGTTGTATTGATCTCCATCTACTGGAGTATATAATGTATATTATATTGTCCCCTTAGATTTAACTAGCAATACGACGATTTACTAGCTCTTTTAGACTGTTATTGGTGTCTGCTGTTTAATTTTCAACCCTGTTGGTCATCTTACAGCTTTTTGGTGTGCATGACTATGTAGGTTGGTGGTCTGGCAGATGTGATCTCTGGTCTTGGGAAGGCACTTCAAAAAAAAGGGCACCTCGTAGAGATTATTCTTCCCAAATATGATTGCATGCAGCATAACCAAATTAATAATCTTAAGGTATGTATTTTTTTTTACTCTTGTAATTTTTTTTTTATCTTTCACTTGGTTCAGATTGCTGTTTGGTGATTGTACAGGTTCTAGATATTGTGGTGAAGTCTTACTTTGAAGGAAATACGTTTGCCAACAAGATATGGACTGGGACTGTTGAAGGTTCCAGTCAACACTCAGTTCAACCATCGTATAAAATTTGATCTACAGTTGCCTAACTAAATTTGCATATGCAGGTCTTCCTGTCTACTTTATTGAGCCACAACATCCAGGTAAGTTGTTCTGGAGGGCGCAATACTATGGAGAGCATGATGACTTCAAACGTTTTTCCTACTTTAGCCGTGTTGCACTGGAATTGCTGTACCAATCTGGGAAGAAAGTTGACATAATTCACTGTCATGACTGGCAGACTGCATTTGTTGTAAGATTTAAATGATCACGTTCCAACTGAAAATGGATCTTGTTTTTATTAATAGTTACGAATTTAGGTATCAAATTATGTTTTTTCCTTGCATTGTAAACTCCAGGCACCTCTTTATTGGGATGTTTATGCAAATCTGGGCTTCAACTCAGCTAGAATTTGTTTTACCTGTCACAATTTTGAATATCAAGGAGTTGCTCCAGCTCAGGATTTAGCATATTGTGGCCTTGATGTGGATCACCTGGATAGACCAGACAGAATGCGGGATAACTCACATGGCAGAATAAATGTTGTTAAGGTATTTACCTATGGAAAATGTGGAGTTGAAACTAGAGTTCAACCTTATGGTATCACTAATGCTTTTATGCACTTATTGTGTTCAGGGTGCAATTGTGTATTCCAACATTGTCACAACTGTATCACCAACATATGCTCAAGAGGTGCGCTCAGAGGTAAATATTCTGACCTTTTTGCAACATTGCAACTAATCTATTAATTTCTGGCCTTTTCTCTTGTCTGTTGTCTAATAGAATCGTGTTGGCACCCCTATTTCCCCTAACCGTCTTACTGTCAAAAACTGTAAAAAGTTTTTAAAAAACTAAAGTTACAAAATGCAATAAATAAACTCTAAAAAGATTTTTAAAAACTAAAGAGACAAAATGCAATAATTATTCCCCATAAGATCTAGGATTTATCTACATGTGCAACATTCCACTGTTTTCTTCTTGATATTTCTTCATGGGCTAAAGTTATTGTAGATCATTTCATGGAAGTTCCTAGGGATTCAAGTTTTGCTTACCTGAAACTCTTTTCTATTGAACTATTGTGGACTTAAAAGCACAGAGAATGAGATAGAAATGAACTGACCCAAAACTACCCATTGGTGGCTCCATTTTTACATCATATGGAGTTTGATAAAGAGGTTGAATGCTTGAAAGTTTCCTAATTAAAGTACTCTATCTTATATAAGGCCTGAAATGGTTCTGTTGTTCTGATTGCACATTAATTTTTTTTTAAAACCGCAGAATCTGTCTTAAGCTTCGTCTTTATTGTGAATCTGAGTTTTACCCCTTTGGGGAACAAAGTGTCTCCACGTTTTGTTTCTGACGAAGTTACTCTGTTTCTCAGGGCGGGCGTGGGCTCCAAGATACACTAAAAGTGCACTCCAAGAAATTTGTTGGAATACTTAATGGCATCGACACAGATACTTGGAATCCATCTACTGATAGGTTTCTCAAGGTTCAATACAGTGCTAATGATCTATATGGAAAGACAGCAAACAAAGAAGCTCTCAGGAAGCAGTTGAAGCTATCTTCCACACATGCTTCCCAACCACTAGTATGTTTCTATCCTCACAACCATGTACTTGATTTGAGCATCTTCCTCTCTCCAAGATTTACTAGACAACTGAAGTTTCCTCAATCAGGTTGGTTGCATTACGAGGCTAGTTCCTCAAAAGGGTGTACATCTCATCAGGCATGCAATATATAAAACAGCTGAGTTGGGTGGTCAATTTGTTCTTCTGGGTTCAAGTCCAGTACAGCATATTCAGGTGTGTTTCCTTGATGGAGTATTTATGCAGTTTACATTTGGCCAATCTGGAATCTTGAAATCTAGGAAAACAACCTTCAGCTCCTCATGAATAGCTAATTAATCATTAAAGCAGCATGGCCTGATTGTTTTAATTACCGTATTTCTCTGCTCCCTCATTGACAGCTGTTCATTTGTTCCACAGAGAGAGTTCGAGGGTATTGCGGACCAATTTCAGAACAACAACAATGTCAGGCTGGTTTTGAAGTATGATGATGCTCTATCACATATGATTTTTGCAGCATCAGACATGTTCATTGTTCCTTCTATGTTTGAACCATGTGGCCTCACTCAGGTATGCTTTCTTTATATTTCATCTAATGATTTAGCGATTAGCATCACGCATAGTGCGTATTAGACTATTAGTATGTTCAGGAAATTCCCGTTGATTTCAGTATGATACGTAGGTCGTTTTAGTTAGGCTTGGTCAAAGTTAGAGAAGTTTGACTTATGGTAAAACTAATGTGACATATTTTGGAACATAGGAAGTGCCATTTACTGACAAACAGCCTTTATCGTCGGCATCCCATGCATACCATATTGTAATTATGCAACTCATGCCTTGATGATTGTGCTAGTCTTCTGATGTGCAATCCTAACTTGTTCTTCATCCACAGATGATAGCTATGCGATATGGTTCTGTGCCAATTGTTCGTAGAACTGGTGGTTTGAATGACAGGTAAATCCTAAACCAGCCATTCACCAAAAGGTTACTGCTACCTTCAAACATGTATTGATAATACTGTGCTGATGTGATTTTGCGATTTTAGTGTCTTTGATTTTGACGATGAAACAATACCCATGGAGCTGCGAAATGGCTTTACCTTTTTGAAGGCTGATGAACAGGTGGTTGCCATATCTGTGTACATCCTAACATGAAGTATTGGAATTTAGGATATTTTGGTACATGAAGTATTGGAATTTAAGATATTTTGGTGGCTAATGTGTTGTGTTCACTTTGATAGGGTTTTGATAGTGCATTGGAAAGAGCTTTCAACTACTACCATAGAAAGCCTGAAGTTTGGAAACAGTTGGTGCAGAAAGACATGAAGATAGATTTCAGCTGGGATACTTCAGCTTCGCAATACGAAGAAATCTATCAAAGAGCAGCGGTTCGAGCCAGGGCAGCAGCGTAAATAGCAGAGACAGTTCCCTACTGCCTCTATGAAGTCTCCTAGATGCTGTGCTTAACCGACCGTATGGTAAAGATATATGCTTGTACCAGCTCTGAATTTAGCATCTGTTGAAGAAGCACGGTGCATCCCTACTTGGGTGTACAAAGGGTGACGTGGCGCTACGTGCAGTTCCCAACGAAGCAAAGAGAAAGAAGAAATACAGAACTGATATGTTTTGAAGGATGTTTGGTGCTGCAGCTACCGTCGGTGAAGAAGCTTATATGAGATCAGGATGCCAGGGCGAGCAAATACCCAGTTATACACGTGATTGTTCAGCTCTATCAAGCTGTGAATTGAGAGATTTGTATAGTTTATTCACGTGACGTTTTTTCACAAACTAGTGTGAGTTATACTCTGACCAGTGCAAAGTCTGTGTTGTCTCAACAATGTTGCTTCTATCGTTTAAGACGAGGGAAGGTTATATAGGTTATAGAATGTACTAAAGACATTTTTTATATATATTGTATACGATTCTTTCGTTGGGATAAAAGAGCGTCACAATGCACTGATTAATTCATCATCTTAGCGTGAATGATAAGCAGGAACATTAACAGGTAGATTAAAAGCGGAGTTACAACAATCACACGCACAATTGAGTTGATATATAGTTTGACACAACAATCTGCGTGGAGAACTCAATATGAGTAAAAACGATGGCACCAATCCATCCATTGTAATTTGTAAGTTATACTATTTGATCAAAAGATTGGTTTTTTAAAGAGATTGTTACTGTTTGAAACGTTGCCTTCGCCTGGTCTCAGTAGAAGTTTCATTTAGGTTCCATGTCGCCTTAGTCTAGTCTCAATAAAGGTTTCATTCAGATTTCATTTGCATTGAGTAAGTTTAAATTAACGCAGAAGCCTTTTTTTTATGGTATTGGTGTTTTTTTTTATCTGGATAAACTCTGCTGGCTCGGCAGAGATGGTTATTCGTATGGAAGGAACAACGAGTAGAAAAGAGAGGATGCGCCTCATTAATGTGCGTCTTTGCTCCCTCTTTTTTGTTGTTTCTAATGATCACTTCAGAATGCTTGCTTGTAGCATATTTCAAAGTGCTTTTATGAAAGGTCGTTGTCTCAGAAGTTGGCAGCGGGGCAACCACTCTCTTCTGGGCTGATAGATGGTTACATGATCAATCAATTGCGGACCTTGCCCCTAACCTCCGTGTTGTAATACCTAAAAAGGTGGTTAATAGACGCAGAGTTCAAGATGCCAAATCATGTTTGGATTATGGATATTAGATGAATCATGACAGTGGAAATGATATCGAATTTTCTTAATATTTGGGATCTCCTCTATAATTTTCAGTTACGACCAGAGCTTGAAGACTCTTACATTCAGCGATTTTCGTCCCGAGGACAGTTTTCAGCCAAATCAGCTTATGAGAGTTTTTTCATAGGTTCCACTCTATTTGGTCCATATGAGAGAATCCGGAGAACTTGGGCGCCACCTAAGTGTTGTTTCTTCATGTGGTTGGTCGCACACGACAAATGTTGGACTGCTGACAGGCTTGCAAGGCGAGGGTTGCCGGCTTGCCGCACCCGTCTCAGTGCCCTCTATGCGATCAGGAGGGGAGACTATTAATCACTTGCTGATGTCTTGTGTTTTTGCTTGGCAATTCTGGTTCTTCTTGCTCCAACATTTTTGGGTTTCAAGATCTCTGTCCACAGCCTACAGTTTGCTCCTTTGATCGGTGGTGGGAACAATCAAGCAAAGCTATTGATGGGTTAACAAAAAAAGGGTTCAACTCTCTGGTGCTTCTTGGAGCTTGGATCTTGTGGACTCACCGCAATAGGTGTGTGTTTGATGGAGCTACCCCTAGCTTGAGTGGTGCTCTGAATCTTGCTTTTGAGAAGAGTCCGATGTGGGCTTTGGCAGGGCCCAGGGGCTATCCTCCCTGCTTTCTCCTCCTCCCCCTCCCTCTCCCCTTGTACCCTTGTAATGTGTTGTTGTCTAGTTTCGTCGCCCCTATCTTTTACCGGCGGTCATGTATTTTAGTTGTGTGGTGTGTGGTGTGTTGTAATCGGGGTCTTCCCCCTCTTGCTTCTTCTATATATAATGAAACGTAGTTTTACTGTGCTTTCGAGAAAAAAAAATACTAGTTTTAATGAGAATCCCTGGTATATTACACCACTTATTTTTCTTATTTACAATGTGCTTTTTTTTGTTCGGTAGGAAATTTCAATCCAATGTGAGTGCAGTACTACTTTTTCTTATAATTACTAAAGTGGGTGGGCTTCGAATAACCCTGACAAAAACTCGCGTGATAATTTTTTACTCTTCTGAAAATCCTAGGTATTACTAATGTTATTATCATAAAATTGAGATGTTGCAGCTCTAATCATTTGACCACTACCTTGTTAACATTAATCTTGTTGACAGTGATGACAATCAAGCTGTGGACAGAACATATCGAATTGGTCAAGAAAAAGATGTTGTCTACCTGTTGATCATGTGCGGGGTGATTAAAGAACGTATCTATCGTGAACAAGTAAGAAATTACACTTTTGAATCTTTCTTAAATTTTGTTCAATTCTGCAAAAGATAAGACAATATTATTAATCTATATTGTCTATTTAGTACCAGGGTTTAATCATCATCTGTTTTTCTTTCATACGTGGATATTGAAAGTTGAAACAACATACGCTATTCCGAAACAAAGCGAGGTTAAGAGAGGAATAACAAAGCATGTATCTTAATAAGCATCGTCGCATTGTGTGAACACTTCAAATTTCAGACAACCGCTGTCTTAGGAAAACTATCACAAAACCATATATTCTGCAATATGATAAAAAATTCACACTTCTATCCATGTAATTTTCCACATAATTAAATTATAAATCGGCCTCAATAAAGATCAACATATATATATTCGCACTGAGAGTTAAGTTTAGTGTTTATCTAGCTATTTACTGTTCCTATTAAGCTATAAATCAACTGGTACTTTAGCATCTTGAGGGGTTGGGGATACATACTTGAAGAGTTGGGGATATATATTTATATACTGCCAGAAGCTAAGCATATGCCAAGATTCTAGTTTAAAATGTTGTCCTAATGCTATTCTAAAGCTAGTCTAAGATGATGTCCTAAAGCTAGTCCAAGATGTTGTCCTAGATGAGGCAGTAAAACCACCATGCACTGTCCTAGATGGTAGGTGTTGTCCTAGATGCTGTTGTGCAGTCCTAAAAGGCAAACATATAGTTTCACAAACACTACAAAGACTTATTCATCGTTCTTCCCCTGTCTTGTGCGTCGTCTTGGGGAAAAGTTGAACCATCCCGATCCTAGAGCAAAGCTCAAGGAACTGGACCCTTCTGAGAGACTTAGTGAGTAGATCCATAAGCTGATCCTTGGTGTTGATGTAGCTTGCCTTAATGCTTCCTTCATCCAAATAGCCTCGGATGAAGTGGTACTTCACCCAGATGTGCTGCTTTGTTCGTGGAAAACGGGATTCTTTACCAGGGCCAGGGCAGACTTGTTGTCCATCATGAGCTCCACCGCTTCAATGTCTCTGTCGAGGAGATCACCAAGCAGTCGAGCGAGCCGGAGTGCCTGAGTTGAAGCGGTGGAAGCCGCTATGTACTCGGCCTCGTAGCTAGACAAAGCCACCACATGCTGCTTGACTAACTGCCAGCTAACGAGGCACTTGTTGAGGAAGAAGAGAATCCTGCTAGTGTTCTTGCTGGTGTCGATGTCGCCCGCATGGTCACAGTCGTTGTACCCAACGAAGTGTGTCGCACTGGGACACCTCGGGTAGTAGAGACTATGGTCGAGAGTCACCGCAACGTAGCGTATGATCCTCTTCACAGGCGGTTGGTGCTCCGTCGTCGGTCGTTGCATGAACCAACTAACGTAGCCGACAAAGAATGTCAAGTCCGGTCGTGTGTGGGCGAGGTAGCGAAGGCTCCTTACAAGATGCTGGTACTGCGTAGCGTCGTCCTACTCCGTCGTGATGTTGCAACTCAGCTTCAACCTCTCCTACCATTGGTGTGAGAGCTAGGTTGCAGTCAGTGAGCCCAACTAGCTCAACTACGCGCTTGGCATAGGCGGTTTGTCAAAGCGTGATCCTAGAATCATCCTGGTGCACCTCGATTCCCAGATAGAAGGAGAGATGATTTAGGTCACTCATATCTAAGGTGGCCTTCGTATCTTTCTTAAATGTCGCCACTTCCACATCCTTGGTGCCGGTGATCACCAAGTCGTCGACGTAGACACCCACCAGCAGAACATTTCCTCCACTACCCCACCGATAGATGGTCGCCTCGTGCGGGATTTGCTCGAAGCCCATCCCCTTTAGCATGGAATCCACCTTAGCGTTCCACACTCTTGGTGCGTGCCGCAAGCCATAGTTGACAAACTAGCCTTACTGTCAAAGTCTTGATGTTCTGGCACATCGACAAAGCTCGACACAGACATGATCGGACTCCGTCGCCGCAGGGTATGCTCCACCTCAACCTGGCGGATGAGTCATTCAGAGTCACCAGGCTACCGGACTCCATGGACCCTAAGATGGACGATGCCTTCGTCGTGGACATGCTGTGCGGGGAGCTATGGCTGACAGCGCACACCAGCAAGATGTCGGATACCATGACTATCTGGGCGATGGCGGTGGATGACAACGAGGGCCAAGGCCAGTGGGAGAGGCGCTACTCCATCGGGTACCCACTGATCTTCCGTCCCCGGGCTCTTATTCCTAGCAGTCGGGTCTTGTTCTGCAATCAACGAGTGCTCTACAGCTATGATTCGACGACCTCGATGATGACGACGGTGTGCGTGATGGATCGCATGAGGTATCAGGGTTGAACAACACACGAGTGGAAGAATATCTTCAAGATCAATGCTAGGCTCCTCTACACAGAGTCTCTCATTCCTGTCACTGCTTATAACTGATAATTCTCGACGGGTGCGCCAACAAGCAGTGACAGCATAGGGTGCGGCGGACGAAGGGGTCGTGGCAGGGCGTGTGAACAGGGCGGTTCTAGAGGTCCAATGTGCGGCGTGGACGCGCCTCAGCCGAGGCAGCCTAGCCGTTTGCGGCCTTGACATGCGGCACCTGGGCAAGCTCAACCTACTCGCCTCCTTTAATGGCGAGAGGTTGAAGAAGAACATAACTCATGGGGTTCACATGTCAAAGAGTGGAGGGAGAGAGAAACAACCACGAGAGAAGAGGCACTACCACAATATGCAGGTGACACTTTACTATTTTCTAGAGAAAGATGTTGAAAAAGCTAACAATCTAAAATGGCTTCTTAACTATTATGAGTTCATGTCTGGTATAAGGATTAATTTTGATAAGATTGACTTGCTCACCATAGGTTTAGAAGAAGATGAGGCAAATTGTTTTGTAAAGATTTTTTGTTGCAAGAGAAGCTCTTTTCCTATTAAATACTTAGGGGTTCCTTTGCACTATGATAAACTTAGGAGGGAGGATATACAACTTGTAGTTGATAAGGTCATTAAAAGGATTGCTGGTTGGAGGGGTAGGTTACTATCCTATGCTGGTAGACTTACTTTACTTAAAGCTTGCTTGGCTAGCATGCCTATTTACTTGCTTTCAATCACAAAGTTTCCTAAATGGGCTATTGAGCTGATTAACTCTCAGATGCCTCATTTTCTTTGGAGCGATAGTGATATAAATCATAAGTACCATTTGTCTAATTGCCAACTAGTAGCTCAGAAAAAAGAAATGGGGGCCTTGGAGTCCCTTTAGATATCATTTGAATTCCATCTCTATTTGGAAGCAAAATAGTTGATGGTAAATATAGAACTATGAAACCAAATATGATGTGCTATCCACATTTGAATGCTTCACCTTTCTTGAAAGGAGTTTTTTGGGTTGTTAATGCTGCTAGGATGGGTATTAGATGGACTGTTGGGAATGGGAATAAAGTTCTCTTTTGGGAGGATATTTGGTTTGGTAATTCTAGTTTGGCTATTCAATTTTGGCCTCTTTACATCATTAATGAACAACATGGTAAAACTATTTCAGAGATTTGGGATGGTGTTAGTTTAAAGCTTACTTTTAGAAGAGTTGTGTCTGAAAAAATTATACAGTTGTGGCTTGAGCTTTTAGAAGTAGTAGAGGCAGTAGTGCTAAAGGAAGATGATGATAAAATCATTTGGAGTTATAGTTCTAATGACAAGTATTATGTTCAGTATTTATATGTAGTTATTAATCATAGAGGGATAGTGCCTATATATGTTCATGCAGTATGGAAGTTAAATATTCCACCTAGAGTGCAGATTTTTCTGTGGCTGTTACCTAATAATAGAATTTTGACAAGAGACAATTTAAATAAGAGAAGAGAAGTTTTGGACCAATCTTGTCTCTTCTGTGCTGAAAGAGAGACAGTTGATCACCTCTTTTTTAATTTTTCGGTTGCTAAACGCTTATGGCATACTGTTATGTCCATCCTAGATTTACCTGAGGTTTGTAGTTATAAATTTTTGGCTTCTAGATGACTTGCTAACAAGCGTCACATGGTTAACAATATAGTCTGTGCTATAGTGCTATGGTGTTTGTGGAAGTTACGAAATCATTTGTGTTTTCAAAGAGGGAGATGGATAAACGAGAAGCAAGTGCTGGGGCGGATAACAAAGAGTTTGCGGGGATAGCTACCCATGTTCAAGCTGGAGGTTGGAAGCAGAGTGGAGATGATAATCATGCAACTGGAAAGTAAGACAGTAAAGCCTTTGGAGATTTGTTGAGAGGAGAGCATGAGCTTGCAAGTAGTAGTATCATATTTGGATCTATCAAGTTCTCAAGCTTTGGAACTGGACTCTACCGCTGCAACGGCCTTCTGAATGTCGTATGTGGTTTTGGTTTGGATGATCATTTTGCTTTATGCAAATAAAACGGGGAAACCTTGTGGACTTAAAAGAGGCACTGCCACGTTGGATGTGTTAGGGTGCGCAGCGTAATTCGCCCCAGCTCGCTATACCCATGAGCCGACGGTCCTCGGACATTGGTTCACTGGTGCCCACAACATATCAAACTTTGGGCCTAACTCAACCAAAAAGACTAGTCTGATAGGTGAGGACTGCTCTCGTCTTATATGTTGTGCTCTCCCAAAATCAACAAAAGACTAGTCTGATAGGTGAGGACGAGGGCTGCTGTCGCCTTATATGTTGTGCTCCCCCAACATCAACATCAAGACTAAACCCAACAATCTCCCTCATCGAGACGTTAACGGGCTCCCCCATCACATGTGACCCCTGATATTTAGGTTTTTCGACCATGAGCTCCGATACCACTTGTTAGGATGCGCAGTGGAATTTGGTCCAGCTCGCTATACCCACGAGCCAGCGGCCCTTAGACCCAGGTCCACTGGAGTCCACAACATATCAGACCTTGACCTAACTCAACTCAAGAGACTAGTCTAATAGGTGATGGTTGTCCTCGTCTTATATGTTGGGCTCTCTCACATCAATTACCGGGATGATTGGGTGGCGTGTCATGCCAATAAAAATAACAAATGCGTTTACAGTTTAAGATGATGTTCATATAAAACTGGCAAAAGGATGAGTGGAAAAAACTTTTGAATATCCCGTCAACTACCCATCCTTATCCTCGCGGGAGCAGCGCGGCGCTTTTGCAGTCCTATACCGCACATGTCGTCAGCGGCGGCGCATAAGGATCGGAGCCGGGTGCTGGTTATTGGCGGCACGGGCTACATCGGCCGGTTCATCGTCGCCGCCAGCGCCCGCGAGGGCCATCCCACATACGTCCTCGTCCGCGACCCCACGCCCGCCGACCCTGCCAAGGCCGCCGTCCTCCAGGGGTTCCGGGACGCCGGCGTCACCCTCGTCAAGGTTTGCTGCTCGTGTTTCCATTACTTTCCCCATTCCCATGTCGCGGTCCATGATGATGCAATATCTTTGGTCAAAATTGTACGGTATCTTTACTGTGTTTGGTTGAGAAAACTGACGGTAACAGATTCCTTTACAGCTTGTTTGTTTCAGCCCTCCCGTTATCAAGTCCCACAGTTATCAGATATTCAGATACCGGCCTATACAAAGCTATTACCGTTCCCTCCCCAGCGTAATTCATCAGATCTCGATCGTCTCCCGTCGACCCTGCGCCCTGCAGCTCCGCCTTAGCTGGTGGCCTTGACTCTGCGCTTTGCGACATCTGTGCCCATGGGAAGCCATCGATGTGGTCTAGAATCATACTATCTTAGACCATCAGATAATTGACAGCGTTGACTACTCCCGTCATGGCATTCTCTAGAGAGATTGCTTCCAGTTTTCCCATTACCATTACAGCAAGTGAAACAAACAAAGTCTGTTTCCAGATGCATTGTTAACGGTTACCACATTGTTCTACTTACGTTCGTGTTTGTGTTACCACTACTGATCCAAACACCATCGTAGTCCCTTTTCATACTGTACTTACCTTAGCTCAGATTCAGAGCATTAATGCTACTGAATAATTGTCAGCATTAAGTAATAAGTATCTAATTTCTAATGGGTCAAAACTTGAAATTTGGTAACTTGTGTGGGCCATAGCTCTGGTAAAGGTTGGAGGTACACGTATCTATATGCTGATTTTTGAAGCGGCACTGGTTTATATTTTACAGGGATGCAGCTATCTTTGCTACATGAATTAAAACCAATGTAATGCTAATAATTATTCTATGTGTTACCGTCACTATAAAAAAAAACCTAGACCTGCGGGGGTTAGACAGCCCCCGGGCATTGCATTAAGAAGAAGACCTTCTCACGCAGGTCGAGAAAAACCCCGAACCCCTGCCCCACCCATACACAATGTTACCGTCACTATGATGATACGATTTGGTTCCACAGAGTTGTAATTGATAAATTTATGGCACATCATCAGGGGGATCTGTACAACCATGAGAGCTTGGTGGTGGCAATTGAATCTGCAGATGTTGTGATCTCAGCGGTGGGTTATGCTCAGCTGCCAGATCAAACCCGCATTATCTCAGCAATAAAAGAAGCTGGAAACATAAAGGTAACTTACTGTAGCTCAATGGAAAATGTTATTTGTGTATATCTTTTAGTTTGTTGTGGACATTTTAATGTTACTATTATGTATATTTGTCTCTTTCATTGTCTTCCAACTCCACGCAGGAAAACTAAACCTCTGAGATGCAAGCTAATTGAGTTTTTTATTTGTTTCTCTGGGATCGTATTGAGCATCCCTATTTGTTTCTTTTGAACACCAGACAGTCTTTGCCTTTGGCTTCACAAGCTTCACTGATTTAAATCCAAATATATCGTGTTAGTGTTCAAGGTTTGCTTTTGTATATGCTACTGTGTAATGCTGCAGTATGTTCCAGAGATTCTTTCCATCAGAGTTTGGGAATGATGTAGATCATGTGCATGCGGTTGAACCTGCAAAGTCGGTCTTTGCTGTCAAAGCTAGTATAAGGCGTGCTGTAGAGGCCGAGGGGATCCCCTACACGTGTATATCCTCCAACTTCTTTGCTGGTCGTTTCTTGCCAGTTCTGGGACAGATTGGGGTTACAGGCCTTCCAATAGATAAGGTTCTCATCTTAGGTGATGGAAATGTGAAAGGTAAGACTAATTACAATTTCTTGAGATGTACTAGCTTACTTTTCTGTGGGTCGTATAATTAAAGCAATATGTACTTGTAGGGTTGTATACAAATTACATGAAAGCAACTAAGGAATATATGAATACACTTTAATTAATTTATATATTGTGTGTGTGGACAATAGCAATATTTGGAACAGAAGAGGATGTTGGCACCTACACAATAAAAGCTGTAGATGATCCAAGAACCCTGAATAAGATCCTATATCTGAGGCCATCAAGCAACATCTTGTCTCACAATAAGCTTATCTCACTCTGGGAGAAGAAAGTTGGAAGGACATTTGAAAGGGTGTACATTCAAGAAGACGATGTCTTGAAGAAGATTCAAGGTCTAAAAATATCAGGCTCAACTTGTCGTTGCAATCTGCATGTATCTGTTGGAGCCTTACAGCAGTAAAACTTTTCTCCTCATTTTTTATTCTCTCTTATCTGTTGCAGAGTCTCCAGTTCCATTGAACATAGCGCTGTCAATCAGCCATTCTGTGTGGGTGAAGGGGGACCACACCAACTTTGAGATTGACCCTTCCTTTGGGGTTGAAGCCACTGACCTTTACCCTGATGTCAAGTACACTACCGTGGATGAATACCTGAACAAGTTCCTTTGAATTCCTAGATCCTATTTTGACTGCACCATTCAAGTACTGAATTATAGGAAAGTATTTGTGGCAATTAAACTCCATATGTTTTTTAAATATTGCAAGACTCAACCGTACAAAGAAATAAAACATTGTTCAGTTTGCGTTTCCCTGAGCTCGCTGTGTTATTGTTGGCTAAATTTGGAGCTGACTTCTGTTCGGCTGGTACATAAATCGGCTGATTGAATAGTGTTCTGTTAGAGAGAAATCTAACAGAACACTATTCAATCAGCCGACTTATGTACCTTTAAATGTCATAATACTACTAGTATTATATGTGCCTTTATATCTTAGACTCAATAGAGTTCCGTGGATTTATTACTCACTATTTTAAATTAGGGGCTTAAGCGCCCCCATTTTAAAGCAAAATGGTGGTTTGCCCCCTTGTTAAATATAAACTTGGTGTTCAATGTTTGACTTAGGGTCTGTTTGGTACGATTCAGCTTTCACCAGTGAAGTTTTTTTTAGAAAAATAGCTTTATGATCAACTCTGCAGAAGAAGATCAACAGGCGCAAGGATTTCCTTCACTGGTGGACCAAGTAAACCAGCATCGGCAGGGTTCCTCTGAATTTTTGCCTAGCTAGTTCTTGCAAACCAAAACGAGCGAGCTCATGAGTAGCCATATTACAGGAACGTGGAACCGTGCACAGATGTGGCGGAAGGAGTGATCTTTCAGCGGTGCAGCTAGCCGTTTCTTCCACAATAATCATCCTCGATCGACATACCTTGGTCCAGAGGCGTTAGGAGTTATTAGGACTCCTGCAAGGCAAGCTTCTCCGTCAGTAGTCAGTACACAATGCAGCATACACCACTATTAAGCTTCCCTATCAAGCTGTGAATTGAGAGATTTATATAGTTTATTCACGTGACGTTTTTTATAAACTAGTGTGAGTTATACTCTGACCAGTGCAAAGTCTGTGTTGTCTCAACAATGTTACTTCTATCGTTTAAGACGAGAGAAGGTGCTATAGGTTATAGAATGTACTAAAGACATTTTTTATATATATTGCATATGATTCTTTCGTTGGAATAGAAGAGCATCAAAACAATGCGCTGATTAATTCATTATCTTAGCGTGAATGATAAGCAGAGCATTAACAGGTAGATTAAAAGCGGAATTACATGGCGGTGGAGTTGGTGGTGACCTCATGAACTGGGCGCGGCGGGGCTCCATCTGGCCCATCAGTAGCGGATCCAGCATAGCATGTCACTTATGTCAGCTCTATTATATTATAGATAAATTTTATATATGAGCATAAATTTGTAATAGAAATTAGAGAAAGTTACTCCTGTCAGCTGACAACAGTGAATAGGCCTGGATCCGCCCCTGGCCCATGACGTTCGGGCTCGCCTGCTGCGCCGTCGAGATGATGCACGCCGGCGCCTCCCCCTACGACTTGGATTGTTTCGGTGTCATCTTCCGCCCACTCACCGCGCCAGTTCGACTCACTGCATGCATGATCGTCGCCGGCTCGCCGCCATGCTCACCAACAAGATGGCGCCCGCGCTCCGCAAGTACCTTCTTTTAGTTCTCTGTAGGGTCTACGACCAGATGCCGGAGCCTCGGTGGGTTATCTCGATGGGCAGCTGCGCTGCGCCAATGGCGGTGGTTACTCTGGACCGGCCGACCATGCCTTTTTCAGTTTGATCCTGGGAGTTTTACTTCTGTTTTTATCCTTTAGGTTGTTGTGAAGACATCCGGGAAAATGAAAAAAAGAAAAGTTCTCTCTTTTCTTCTCGGCTCCGAGTCTGATACTGAAGTCTGTCCTAGGCCCTGTTTGGTTCTTTAGTCGGACTAAAGACTAAAACACAGATTTAATAAAAGTCTTTATTGGTGTTTAATTTTATGAATTTGTATAGACTTAACATTATTTAATACTCCCTCCTTTCAAAAATAATAATCGTATTAAACTAGAGGAAAAGTCAAACTTTGTAAATTTTGACCAATGATTAGTCAAATTGTATGAGTGTTTAGAGCATAGAACTTACACCAATAGATTTGTGTTTAAAATGTCTCTAAGATGATATGAATGTTTTTGTCACAAACTTTATATTATAAGAGAAATTAATGGTCAAAATCTATTTTATATGATTTTTTGTTTGGTCTAATACGATTATCATTTTTGAAAGGAGGGAGTACACCCTAACAAAGACCATTATACCCCTGCATGGTGAAGGAAGAAGAGGGCGTGGACAGGCAATAATGAAGGGCAAGGGGTGTCAATTGTGGTCCAAAAGTCCTCATAAACCTCACCCCTTGAGACTACTACCCAGCCCAAAAAATCCTTAGTGTTTGGTTTAAATAGACTAAAAGAGATTTAAAATAAGTCTTTAGTACATTTTCAAAAGGAACCAAACATGGCCTAAGTAGAACATGATGTCTATCGATCGGGAATATATATTTTCAGAGATACGTATGGGATACCAGTGCTAGCTAGTCAAGCTAGATTAACCATTGTCCGTCTTTCTCCATCCTGCACTGCATGTACACCATGGAACTGGAGAATGAAGACGGGCGCAGGAAGAGGAGTCCTCCAAGCCAGAATCCTGAGCTGCCGGAGGAGATCATCTTCGAGGAGATCCTGGTGCGGCTGCCTGACTGCCTGTCAAGTCCGGTTCAAGTCCGTCTGCAAGGCATGGCGCGCCACCATCTCGGGTCCCATCTTCATCCGCGCGCACCTCCGCCACCAAACGGGAGCAGGACGACCCGTGTGTGCTATCAGCCATGTTTTTTTTTCTTTGAGATTCGTGTGCGACAGAGAGGGACGGCTGCGATCGCTGCTGGACGCCGAATGTTTGGGTGTCTTGGGGCCGATATGTGCCCCCTTCACCCTGGACGACCATACGAGTCAGGCTGAGACGCTGAGTTCATACGCAAACCAAACAGTCTGCCAAACCAAAGCGAGCGAGGGGGTCTGCCACTGCTCCGTCTTTATCTCTTTTTTGTTGTTGCATGTCTTTGATCCTCTCTGTTTCCTATCTCTTCTCTATTTGCGAGTGGCAACAACGTGGTGTGAGTACAAGCCAATGGTGGGTGGCGCACGAGCACGACGTGTCCACTGTTTTATTTTAAAAAAAACTTTTGTTTTTTTAACACGAATTACTTTAGCTTTTACGAAAGCACAATGTTCTTAAAAAAACTTTTATTTAATTATATCACAAAACAACCGAACGCTCATTCTTGCTCGTTTTCTAGGAATTAGGTAAGTTTGGCTACGGCTACTTATTATTACCAAGATTTGTAGGTTTTGTAAAGTCACTAACTGCTCTTCATGAGCTTGTAAGGATCCTATGCGTTGATCAATATGCTCAAGGAAAGAAATTAGGTGCAAACTGGCGGTGATGGTACCATTGTCAATTTTTTTCACCGAAAATCAAAACCGATGGTAATACAGACCAGTAGTCAAAATGTATGTTTAGTAGTGAACTAATGATATTGGTACGAGAGACATTGTTCTCACCCTAACGTAGGTCTTTGTAGTTTGTCCATCACTATCAACAACATGTCTTATCGTTACTTCCTGGGTCTTTAACAAAGACGGCAAGTTTCTTCACGCAAAACCACTAGTTGGGAGCCTTCAAAGTCATCTGAGGCTCACTTCAACTCCGGTTTTCAGTTGATCGAAGCTTATTACTCGAGTTAGGGGCTACTTAAGCCACTGAATCTATAGTATCCTTTCTCCGAGTTAGGGACGGATCTAGCAGTAGGACGGGAGGGGCTCAAGCCTCCCTATTGCTGCTGATCCCATGTAGCCTCCTTGAGCCACTCCAAGACTTTCTACAATTACACCCTTGAAGAAATGAGGCTAGAGTTGAAGATGAGGACTCGGTCAACTCATGATTCTCTAACCAATATTTTTTTTGAATATATGATTATGAAGGAATATGAAAACGCAGGACTGGAGTTGTGTACAATATAAAATCCTATACAAGAATTCAAATGCAAGAAAATCTCCATTTGTGCCCTTTGAATGCAGCATAGAAAAAATACACAAATCATAAGAAATACCCCCTCTGCCCTTTTATGTATGTCGTTCTACACTTATACCCGGTTACCAAGGAATCCCTATCATCCCTATAATGCAATCATATTTACTATCTCCAACAAGCATAACCTACAATACAAGACCCATTTGTACTTTGGGTAGCGCTACAGGTAAAATGTTCTATACTTATTTTTAATATTCTCCAAAAACACGACCCAAAAGATAATTCTTTCAGTAAATGGGTTTCTATGAGAGATGAGACTCAGATTTGAGTTATGGCTACCCTGGAACCCAAAAATGGGTCTTCTGTATAGGTCCTCTGTTGGAGGCTATAGGTATTCTGCAGAGACCCATTTTGGGTTTGAGTATCCAAATGCATCTCTCGGAGATAGCCTCAGTTGCAATTTTTAAGTCAACAAACAATTAATGTTTTTGTCCCTAGGCATTGGTTTGAGATGGGGGAGGGAAAAGCTGCTGCCTGCTGCACTGTGATGGACAAGTGATACAGTGAGATGGTATTACACCTATACACACTAAGAGGGCCCTGTTTGGATACTCTAGCTTGACTAGAGGTTAGAGTTAGTTTCTAACTCAAGACTAGCCCTGAATTAGCTCTAGCCGAAACATATTTGGATACAAGGGTTAGAATGACAATAAATATGGTTATCTAGTCATTTGACTCATTTAAATCATCCTGAGTTGGAATCGAAAAAAGAATTGACGTGTCTCTCACCATAACTAACTCAAATAATCACCTTTTTAGAGGGATAAGTTTTTTTGGTGGGTTAGTTACAAAAAAACTAGCTCTAGCCCTCCTGTTTGGTTACTTTTATGCTAGTTTAGTGCAAACTAGGCTAAACTAGCTCTAGCTCCTGAATCTAAACAGAGCCTAGGTCAGCAACATTTAATTAGGGACAACATACCAAAGCTAGAACGACTAATATAAAAGGACAGAGGGAGTAAACACGAATGAAAGTTTCCATGAGGTTCAACCTCATGCTTGTTTCCCTTCAAAATTTATATTTTTTTTACACATCTCATAGAAATCCAAAGAAGTTTTATTATGTTTAATCCTTTACTATTCTAAATGGGTATATAGAAAATTTTTCACATAACGCCTGTGCCTTTCTCTGCTCTATCTGGCATAAACACACCCCAAGGCCCCCCCTCCCCCCCACCCCACCCCCACCCAAAAGATAAGATAAGAGTAAAAAAACATAGGGGATGTTTAGATCCCTTGACAAATTGACAAAAGAATAAAAAATTATTTTTTTTAACAAATGAATCCAAACATGCAAGACAAAAAATAATAAAAGATAAAAAATTTACTATTTACTATTTGTCACTTTAGAGTGAACAAATGACAAATTTGATCTTTTACTAATTTGCAGGGATCCAAACACCCCCATACTCTACCTGGCTACTGCCTGGCAGAAGGAAACACAAACAAGGCTGTGTGAGGGCACGAACCAAGTCGCGCCGCCGCCGCCGCCGCCGTCTCGGATCGCCTCTTCCTCTCGGATCTCCCTAGGTAAACACCATCTTCAACGGGGATTAACTCCCGCTGGGTTTCCTCCCACGATCTCACCTGGCTGTTACGATTCCCCTGATCCTGTTTCGCGACCGGAGCAGATCCATGGCGCTGGCGTCGAGGCTGGCGCAGCTGCAGGCCAAGGCGTGCGAGGCGACGCGCTTCGTGGCGCGGCACGGGTGCGAGTACCAGCGGTCCCTCGTGGAGAAGAACAAGAAGTACGTCGTGGACCCTCCCACCATCGAGAAGTGCCACGAGCTCTCCAAGCAGCTCTTCTACACCCGCCTCGCCAGGTTTGTGCAATCGATCTCCTCGTTCTCCTCTCTTCCCCAAGATCGTGTGCGCCGTACGCCTGTACTCCGTGATCTCAATGCAGTAGCTTACCAAATACTAGACCTCGAGTGTTGTGCTGGGCTGTGAGAATTTAGCGCAAATCATCGCGATAGTGACGTGATTGGCTGGTTTGACTACATCAGTACTCTTCTGATAAACCGTTTGGGTTCTAGACTCTACTAGTATTTCAGCAGTTTATTTTTTAAACATGACTTGGTGTTCAATGCTTGACTTGTAAAGTTTGAGCTGAAATTTTGGAGATACTGTACAGATTGCACCTCAATGTTCGAAAGGGCACTCATGAAAGATGAAACCCTTGGAATGTATAGAGCAAGATAACTTGAGTGTAGTTATGTTATCTCGTCAAGCGTCTGCTTGATAAGTTGATTGGATAAATGTGTGAAGAAAGTGGCTGGATATTTACTTTCAAATGCAAGCTCTGGACTAGGAAAATTGTCTTGTGAGAAAGTGAGTCGTTTGATGAATGCTCTTTACAGGACTGAAAGTATGGATAGTATGGTTCTGGAAGCTGGAGCAGTGGAGCAGTTGATTGTTATGGTCAATTAGCAGATGTAATCTAGTTCTATAGTAGGCTGATGTTCAATGATTCACTGGTCTGGTGGATATTGACCACAAGTCCTGAAAACACGCATAGACTTTAAAGTAAAATCCTAGTTTTACATGTAGTTAACTAAGCTTTGTAAAAGGAAGTTTAACCTTTTCTGTCTCGGAAGATGTACGTGATGACTGATGAATTCCAGTCGATTTAGTAATGTGGTTGAAGCCTATAAGGTTTACATATCCCATAAGTGACAATCAGACACTTGAGTTTCACTGTTGTCTTAACTAGATTTGGGGGAAAAAAGAATTGCTAAATATATGGGCAGCTTATCATAAAGCGTTGAGTTGTTTTGGCCGATCCCTTCTTTTTTACTTACTGACTAGTCATCATAGCTTTATCTGTCTTTTTATTTTGTTGGTTCTAATTATAATTGAGTTTTGCTTACAATTTATACAACAAAAGCAGCTTCTGTTTCTCCTGTTGCATTTGAGTCATTTATTGGATATGATATTTCTTCTGTTTTTGTCATTGAACTATGATATGTAATTAAAAAAAACACGCCCGATACCTGTAAAGACCTCTGGAGGTTTATAAACCCTTAGAGATACAGATATTTTGTGCTCTAAACCTATAAAACTAAATAGTTTCAGCGCTGCAAATGAAACAGCTAGAAGAAGAGATTGAACCATGGCACTTATGTAACTAGATCATCTGATATCTATCTGTTTATACTATATCATCATGAGCTACACCTTACCTTTGAATACTATTCAATTGGATCTTTGAACTAACACATGTTCCTTTCAGCCTTCCTGGTCGCTACGAAGCATTCTGGAAAGAGCTAGATCAAGTGAAGCAGCTATGGAAGAACAGGAACGATCTGAAAGTCAAGCACGCCGGCGTCGCAGCACTCTTCGGCATCGAGCTGTATGCGTGGTTCTGCGCCGGCGAGGTCGTTGGGAGAGGATTTACTCTGACAGGATACCACGTCTGACTGTCTGAGTGAGCGTGGAGTAACAGAATCAGTCCCCTTTTGCTGATGACTTGTTTAGGCAGCACATTATTTGCCACCAGATGCCCAGTTTTGTTTTCGAATTTTTAGAGATGTAACTCTTGGTGCTGTGCTGAATGCACGCGTGCATCTGATCTCGGTGATACCGACTTAGAGATATAATAATCTTGCTACATCATGGTTTAATTCTGGGGGTACAACTTTTTTATGTTATTATTGATGGTGACTTGGTCTTTGTTTTTTTGCTGTGCGCGTGTATGTGATGCTGCTGTGATGCCAAGAGCCAAGTTGTTGTTTTGACGTATATTCGTTTTAGCCAGTGGCCTCACCACCTGAAGGCTGAGCCGGTGCGGGCGGCAGTATCCTCCGGGCCGGCTAGCCGGAGGAATACGCCGGCACGAGGCGATTTTGTTAAGCTTGCTGCGCACAAAAAAGCTGGAGCCCCTTCGTTGCCGAATTTCCCGAAAGAGCCCGGAGCAGAATTACGGCCGGGTTGAACAACTGAACCGAACTGAGAACCGAAATTGAAGACGTAAAGCTGAGGCGGAGCCCCGCGGTGGCTGATCGGGCCCACCGGGGAATACGTCGCCGCCTTTCCCGTCCGGTGGCTGGTCGCAGCAGCGACGACCTCGGGCGTCATGTTCTCCGCGGCGCGCCGCCTCCTCACGTCCTGCGCTCGCGCCCGCGCCTTCGCGTTGGTGGCGCCCGTCCCCTACTCCAACTTAGCTGGGGCGTCTCCGTCGCGGCCTCGCTTCCCGACGCCCAAGGAGATCCGCAGGGGCCTGGATGAGTTCGTCGTCGGCCAGGACAAGGCCAAGAAGGTTACCGATCACACTCGCCACACCTCCCTTCTCGTCGCTCTGCCTCTAGCTGTGCTGCTCCTGCTGTGCCATCAGTATCTGCTCATGTATTGGCATGGATGTGTTTTGTTGCGTTACTGCGTTAACGTACTAGTACGATACAACCAACAAGTCAGATAGTTTGGGTTTCCCACGGAATTTCAACTTGTACCGATGACCTATGACCTATGTGATCCATCGACTTAGCAGGGAACTTGGCCATGCAGGTGCTCTCTGTTGCTGTGCACAATCACTACAAGAGGATATACAATGAGGCATCAAATAAGTGGTGAGGTTCTGGTAACTGAATTCGGCTTTTTTTTCAGACAAAGGAATTCGGCTTTTTTTTTCAAATCTTTGTCGTGATTCTAACATTGGATTACATCCCTAAATTGTGACCGAAGTTCTGCGAAAAGCTTCGCGCGTGGTGATTTTACTACTAGCTGTGATGATGACATTGAGCTTGAAAAGAGTAACATCCTTCTGATTGGGCCGACTGGGTCAGGTATTGTTTGCGGACATGTAATCTATGGCTAAATAATGGCAATGCTTTATGCTGATGCCTTTGCATTCTTTTTTTTTTTGTATAGGACAGGTAAAACATTGTTAGCAAAATCATTAGCTCGGTATGTGAATGTGCCTTTCGTGATTGCTGATGCAACATCAATTACACAGGTAATCTTGGATGCCATTGCACGTTGTGCTTTTCCTTGATATACTTAGCCCATCCTTCATGTGATTTTTGCTGCCATGTATTATATAAGAGATAGGGAAAGTCGGAAAGAACCCAGTTAATTGTTCTTGCTACTTTCTTCTTCCTGATGTGACAAATAGACTTTTTTTTTCCAGGCTGGATATTCTGGTGAAGATGTGGAATCTGTAATCTACAAACTTCTAGTGGTATATACCAACCTACCATTCTTTGATTATTTACTGTAGCATTGGTACTGTTTGGTACGACCATCAGCTATAGTCTATTCCTTTTAAGGAATGCTATAGTCTATTTAAGGTCAGATCAGAAAGTGCCCCCCCCCCACCCACACACACACACACACACTCCTGCGTTGACTCCCTCAAAAAAAAAATTCAAGTTAGTTCCGCTATATCTTTGAATGTTTAATTTGATTTTCTGACAAACTTGTTGTGTGAATCTTTACAATTCTAGTTTGAAATAGTCATCAAATATTAGCTTGTCATTTCTTAATGAACTTGGAGATCAGTTTTATCTTTGAGCTCACATGTGCTACCTCTTAGGCCGCTGACTTCAATATTAAAGCTGCAGAGCATGGTATTGTGTACATTGACGAAGTTGATAAGCTCACAAAGAAGGTTATTGGACAAATTAGCTCTGATCTTAATATTACCTCAACATGTAATGAAGCTAATTTCACCTACAGTAATCATATTTATTGCTGCTTTCAGGCCAACTGCCGTGAGGATCGAAGGGATGTATCTGGAGAGGGTGTGCAGCAGGCATTGTTAAAAATATTTGAAGGAACAGTAAGTGCATGTGTCTACTAATTTTCTCCACCACTTTGTATATTCATATTTTGCATGCAGTAGTCACACTCCCTCTTTATTAGAGGAAAACAACATTTGAGAAACTGCACATGGTTAACTAACGTAGACAGTATGTAAACAAAGTAGTTGATCATACTTTGCTTTCTCAACTTCATGTTTCATGTCATGATGTCTTTCTATATTTACTACATTTTGCTTTCTGAACAGTTTCTTGTGTTTATTAGGTCATCAGCGTACCAAGAAAAAGAAGTCAAGATAATATATCCCAGAGTTATGTTGAGGTAATTGGTTGGACAACTTTTGCTCAGTCAGAGCAAACAAAATGTGCCTTTACATTGTTGAATTATGGACAAATAATAGTCTCGACGATGAGTTCTATGCCAACATAGATTTGGTCTGTGCAGTAAGTTGCATGTTTGTTTTGTAGGTCAATACACGAAACATACTTTTCATTTGTGGAGGTGCCTTCTTTGGCTTGGAAAAGATAGTCTCAGAAAGGTTATACAGTTAATTATTATACGAATTTATGCACCTTTAGGTTCTTCACCTAGAATTTATATGATTCTCAAATTACTTTTGTACTGTGCAAGACATCAACATTATCCTGTTGGATTTGGCATACCAATATGTCATGAGCTGCGGAACTGCAGCTGGGCAACTGCTCTTCAGGAATCTTGCTCTATTGATACTGTAGGTTCAATTGCTTCAGCACTTGGCATTGTTTTAGTCATTTTTTTTTGTTTGATTCTGCATTGACGACAGAGGTCTTTCTGAATGGTGTCCCACTTAGGTTGAAAATGATGATATTATTGCCTACGGCTTGATCCCAGAATTCATTGGAAGGTTGCCAATAACAGTTGGCCTGACCAATCTTAGTGAAGAGCAATTGGTTCAAGTAGTAAATTTCTTTAATTTTATAATTTAAAGCATTCTCAAAGATTACCATCACCTCAAAATTATAGCCAATTCTCTTTGCAGGTGCTCAGGGAGCCCAAAAACGCAATAGGAAAGCAATACAAAAAGCTATTCAAAATGAATGATGTCAGTCTATGTTTCATTTCGGCAAATGAAATAACTACAATCTTTGGCCAAAGAATCTTTAACTTTAAATGATAAGTTATAACCAAGAAACTTATTTATGTTCATGTTTCCTCTATAAGGTCAAGCTTCATTTCACTGATAATGCTTTGCGGATGATAGCAAAGAAAGCAGTTGCAAAAGAAACAGGAGCCCGAGGACTGCGGTCTATAATGGAGGACATTTTGACAGAAGCAATGTTTGAGGTTGACTTCTATTTTCATTTTGCCATGCCAGTGGGTAAACCAGTACCAGCCTGGCTGATAGCACTTTGGTCATCCCATTGCAGATTCCTGATGCTGGAGAGGGGAAAGAGAAGGTAATTGCTGTTCTTGTCGATGAAGAGTCTGTAGGACCAGTAAACCATCGAGGATGTGGAGCAAAGATTTTTCGGGATGATGGAGCCTTGGAACTGTATGTTTACCATAACAATATCAAGGTGCCCGAGTTGATTCAGAGCAACCCCAGGCGCAGACGCATTTTTCAGCTCTGCCTTCTAGTTGCATTATCGGCGACGAAGCTTTGGATTTACCAAACATCTCCTTGTTTTTCATCGATATATGACTGGATTATATTGATGCTATGCAAGGTCAACATTTTTACACAATGAAATATGATGAGGTTAATTTTCGTGTCAACTGTTGAGATAGCAAAAGAATGGCTGGACCTCACTTTCTGTTTTCTTCGGTAGCTTGCAATTCTGTTGCTAAGAATAGATTTTGCAACAACAATTCATGTCATTTACACGCTACTGGTAAGCAAACACAGACAGTTGTTTTGATACTGAACAAACAGAAAACGGCTTCCAGTAATTACTGCACATCAAAATTCTATAAATGTTTGTGTGCATCCATTGCAATAACACAATGCTCAACCAGAAGCAATCTAATTTTACCCAAAGATGAATCTTTGGCATCGCGGAAATCACTAATCATGCTCATTATATTGATATATAAACTGACAAGCTATAGCTTATGACTTGAGTGTGATGGACAAATTGTGGACCTAACTTCTTGTGGTCATTACAGATGTCCCTGCACATTGTCTCCATTTCTTTCTGTCGGATCGTCTTGAAGTGTCCCTTCTCCATTGTCTCCACTTTCTGTTGGATTGCCTTGAAGTGCCCCTTCTCCAGCTGATTTAAGGCCTAGCTTACTGAGAAAGCCACCATCCAGGGTGTTTGCATAAGGAGCAGGCGTTCCTTCATTCTCAGTCTTCCTTTTATGGGCTAGGATAGCTTCAATGGCAGCAGCACTGGCTTTAGCTGCGGCTTCATCCTTAGCAGCAACCTCTGCCCTCCTTCTCTCCCTCTCTTCCCTGGCAAGAGCCTCTGCCCTCGCCTTCTCTTCTGCAGCCCGGGCTTCTGCTTCAGCCTTTTCCCTCTCCACATCCTCATATAACTTGGCAATGTCATTTTCTTTCCCATCTCCACGTAATGCTCCTTCCAAGAGCTCCCTCATTGCATCGCTGAAGACAACCTTCTCATCCAAAAGAATACCTTTTGCAACCTTGACTGCATCACCGAACTGGTCAGCAGAAATATATGCCTTCAGCAATGTTTCGTAGCTTGAGATGCTTGCGCTAACTCCCTTCTCCTTCATCTGATCAAAGTATTCCTGAGCCTTGTCGACCATACTGAAACCTACTAGGCCATCAACAAGCTTATGATATGCAGTTGCATCAGGCTTCAGCTCCAATTCGTCCATTTTGTTGAAGTAAGAGATACCATCATCAATGCGATCAACACTGAAGCATGCTTCCATGAGCAGTAAATATGTCTCCTCATCCGCATCAATACCACTCTCACACATCTCACTGTAGAGCACCTCCACCTTATCTATCAACTGGTTAATCTGCAGATGCTGAATCAAATTATTATAGGATGCCACATCAGGCACCAGCTTCCATTCCCCCATTCTTCTGAACACTGCAATTGCATCTTCAAATCTCCCAGCAGCACAATAGGCATCAACCATCACCCTAAAGCTTCTGAGATCAACTGCAATCCACAGTGGAGGGTCATGCTCCCCAAGCATTCTGTCGAACAGCTTAAGTGCATCCTCCAACCTCCCATTCTGCCCAAGCGCATCAACCACCTCATTGTAGCTCTCGGCCCCAAACCTCACCGCCGATTCAATACCTAGCACCTCTTTGTAACACTCCATAGCCTTCTCCTCCATTCCCATAAGGAAGTACGCCTTCATGAGAGTCCCATATACAATTCCATCAAGAACTGGCTCGCCCCCAACCTTGTCCTTGAGTTCTTGGTACAGCTCCACGGTTTTGGCCCCATCCCCAGCACCCACGAACCCAGCCATGAGGATCCTGTAGACCTTGGGATCCGGCCCGACGAATCCAGAGTCGAGCATCTCATCCTTGAGCTCGACGGCATCCGCGAGCCGGCCGTGGTCGGCGACGAGGCACTCGACGACGACGCGGTAGGCCGTCGGGGAGGGCGGCACGGGGGAGCCGGGGCGAGCGAGGATGCGGAGGTGGTGGAGCGCGTCGTCGGCGAGGCGGCGCGCGGCGAGCGCGGAGAGGTAGAGCACGTGCGTGGCGACGGTGGGCGGGACGGCGGCCTGGAGCGCGAAGCGGTGCAGCGCGAAGAAGTCCTCGAGGCGACGCGCGCGGAGGAGCGCGGCGAGGACGGCGGCGCAGGTGAAGGACGAGGGGCGGCAGTTGGAGTGGAGCGCGTGGCGGGTGAGGAGCGCCGCCTCGGGTAGGTCGGCCTGCGGGCCGGAGAGGAGCGCGAGGATCCGGTTGTGGAACGCGAGGCGGGATGGGGCCAGCGTGGGGAGCGGCTCCGCGAGGCGCACGGCCCTCGGAGAAGGCGCGGGGGTCGGCGGCGTCGCGACGAACGTGTCCTTGCGGCGCTCACGGCGGGAGGCCGCGGCCGAGGCGGCGTCTGCGTGCGCGAGCGGGAAGAGCGCCGGCACGAGGCGGCGCGCCGAGACTGGTTTCGACAGCGACATCTTCCGCGGTTGCGCTTGTCGGCGGCCGCCGGGAGGCGCGGCGCGGAGGGTTTTGGGGGGGTTCGGAGAATTGGGAGCAGGAGATGGGGTTGTTCTTATTTTACGCGTTCGCTGAAGGAAAACAGACAGATTAGGTCTGCTGCTCTGTGTTTTGTGACTGACAGACCGATATCATCATTTGCTTTTGCACGCCTTTTCGTGTTTGGAACTTTTTTTTTTCGTTTTGCCAAACTTTTGTTTCGAACTTGGAGTGGATATTGACAGCTTGACGTGTATAACTATCCTCTATTTAGTGGCATTCAACATTAATTGATGTACGGCTATCCTTTATTTGTGGTAATTCAACAATTAATTGATGTTCGGCTCATGCTTTTTTTTACTGATGACGTTTTTATTGTGAGAAAAATATTAAACTATGAATGATAAATCAGACTGATATGTTTAAACAAACATAGCGAATTAAAGCGGACAAAGAACTAGGTATACAACAACAGCATATGCTTGTTGTGGAACCCATCATGTACTCGTACTGGCAGCATTTCCATAAAATAAAAGTCAGAGTCATTTTTCACGAAGGGAATTTTTCCCCTTATTTTCATCACAGTGACACCAGCATAGCACCACCACACATGTCTCAATCTAATTGGCCCACCAAGGTACGCAGACTATGTCTGTTTCTCATGCCATGTCCCTACCTCTCTAGATAAAACGAAATCAAAATCGAGCACTCGTATACGCCAATTGCCAGGAAACAATATAATAAAATCCAAATAAACCAAATCCATAAAAAGCGAAACTGGAGTTGAGGAGGCCTCTTCCATTCCAGGCCAGCCACCTATACCAGCTTCCATTGGCCGCGACGGGCCGACGGCGACTCCGACTCCGACCACCCCAGAATCTTCGCCGTAATATGCCAGAAACCCCTCGCCGCTTCGTGCTACCGAAAACACCCCTGGGCAACCAGCCACTCCAGCGACGACACGCGCCGTGAATAGTGGAAAACGGGAGGGGTATTCCTGGACATACGTGTCGGTATTAACCCAAAGCCTAAACGCCACGGCCACACCACTCCTCGTCGACCTCCGCGCGGCGATGCGGAGCAGAAGCAATGGAGGTGCTCAGCTCCAGCCGCTTCGCTAGGGCACTCCTCCCGAGTCTCCTCGACCCGGCGGCCTCCAGGCCCCTCAGCAAGCCCCCGTGCCGCCGCCTCCGCAGCGGCGCCGCCCACACCCTAGCCTCCTCCGCCGCACCGTCGCCGTCCTCGGTCTGGCCACCCCGGTCGCTCGCCCGGATCCTCGCCGGCGCGCTGCGGGGAGGCCGCGCGGGAGGGGAGCTCCCCGACCTCGCGGCCGCGGCCACGGCCACGGGCGGGGCCAGGATAGGGACGCTGCTCATGAGCACCACGGCGGCGGCGGTGACCAAGGCGCGGGAGAGCCCGTACCTGCTGGCGCTGGCGGCCAACCCGACCTTCGTGTCGGGCCTGGTCGCGTGGGCGGTGGCGCAGGCCACCAAGGCCCTGCTCACCTCCGTCGTCGAGCGCCGGTGGGACCTGCGGATGCTCTTCAGCTCCGGCGGGATGCCGTCCTCGCACACCGCGCTGTGCACCGCGCTCACCGCGTCCGTCGCGCTCTGCCATGGTGTCAGCGACGCGCTCTTCCCTGTTTGTCTCGGTTTTACTCTAATAGTCATGTATGATGCCACGGGCGTCAGGCGCCACGCCGGAATGCAGGCCGAGGTGATCTCATAGTTCGCTTACTTTCGCAATGTTTTGGTGGCATACTGGCATTATGCAATTCATTTGGGAAAATCTTGCTTTCGTTGAGCTAGTTTTGCAGTCAGACTCTGAGGGTAACCGTTTTGATATCTGCAGCACAATGTTAGTCTCATACCCTTAAATCAGAACGTGATGGATACGAAGATTTTGTGTGATTGGCTTGACATAATAATCCTGAAACAAACAGTTAAATCCAAGAGAATGGTCATTTACTGGGCTTGGATTTTAGTAGTTTCCATTTCTGGATCTGTATCTCATCTCTGTTCTGTGATACTGTTGTCTTATCTAGGCTCGAGCTATTTGTTTTTTTTTATCTTGTAGTAAATACTGCAGTTTCCTTGTTGGGGGTGATAATTGTGATGCCACTATATGTAGTGCTCCCTCAATCCCAAATTATAAGTCATTCTAAGAATCTTGGAGACTCAAAGTATCTTAAATTTGACCAAGTTTATATGATACTGTAAGATAATAACATTTATTATGCTAACCAAGTATCATTAAATTCTTCTTTAATTATATTTTCATAGTATAATTATTTGATGGTCATAAATCTTTGTAATTCTCTCTATAGTTTTGGTCAAACTAGAGATGCTTTGACTCTTCAAGATTCTTGGAATGACTTATAATTTAGAATGGAGGGATTAATAGCTTGATTGATATTCATCATTAAACATGGTGGTGTCTTCATCCTTTGTTGGCTTTGTCAAAGGAAGCTTAGAACTTCGGCTTGGTGGCTTAGATCCATTACAGTGCGTCAGTGCCCCTTAAAACTTGAGTGCTGTGTTGTTCTGCTCATAATGTTTTTTAACCATATAGCACAGCTCATGTATTATTGTCATTTGGCAGTTTGGCTGGTGCGTCACCTTGCAATATCACACAGACTGGCCTGTGGCTCGATGAGCCTACATAGAAAAATGGCATCCCTGTTGTCAGTTATATTTTCTGAGACTTCTTTTGTTTGGTGTTCCATATAAGACATTGTGATGGTCATCAACCTAGCAGCACTTGCTGTGTAGGCATTTCATAACTGTTATTTTATTTTGACAGCTTAACTATGTTTAGAGTAATATTTACTATCTCTTGGGACATGCTCAAATCACATCAACAAAGCACAACATGATAGGTTATGATGTGGTGTTTTTCCTGGATGCTACCCGTTGTGTGCTTTGAAGGAAGTTTTGCTCCTCGCATTTCGTTGTTACTAGATGTGTGCCTGATGTATGTACCTTTTGTCATTTACTCTTATATGCATTATGCTTATGCAGGTACTCAATAAGATCGTTGAGGACCTGTTTGAAGGCCATCCAATTAGTGAAAGAAAACTCAAGGAGTTGTTAGGACATACTCCGTCACAGGTCTTTGCCGGAGCAATTTTAGGCATCTTGGTGGCCTGGTATTGCTGCCAGGGTTGTATTGTTCCCATTTGATGTTGTTATTGTATGGATGATCCAGGAATGAAACTATTCCATCACGTGGATTTTGCATGTAGTGTGACCAGTGTTCTGGAAAATATTTGATCTTGATCATTGTTAAGAAGGTAACCATTGCCCTTCTTCTCTGGGATTTCCATGTATATATGTAACCTCATAGTATGAAACAATCAAGATATCCATCCTTTCGAGTCTCAGTGCCAAGTTGAAGTTCATTTTATTTATGATCCAATTGTTTCTGTTTATCCTGTGGGCCGTGTGATATGAGCTATTGTGACAGAACCTCTTAAGATAGGGTCCACTTGTCAGGATTAATCAACTTAATCCCAACAGATGATTCAAACCTTAATTAGCCCGTCAGGTGTCGCTACTTTGCAGCGGGTCATTCACCTCTTTCCGAACAGGATCTTATTACAACATTGCAGAAGTAATACGAAATTTTTATATTACATCAAAGTAGCGGAAATTTAGAGTTATATTACAAACCATGCGTTTTGAAACATAACTTAAGTGGCATACGTTAACAATACATCAAGCTGCTGATAGAGGATAGACAAACAACCGAAGTACTCTTGCCCAAGAGTCAAGTAAAGACAGATTATTCTTCATCTACACTGATCACGGTTATGCAGCATGAAGCCACACAAACCGGGTTGTGATCCTCATCTGCAATAGGGGTTAACAAACCCCGAGTACAGGAGTACTCAACAAGACTTATCCGACAAAGAAAAGTATTTGGTGGACAAAACAGTATGCAAAGTCATAGGATTCAAGGTGAGATTTTACAAGAATCAAGTATTTTGCATAAAGGATCATTTATAAAAGAATTGAAATTCATTTATGTTATCCATAAGATTACTCAAGTACCGATATAGATGTATGATCGATAACAAGGTAATAAACATCTCTGAAGGGATCCAACAAGTATCCAGTTTAAGTTTCATTAACTACGAAGAAGACAGTGTTATGTTTCCATTTCCGAGGATCACGACGATTCGAACCGGTTTATCTCAACTGGGGCTTCCCTATCACACGACATATACAGCCGCTTAAAGCACGCATATGACTACTTTTCCCTGGATCCTCCATCCGAGAACGGGGGCCTGCCACCCGAGAGCACAGTACGCCTCCATCCAGTTCCTCGAACTTGGAGGGTACACACTACTCTTGCCATCTCTCCACTCCCAGTGCGGGTTAACCGTCCTTTAGACTGGATTAGCCAGAGTCCAGCTTCCCGGAGTATGTGATAAGTACTCCAAAGTCACAACCCTAGTCATGCATCAACGAACGGTCCCTAATGACACAGGCGGAAAGAACCCGCTCACCAGACACCGCTGATGGCTCTCCAACACCGTGTCCGCCCGGTCCCGATTATTACCTCCAACAACAACACATCCCTTTCTCAGAAAACATAACCATTTGCCGAAACAATACGCTATGCGTAGGTGACCGGAAATCACCTACTATAAAAGTTCTAAGCATACTAAGCATTTTTACGAAACTTTGTATCTTTTAACAAGTGTCAAGGTTAAAGGTACAAATAGTACAAGGATAAAGCTATGCATCAAGTAGGAATTTAATAAAGTACCGTAATGCAATAGTATAAACATAAGTGTATTTAAAACAAACGATTTTAAATACAAGGAAGTGTTTGAATGCACCGGGGCTTGCCTTGGTTGGAGGGATAAACGAACTCGGGATCAGATTCAAGAGAGAAAACCTCTTCACTAGAGGTATCCAACCCAACCAACGAACAGTCTACACGATATAAAGGCATGTTTTAGATGATGCTTGAATAGTAAACATGATGCTCAACACAAACAAACATGTTTTTAAGAGAAGATTAAAACAGATTACACCTTGAGTACAACTTCCCTTCATGAAGGAAAGCAAAACTAAGTTATAAAGCAAATTAATTAAACCCTATTTATCTTGATTATCGAAGTTAATAATTACATCCAAAAAAATTGAGCAAACAACATCACATCAATCATGTCCAACTTGTGGTTGTCACTGGACAAATGACTATTTGCATCAATTGATCCAAAATCACTCAAAGCCTAAAGTCATTAGGGTTTCTAAACATTTTCTAATTAATTAAACAACTAGCCATGTATAAAAGTTCATCCAACAATTCCCAAACTTTTTGTACAGCAAGGTAACAGTGTATAAAGCTTACACAAAAATTCTCAGAATTTTTGGAACAACATACAGAGCACGAAAATTTATGTAAAACTCACATTTTAATTAATTTAGGCATTTTTACAGGATTAAAAACATACTGAACATAGACATGTTACATTTTTCTTAAAAACTACACACAACAGAGAGCATTCACAAATTTTTGCAGAATTTAAACATGCACAGACTTAAACATACAAAAATAACAAAAGACATTACTGTGCAAAACTGGAAAAAGGAAAAACCCTTCATAAAACCCACCGACAGCTGGGTCTCGCCCGTCAGTGGCACAGACGCATGCAGCGGCGCCGACGACCACAAAACACGGTGGCGCGTCGCCGTCGGTGACCAAACCGAACAGCTACCCCTCGAACCTGCTTCGGCTCTCCAAGCCGAACCCAACGAGGTGCGCCACGACTAAAACAAACCCTCAGAAACGCCTCATCGACGTCGATGGCGGCGACCGGAGCTCGACCGCTCGTACGCCGGCGAGCACAACCATGCGTCGGAGAAGCTAGGCCTCGAAAACGACTCAGGGAACAACCACGAGCAAAACGCCCAACAGAAACGAGGCTAAAACCTAATCAGCTGACCTCGTCGACGGCAATGGCGGCGACCCGAGCTCGACCGCACATACGCCGGTGAACACAGGCCTCGATCGGCTCAACCAACAACCCTAACATGCTTAGCGGCCCCCAAACAACGCGAAGCGCATGCAAAACGAACTCAGAGCTAAACGCAACATCCTCATCGACGGCCATGGCGGTCGGCGGGGATCTGCGCGACGTGCGCCGGAGAAAACACGCACGCGCTCGAGGACAACCACCCCTCGAAACAAACTCAGGACGGCTAGACGAAGCTAGCGCAAGACTCAGATCAGAAAAAGATCAACTACAACGACTAGACGACGAACACACCGCCGCGTCGACCATGAACCGCGGCGGCGCTCGAGGACAGAGCTCGAAGGCTCGATTCAAGGACAATCGAGTGGTGCGGAGAGGTCGAAGAGCTCACCCTGGTCACGAAGCGCTAGCAAGCGTGGCCGGAGATGAAGCAGAGACGGCTGTCGACGGAGAACGTGCCGGTGGAGACGAAGAACCGAGCGACAACGAAGATGTTCCCGGAGCTATGGTCCACCATTTGCAAAACGGAGAAACCGACAAGGATCAGTGATGAACAAAGAGCAAGAAACACAAGACGAAAAAGCAATGTGGCTCCTGTGTAGCCCGGTCGAGGGCTGACCAGAGCGGCGGCGCTCTCGTCGGAGCTGAGGAAGACGGAGCCGCGCTGGATGAATGCAGGCTCGATGGCTTTAACCAACTCACCCCGAGAATGCGCGAGGTCAAAGCGAAGACAATGGCAGTGGATTGAGTGGTTGACAGTGGCTAACGAGCTCGGACGAGCTCGTCGATGATGGTGGAGCGCTCGGCGGAGCAGAGCAGAGCGATGGTGCGGCGTGGAAAGGGAGGCAGGAGTGGACGGTATCTCGTTTTGAAGACGGCAACGGTTCCGCGACGCCGCCACGCACACGACGGACGTGAATCAAGGACAGGAGTCGCACGGTGGCGTCGACAGGTGGCCGACCAGGTGTCGGCGTCGAGCTCAACACCGCCATGCAACTGTTTGATGAAAAGTCTGAACTGCCCCTGTGACTATTTTGCAAATTGCTCAAGCTTCCAGGGGTTTTCATGAAGAACTTTGAATACGAAAGTTGCTCAAAATTTCATGATCTACAACTTTGTCAATACTCACATTTTCAAAATCGACCTAGAAATGAAAATGCATTTTTGAAATCTGAAAACCTTTTAAAAGGATTTGCCCCCTTTTCAAAAACTTTTAAAAACAACAAGAACGACACTAGAAAAACTGTAAACACAACAAAAGCAAAACAAACAGAGCTCTACAACTATGTTTAAACAACCATAAGGAATTTCTTTATAGATTTTGAAAATCGTGTTTAGGGTTTAATCCACCCCCTCTGGGAATTAGGATTTGGATTCCAGTTTAAATTTGAGAATTTGAAAAGATAACCTGCATTCAAAACAATTGATCAAACATAAGCAAATAAACTCATTTTAGTTCAATGCATATCCAGGTTTTCAAACAAATAAATGATACTTAATGCATATGATGACATGATCAGTTTTTAATTAAGTTATTACAGCTATCCTATCATTATTTGTATACTTGAACATGCACATTTGTACATCAGGAACCTGTAATTTTGGTGCTATGTTCCTGTTACGTATAAAGTGGACTCTGCTTTCTGTTACCACAGGTGGAACTTGTCTTTCTTGACAGGTGACATTGATCTTCCTTTTATGGGAGGGTCTTGAAAGTGATGTCACCCTCAAGTCCTCATCTGGTGTCACGAGTATGCCGTTTGCGGAGGTTACTGGCTGATACCCGTGCATATTATGTTTTGTTTCCCTCATTATGGAACGACAATGAAGATCCTTCTTGGCCCACCTCTGTTTCAGCCTGCCCAACTGGGCTGGACTGGCTGTAGCCTGTAGGAATTTGGAGCTTGATTGGTTATAAGGGGCAAAAAGAAAAGGTATATTTTTCCTGGCTCAGTTATCGCTAAAGTCAGATTTACCTGCCTCAACTACAAAGCCGGACACCGCTCCTCCCTCATCTCCCAAAATCCAAACACATGACCCCATGGTTGTTTCCCTCGGTGGTTTTTCTCTTTTTATTTTATGTTTATTTTGACTAAATCTTAATATATCGTAGTAAATTATAAAAAAACATAAAAGGGAAATCCAATTTTGTAAGACTCCACATAATAGAGTAGTACATATGATATGATATGGTATGTTTTAGTACAAAGTTTTTGTTGTAGTTTTAGTACGTTTTTATAGTTAATTTATAGCTGCAGTTTTTTGGTTCAATTGTAATGATAAATTTGTGGTGGGCTAATCATTCCATTCTTTGAGTTGTAGTAAAAAAATTCATGTTCATTAGATCATATATAACTGAGTTACAAATTTATGTGCCAAAATAGAAAATATGTGTTCTCTGTGTAATGTTACTATTGTTATATTTTATCAAGGAAAAAAATAGCCCGCTATTTTTGCCGCTATAGCCTGAAATAGCTTGAAAAAAATTATGCCGCTATTTGCGTTCATGCACAATTTTGCCGCTAAAGTTCGCTAATTACGGTTTATAAAACACTAAACACATTGGTCTTAGCTCGCTATTTAAAACATTGTATTTTATAAATACTTAACATAACCATGTTGTTACATAGAACGTTACACACCATTTTATATTTTTACACACTTTTAACTATTTAAAATTATTTAACAAGCACAAATCTAGATAAATCTATAACTCGGTGATACATGATCTAGTGAACATAATTTTTTACTACATCTATAGCATACAATGTTTAGCCGGTCATAAAATGTTCACCATAATTAGACCGTATATCTAAATCTACAATAAAAGTTTGAGTCCAACAATATTAATTTTTCTAATTTATAATGTTTTTATAACTTAGTATGATTTTTTAAAGATACGATTGAAATAAACATAAAATAACATGAAAAAAACCCACCGAAAGGAAACTACTGCGGGAAATAGCCACGGGTCACATGTATGGATTTGAGAGGAGTTACGTCTGGTTTTGTAGTCGAAAAAGGATGACTTTTTACGATAGTTAATAGATGAAAAACGGATTCATCTATCCGTGAACGGTTGCCCTGAAATGCAACTTGCAAGTTAAGGACATGGTTGGTTTTTTTTATGGACTTCCCTTATCTACCTTAGCTAGACAAGACAAGGTTAATTACAGAAGTAAGAAAAAATTGCCAGTCCTGTTCACTTTTGCTAGTTGTGAAATACTCTCTGTTTCAATTTATAATTTATTTAACTTTTTTCATCCTAAATTTGACCACTTATCTTATTCAAAAAATTTATACAAACACAATTAAATTTAAGTCATTCATGTAGATCATTTATTAAATAGGCAAGCCACATGAAAAGAAGTGATATTTTACACAAAAAATTGAATAAGACGAGTGTTCAAACTTAGAGTTAAAAAGTCAAACACATTATAATTTGAAACAGAGAGTAGTATTTTTAGCTCTGCTCCACGTTTTTAGTTAAACGGTTTCAGCTTAATGGACACAGATTCGCTCAATGCACACAACTTCAGAAAAAATGGTGGAGTTGTGAGAGCACCTCCAGTTTTTTATGGAACTGCTTGTCGGTGTTATGACCCGGGGGTCAAGACCACCAACGAGTAAATTTGTATATCGCGTGCTCCCTCTCTCAGACATGATGCAAGATGGACATAAGGTTTATCCTGGTTCGGGCAAAGAAGGTCCTACGTCCAGCGGGGGGAGGATGACTTGTATTATCTCGCACCCAAAGCGTGCTCGTACAGGGGGGTACAAGCTGTGTTACACGGAGTCGGCCACCCGAGGGGTCGATCGAGTAGCGGTGTGTGTGGAGTGTGGAGTGTGGAGTGTCGGAGTCTGAACTGGGGTCCCTGAGAACGAAAGTTCGATCCAGCCTCTGAAAGTCGGATTGGCCGTCCAAGGTCCCCCCCATCTCTGCCCCTCTCTCTACCTTGGCGTCCCCTTTTATAGACCAAGGGAAGGTCCGAGGGTACAGGGTCCTAATAGTGGCAGTATGGGTAGCGTCTCCGTGGCACAGTGTTGGCGGAGAGACGTTGAGCACTGTGGCGGCATGGCCTTCCCGTCCTTCTGGCGTCCCCGGTCGTGGCGGCAGTAGAAGTCGTCGTAGTGCAGCGTCCACAGGCGGGCACAAGTTCCATGGCTGAAGCAGGACGGGGCGGACGGGACGGCTTCCGTACTGGAGTTGTTGGAGAGAGGGGTCGAGCCCCCCGGTCGAGGGGGAGGGTCGAGGCCTGCGTGACTCTGCTGCATTCCCGAAATCGCCGTCGAGGGTCGCACTGTTCACTTTCCGAGGGGTACTGTTGGAGTCCGTACTCGCATAGTGGCGACAGTGGCGGCGCAGTTGACAGGAATCGGGGACTTGACGGGGAGTTGGCGGATTTGACAGCGGACGCGGGCGCCCATGTCGTTAGGTGGGTTCACTTTAACCCATGCCGGGAGCAGTTGGGTTAATCGAGCCCCTCGTCTGAGGGTCGTCCGCTCGACCCCTGATCGAGGGGGAGGTCGGAGCGTCGACGGGGTCGGAGAGGTCGAGGTAGAGGTCGGGGGGTCGATCGTTCGACCCCTCGTCCGTCGTCGAGGTGGAGCCGGGGGTCGTTCGCTCGCCCCCTCGTCCGTCGTCAAGGTGGAGCCAGGGGTCGTTCGCTCGCCCCCTCGTCCGTCATTTTTTCGTCGAGGTGGGCCAGCCCGCGACCCGTCGCGACAACCGGTGTAGGGGGGCCTTCGAGTGATGGGCCGCGCCTTACGGAGTAGTGGGCTGGTCCCTGCCTTAAAAACGGTTGCTATGTTTAGTGTTAATTTATCGAAGGGTTTAGGGTACCCCTTACCTTCGTACCCGACACTGCTCTACAGTGAAGTTTGAAAGTTTGTGGAGCAGTTACAAACAGACCCTAAACTAGATTCAAGAAGTCGTCGTGGCTGCCACGTCTTTCTTTACTTTCTAGCTTGGTAAGATAAAATAACGATAGGTAAGAGCCTGTTCGCTTGTTCCAACCAGCCGAAACCAGCTGAACATGCTCAAACAGTCCCTGAAGTCGTCGTGGTTGCTACCTGCCGGCTCTGCACAGTCCCTGAAGATTTTGCGTCCGCTCCGCTGACACAACTTCCTGGTGTTTCAAGCGGCGTGCGAGCAAGTGTCTCCGGTGTCCCTATCCTGCTTCCTGCAGTGCAGTACAGCACCGTTGACGACTGACGAGCAGACACCCACGTCGTGGTCCATGATCTGCCGAGTTTGACATTGCCGACCCCAACGCTTTTTTTTAAAATTTATTTAAAGCAAGCAGTCAATCAGATGGCCGTCGATCTACAGTGATACCCAGAGAAAATGCTTCAAATACTGTAGAGGTCAGTAGCCCACACGCCACACGCTGCTATTGTCTCTACCTTCGATTACAAGCCGTAGTATTTCTAAACTTACGCGCCAACTCACGTGTTGTGCAGCCCGATTTCCCATCCACCAACCAACCCAACCAGCATCTTTTGAGGCCACGTGGAAGTCACATAAATCTCCCATATGAATCAAGTTCACCGATAATTTATAAGATAGCGCTAAAAATATCATTTGTATTTTTTAATATAAAAGACGAAATTTTTAATTCTTCATCAAGAGCTAATCTCTATTATATATATATATATATTATTATTACATTAAAAAATACGGAGAGGACCGTCTACCCAGCTCTGGTGAAGCCGAGCGCAGAAAACTTCACCCGGCCATGGTGAATCCCCCATCACGCGCGAATTACCCGCCCCGCTCCCTCTCGCGTCCGCGGAACCGCCGCAACGACGCCTACCTCGCCCCTGTGGCCCGCGCACAACGCCCACCTCGCCCCGAGGCCTTCTACTCGTGCGCAGCAACCACGGCGGGGCGAACGGCGTGTCTGATCCAGCATTGACGATGGGCCGCATGGAGGTCGATGGTTGCTTCTCGCCCGATCTGATCCATGCGCAGTATGCCATGGGGGGCATGCGGCAGACGACGCGCACGGCCCCGCCATCGATGGTGAGTTGGTGACGCGCTTGGAGGTCGACGGTTGCTCCGTCCAATCTGATCCGTGCGCGATGAGCTGCTCCGCCTCAGCCTTCCATCATCCCGCCGGCCTGTGAGTGTTTTCCCTCTCGATCTGTGTCGCCCTCCTTCAATGTTGTCTCCATAGTCCATAGTTCATCCTCCAACCTCTCCCGTGGCATGTGTGATCTTGTTTCTTAATTTCGATTTCGACTTCAGGTTTGCAAGATAGTACTGGAAGCCGTTAGAAGGAGCTCGTCGGCGGGGGTGTGCTGTGCTAAGGAAGGGCCTAGGCCATCGCGGCGAGTTTGGTAGGTGGATGACCAGAGGAGGAAGGTCTTTGGCGGCTAAACGCTGGAGAGGGTTGCGGCTCCTCGATCCAAGCCTCCAACAACAAGAACTGTGATTTCTGTAGAAGGCAAGCCAAGGGGATCAAATCGAGTTTGCCCGCTGTTGCGGATGGTGAGAATAGATGTAATAGGGTGCCAGTGACAAAGGTAACTGCAACCGAGGTCGATGAATCTGTTGTCTCCCAGAAGAGAAGGGAGGGAAGATGATGAGCGGAAGTAGATCCAAAAAAGACTCTGAACCAGCACTCTGGTACGGTAGGTTATCAAAACCTCATACTGAATAATGACTACTGAACTAGGTGGTGTGTAGACCGGTGTAGTTTAAACTGTTGCTGCAACATTCATTCAGCATTAGCAGTACACTGTGTCGTGTTCTTCTACTAGCTGATTAAGGTGTCAAAAACATTCCATGCTGAATTCTAAACAAATTAGACTGTGTGATGATTTGATGAGACTGCTTTGGCCTTTTGGAAATCCTCTGTGAAAAGTTCAGAGAATTAATATGGCCTACTAGGTGGTAATGTTGTCCCTTGCAGTCCGTTGTATTGTAGTTTTAATCGCAAACATTTATATAAGCTGATCAGCTGAGAACTTTTCAGTGAAATTGCATTTGCGTGAACAATTTTAGATCTATTTTTTTAATATATGATGACCCTTGCAGTCCGTTGCATTGTCAGTTTGGATATGGAAACACTAATGTTGGCTGATATGCAAAAAGTTTGAGTTCTATTGAAATTAGTGTTGTTTGATAAATTCTAGAAGTATTTTCCAACATTCTTGTTTTCATCAGGGATCTGCATGCTAGAATTCACCCTAGAATTCACCCTGTTTCACGAATGATAATGGGTAAGGACAGGTACAGTAATGAGTTTATAGCCAAGCCAGTCAGCATTTTTGATGATGTGGAGGAAAGAAGGAAGAAGAGAGAAGAGAGCTTGGCTCTTGTTTTGGCACCAAGCTGGGCACGTATGCATAAGCATTAGTGAGTCACAATATATATGATTGTGAGAAGAGATAGGAGAGAGAATAGAAACATATAATAATAAAGAAAGTTTATAGCCAAGTAAGAGTCTAATTATTGTATAGCTTGACTCTTGTTACTTGACTTATAGCTAAGTACTTGGCTCAACCATTAACCATGCTCTAATGGCCAATGGGTAGTCCATGTCAAGCTTGTTAATTATGAAGCATGCACAAAGATGGACATTAGTGGGACCCTCGAGATTAGAACAATATGTTGTGGAACATTACATAGTGAAGTATGTGCCAGTTTGAGATATCCGGTGCCAAACAGTCAAGGAATAAGTGAAATTGTTAATCCAGTGCCGAACATTCCATACTAAATCTGGTGATGTTAATCACCACAACTTTGTTGAGCTGTTTGCTCTAGCTTCGCCAAGCATAATATGACATGTGTTAGTACTTTTGGTGTAATAGTAGATTTATGCTTGTTTATGGATTTTAATGTTAAATTCATATCTATTGTTGTATTACTCCAATTGCTATGATTTTTTTATGATAGACTATTCATGATGTACTTGATCCGTGACAAAAATTTCAGCATGGCCACATGTTGTATGATTGGGTTCTTGATTTAACTTGTTTAGTGTATAGTAAATCTCTACAACTAAAAAAATACGGGGGAGGATGACTTTTTCTCCATTCTCATTTAATTGTTAAGCATCTATCGCTCTCAATAATGATTTAAAAAAACATTGTTGAAAATCAGAAATTGATGACTTATATACCATTTTTGATAACACCACTCAACATATTCAAATTTCAAATATCTTTGACTTTTGTTTTTGTTCCCATTGTAACGCACGGGCACTCGCCTATTTTATTTACATATTCTAAGATCACCTGAGGTTTATATATTGACAGATTGTCAAGTAAGCTATTTATATTATATAAGATATTAAATATCTTTGAAATTATAAGATGTTTCAGCCTTTCTAAATATATTATTTTTTACTACGTTCTAGACATATACTCCCTCCATCCCAAATTGTAAGTCATTCCAAACATCTTGGAGAGTCAAAGCATCTCAAGTTTGACCAAGAATTATAAACAAAACTATAAAGATTTATAACATCAAATAGGTATACAATGAAAATATAATTGATAACGAATCTAATGATACTTATTTGATATCATAAATATTATTATATTGTTATATAAGTTTGGTCAAACTTGAGAAACTTTGACTCTCCAAGATTCTTGGAATGACTTACAATTTGGGATGGAGGGAGTAATATTTATCTATGTACATAGTAAATGCAACGTATCTAAAAATCAAAATATTTTATAATTTAAAATAGAGAGTACATATAAAAGTAAAATCATTGGATAAGTTATCTCAGAGACAGTACACCCATCTTATAACGTTAAGGGTGTCCTCAACCGCATTGTGCTAGTTTCGTCAGGCAAAAGATTAATAACATCCCCAAAAGTGCTTAAAAGTCACGGCCAAAAACTTATTTTAAACGTTTGATTGAAGAGACAGTACGCCCATCCTAAAAGATTGAGGGTTGTCCTCAGCCGCGTTGTGCTAGTTTCGTCAGGCAAAAGATAAAAATCTCCAAAAGCACCTAAAAGTCACGGCCAAAAACATATTTTAAACGTTTGAATTAAAACACACTTCTAACGGCCGTCTACATCTCAGGTACTTATTTGAGCCACCGTCCAAGATCAGCATCACAACACTTCAAAGCTGGTCTCCTTGTCTAGCACTCCAAAGACAGACTTTTGGACATTGGAGGAAAAACACTCTTTGAACAGGAGTCTAATCACCGCACTATTTCAGACAAAGATGGCTAGAGACAACTAGAGAGGACCCACGCGATGATAGAGTGCTTTTGGAACAACTGTTTCTTTTTACAGTTTTGCAACCATCCAATATCTTCTTTTTAGCATTAAGATTCCGTCAATTGCATGCAACACACGAGCACATATGGAGTTATTAGGTTCCGCTAAGAGATCGACGCCAAACCTGCTTTGCAAGCATCGCCAGGCTGAAGCTTTGCATATCACGAGAAACCCCATCCCTCCTTTGTGTTCATTGTCATCACCCCACCAGAATTATTACGGTATAGCATCATTGATCCCCTTGCAAATGTTTTGTTTTTTAGGATTTTACCATCATGTCATATACTAGGATGGGTTGAGCAACGGACTTAATTAGCAATTCCTTTCCAGTTTCCACCGATAGAAAGGAGCTTATCTTTCCATCCAGAAATTCTATCGCTCACAAGTGTCGGTAGGACTCGTTTCTCTCTACTTGTACCTGCGCTAGAAGCCCCATGTATTTCTCAGCAAGTGACTACAGTATGTCAACGCTGCATGCCTTTGCCTTCGTAACACAAAATTTAGTAGATTTCTAAAAATCTCTAGGGTATTAAAAATCAAAACTCTTTCGTAAACAAATCCGCTTGCATCATCCTGAGCTCACCGTGTGGCGGTGCCTCCTGCCGTACACCCTGGAGCCTCATCGATCTCATCTCATCTCATCTCCCGGGAGTCCACGCCGTCCTCCGGGTTCGGTTCGGCGCACCTGTCGCGCTCTCGGCGCCCAGGGTCCACGCCATCGCCAACTGTGCGTGAGCGTCGCAACTCGCAAGAAAAGCTTTTTTTTTTTCGGGGGCGCGTCCGATCTCTGACCACGACGCCGCAGCCGGCAGTCGGCAGCCGGGACGGGAGTCGCTTGGCTATAAAGATCGCGGACGCGCGCGACTCCAACCGGCGAGACACACAAAAAAAAAGGAGGCGTGGACACGGGCGCGACGGAGACAGCGCGTGGCGTGGCACGAGAAACACACGACTTCCTCGGCGCGGGCGCGCACCAAGTTGCAAGGTCTCCTCGCCATCGCCGGCCTACCGAATCTCTTTCATCTTTCGAACGGTCGGCGGCTGCATAGCCTACTAGTGCTTGCGTGGGCCGGCCCTCGCACAGGCACCCGATCGAGCGGCTGCTCGCTCGCCCGCTCGCCCGCACGCCGGCGCGATGGGCTGCGCGTCGTCCAAGCAGTTCAGCAGGAGCGCGCCGGCGCACGACGATGCGGCCGTGCTGGCGTCCCAGACCTCATGTACGTGAGCATCATCTCATGCCATCTCTCCCCTCCACCCGCTGGCAACCATGGCGCCGCCGCCGATTGCCTGACGCTGAATGACCGACCCCGTCGTCTGCTTCGGTTGCTGTGTTTGCAGTCACGGTGAACGACGTGGAGGCGCTGTACGAGCTGTACAAGAAGCTGAGCTTCTCCATCGTCAAAGACGGGCTCATCCACAAGGTCGATACATGGATCCAGCTCCATTCCATTCTATTCACTGCAGGTTTCTGACCAATTGGAGTCTGTGTGTGTCGTGCTGGTTTGGTCGATCAGGAGGAGTTCCAGCTCGCCTTGTTCAGGAACAGCAACAGAGCCAACCTCTTCGCAGACAGGGTAAGCGGGCGTCTCCTGCCCATTTTCGCTCGCTCTTTTTTTACAGGGCACGGAAACTAACTCAGTTCGTGTTCACTGTGGCGGCAGGTCTTCGATCTGTTCGATCTCAAACGGAACGGAGTGATCGATTTCGAGGAATTCGTGCGGTCGCTCAGTGTGTTCCACCCTAAAGCAGATACATCGGAGAAGACAGCGTGTACGAAACTGTCTTTAAACTCATTTTCATTCATCTTATTCTCATGCATTAATTAGGCCATGTTTAGAACGAGGGATTTTTTTTTCTCTCTAAATCCTGCGGTTTTCGCGTGGAATTCCTGTACGTTTCTGAAGCTTACATCGAGAGAGAAGGGATTAACATGTTTGATTTGGATTTCTCATCCTCTATGCAGTCGCGTTCAAGCTGTATGATCTAAGGGGGACAGGTTTCATCGAGAAAGAAGAGGTGATCGTTCATTCACTCTCTTGTGTTTGTGTGTTCCAAAAAAAAAAAAAAGACAAAGCAGCCAGGGTGCATACCTCAATAATGACTCTGAAAATCATGGTTTGTTTGATTCTAATGAAATAACAACTTTGTTCTTTGACACAGCTCAGAGAGATGGTCTTGGCACTGCTTGACGAGTCTGATCTCTGCCTTTCAGAAAGCACTGTCGAGACGATTGTCGATAATGTAATCGATATACTCCTACTCTGCTAGTAGTCATCAGGTGTTTGTTTGCAAACATCTCATTTTTATTCTAATAACATGTATTGTGCTTCTCTGTTTGGATTGGAGTGCAGACATTCAGTCAAGCGGACTCGAATGGGGACGGCAGGATAGATCCTGAAGAATGGGAGGAATTCGTGAAGAAGAACCCGGCAACATTAAGAAACATGTCTCTCCCCTATTTGCAGTGAGTAGCGCAGCATCTCCCCTGTACCTGTAATAAAACGTTGTTATTCCTATCCTTTCCTTTTCAAGTGATCTTTCCTTTCAAAAAAAGTGTTTGACTCCTTTTGAAATTATTGTTGATTGTTCAGGGACATTACCATGTCATTTCCTAGCTTCATAATGCATTCAGAAGCCAGTGACTGAAATGTTTGGGTACACAGCTGCGTATAAGGAAGGAAGCACAGTTCCTTCAGCTCTGTTGTACGTACCTTTGTTAGCAGTTAGCACATGAGCTTGTTGGAGCCTATACAGCCTAGTCCATGGCACGAGGCACCGGGGCAAGTTCAGAATGTAGCAGCAAGGGCCAACGGAGTACATGAGGGTTGCATGCCATATGCTGCAACTTAACAAGATGATACGAAAAATTCATCTGAATGATAAGCTTCAGATGGTTCTGGTTCTTAATACAAAAACGCGCAAATCTTTTGCATGATCTAGAAAAAAAGATAAGCTTCAGATGGTTATTTTCTTGGTATCGAAACATCGTGGAGGATTAGCAAGTCTGTTTCCATCGAAGCTCTGCCTGTGTTCAGAAGCTGACTGCCCACTGCTGAGATGCTTTCGTCTAAATCTTGTGTATAGTTGCAATTGAAAGGACAGAATAACTTGTGGGGGAGTTGAGTTGGTGTTGTTGATGAACTCTATAGTAGTTTTTGGCTGGCCAGGAGTTTTCAGATTTCTTCGCTGAATGCAGTTGTAACTTAAATAAATGGGCGGATCCAGCTTCCTCAAGGCCTTCTCTTTACTGGGCCTTCGTATGCTTAGCAAAATGTCATTTTTACTTCCCTGGATTATCATTGTAGTTTATTTTTCTCCTCAAACTTAAACTAGACATCTTATTACCCTTCAATTGCCAAAACTGTTGGCTGTGTACCTCTTTGTTAGGCACAGCCCAGAAGTACATTCTCAAGGCCTTATATCATCTTGATGTAATACTTTGAGAACTTAATAAAAACTTCCTTTATATCAATTTTCTTTTTGCCAAAACTGTTTAATTACCTCCCTGCCATGGTTAGAAGTTGTTTCCAAGGCAGTTTCATCTTTTCTTAATTAAAAATTTGGTGTCAAGTTTTTAAAGTATAAAAATAGCTCTAACCTTTCAAAAAAATTATCAAAATTTTAGAGATAGATTGGGCCATGAGAAACTCAAATAAAGTACTTAAGGTTCATGGAAGTATCTCTAGAAGCTTCGAAAATTAGATTTGGCTACCAAAAATATAGAGAATTCCTAAAGCATTTTAATCAATGCCTATACATATTTTGAAAACTTACAACGACAAAAATATGAGAAGAGACATACATTAGTGTCGAATGCAATCAATGCTAGTTTCATTTTGTGTTTTTGTTTTTGAAATTTCTTAAAAGTATGTTTAGACATCGATTAGAACATTCTAGGGATTGTTTTTATTATTTTCCTAGATACTTTCTCATTTTTCTAAAGCTAAATCGGATTTTTGGGAGCTTCTAGAGATGTTTGCATGGTCTCAAAATATGTTATTTGGGTTTCTTGTGTCCCAACATATCTCTAGATTTTTTTTGACAAATTTACTTTTGAAGTTAGACATTTGGAGGGGGGGGGGGGGGGGGTTAAAACCTTAAAATAATGTATTTACCCATTTTGGTAATTGAAATGGGATAAAACCGCTATGGAATTGACTTGTAACAAGACACTAGGGCAATTTAAATGATTTTGGAAAGTTAAGAAAATAAGATTTACGGGTTCAAAGTTCGAGGAGGAAAGTTTAACTCCAAGGGAAGTAAAAATAACTTATTTCCAACTAGGTCCAATTGAAAAAAAACTAGAAGTTTAGTAGGGCATGTGTTGTTCCTGGATCTGCCCGGCTCTCTCGTTGTAAGCACCATGTAGTGGTGAAATCCTTTTCATATGGTGCGAGCATGCATGCAATAGAATTACTCAGCCCGTTACTGATGACTATAGTCTTTTTTTTTATTAATGCATGTTCACATATAACGGATACCAATTTTTGGGAACATGGTGGATCTGGTCAAATTGTTAACAAGTGTTGATCATACGGGCTTCCCATGAGTGAAGCCCTGATGGGAAAGTCTGTACAGGGGCCACGGGACATATATGTTGTTTCCAAACACATCGTCTTCTCTAGAAAGAGAAGACTGTGTGTTTGGAAACAACATAAATGGTCCATCAAAAAAAATTAAAAAAAAAGAGTAAAAGCATCACTGCTCTATTATTGTTTCAGAGATAGAGATAAGAGAGAGAAAAAATACATGCCTTTCACTGTTTTAATTTAGTGCACTGCGATAATTTTGTACAGCCCTGGAGATATCAAATAAAGTCCCCTGTGTGATACTGATACCAATATCAAGTACAGTACATACTACACCAGCAATAGCAGCAGCAGAGAACGCCTAACTACTGGCACAGTGGAGTGGAGTAGCACACGGCTGCTAGCCTTGACGAAACGCTGCAGCTTCTGCAGGCGCGCGCGATAAGAGCCATGCCTTGGCGCGTACGAGTACGAGCTCGGCGAATCTGGGCGCGATGTCACGGAGTAGCTATGAATCCCGGCCGGCGCTTCTTTAGAGAAGGATGGATGACGGAGCTGGAGGAGGGCAGCTAGCTAGCTAGCTACAATGGGTGCCATCCACAGCTGCGCGAACTTGACCTTGGAGACGCTCTGCAGGACCTCCAACGGCGTCACATCCCCCTTCACCACCACCTTCTTGCTCGCGAGATCCACCTCGAACCATGTCACGCCTGCTGGCACCAATCGTTACCAGACAATAAAATAAACTATCCATGCATGCTTGCCGTGAGAGCATCGTCTTAGCGTGCCCCCAAAAGCACCATATATATATGTATTTTATTTTTGATCGAGGTTATATAAGAAAAAACAAAACGACTGAGCGTAGTGAGCCTAAGAGTTCCCATAATTCATTCTAAATAAAATAAAGTGTTCCCTTTATCCCGTAACGTGTGTCATTATGAGATGAGAGCGGGCCCTTAATATGTGTCATTGGGCTAGTAATGCGAGTCCCACGTATAGGGTAGACTTCCACGATGTGAGGTGACGTCACCTGCAGCAGCCTTATCTCTTCACTGCTTCTCCCTCACACCACTTTACAGACCTCTTCTCGTGTAAAAATGGAGTGCACTGATACATATTTTGTTGACGCCAAGTATTGTTTGCCACGCCTAATTTGGTGTATTTTTTGGGGTTTTAAGTCCAAAATAATGTAGTGAACGTATAAATGTAGAAAAAGTTGATGTGACAACTGTGTTTTGTTTATTGTGTGTGACATGCCCCGGCCTTCTTTTAATCCGAGATAGAGTAGTTCATTCTAAAGAGAACAACACACATTACGGGACGAAGAGAGTACGTGGATTAAGATAAATATAAGTGTACTAAAACAACCTCTAATGTGTAATTTTAGGGATCGACCCAATGTTCCTTCTGGATAAGGACTAGCAGTAACCAATTAACAGGGTGTGGCTACGTGCGTTCTGCGAAATAGCTATTGCCTGTTGGCAAATGCCCAATGAATGGATGTAGTGCGAAGAAACATTCGCGAGCGAGTGAGCGACATGGATTGGCGGATCCAGGAGGGGGGCTTGGGTGGCTGCAGCCCCCCTCATGACCCTCAATTCTTCATTAAATCTCCTTTAAATTTACCATTAAATTTTAATTGTTAATGACATGAGCTTAATTAGTAAGCATTATTCTAAAATCACCATTCAATCTTTATTGTCAATCATCATCTCCATTACTTAACCCCCTTTGGTCTCATCCTGGATCTGCCACTGGCGACATGCATGTGCGCAGGAGCATCATGTGCGATGCGGATATCGGATCATGCTGCGTGCTAAGGACAGATCGACCAGCGAGGGCAAAGAGATGACAGTTGCCGTCAATGCTTGGGGCCCGCTGGGTGCCCAAGCTAATTAAGCCCCAAAGGCCAAGGGGCAACGTAGTGCATGAACAACGTGGATGGATTGGGCAGCAAAGGCACCCGATGTGATTTGATTTCATTTGATTTGATCGCTGGAACCTGTGAATGGCCCTACTACTGTACATGACTTTGCATCAAGAATTGAAGACGCATTTTGCCCTAGCCGTAGCCCGTAGCAGCGGCCGTACTACTGTACTGATAGTGATAGTACACAATATACTACCCGTACCATCACTGATGATACATACGTACATAATGGTACCACATATATATACTGTGTATTGCAGATGCATTCAGTGCAAGCTCTCGATCTCTAGCCAAATAAATGCCTCCCGCTGATGGTTCGTGCATACGGTTAATAAGTCAGCTGATTATTTTTTTTAAATGTTTTGTTATGATATAAAAATATTGCACGGATAAATTCAAGTGATTTTTTTTAAATTAACACAACAAATCTTGAAGTTCACGAAGTCACCACAGACGCTTCGCTGTCGACGAGAACGTCGCCGAAAAATCCTGGAATAAATCTAGAATATGGTGTCGCACCCAGGATTTGAACCCTGAGTGTTGCGCCGTGAACCACTTGACAAATTCAAGTGAATTAATAGACTCTAGAACATATATATATATATATATATATATATATATAGATGACGTCTGTCCTGCACTACGGAAGATCATCTGGATACTTTTTCTTCATGATGAAATTAGAAAGATTTTATAGTACTACTCCTACATGGTAGCCAGCCAGGATCGATCAGGATAGTGGATTGTCTAGATCATCAGGCATGCAGTATTGCAGGCATGACCGGCCGGGATCCAGGGAGCAGGCATGCAGCAGTACTGCAGTGGCAGAACAACGCAGGGAAATACAAACACTCACTCTTTCAGGTAAACAATGCATGCAATTCTGTATCGAGTCAAATTATTTTGAATCTGATTATGTTTGGTACAGCTTTGTTTCACTAGTGAAGTTGTTTTTTTAAAAAATAGTTTTATGAGCAACTCTCTAGGCGAAGTTAAGATATTTTGAAAAAAGTGTTTGACTGGAGACCGTGAAAGAAGCACAATGCGCGGACCTTTGATGGCGCGACTTCCACGCCGATGGGTCTGACGAGTGCTATTCAGATGGAGGCTCCGGAGTGGTGTGCGGCAGGAAACCGGCACCTCGGCATGCTGCTTGCAAGGATGTAGTGCGTCGGCCACTTCTTGTCGCACAATCGGTTATCTTGTAATATCCTTTGCCTGATTTGGTGTTCGGTGGTGTGCGTTGTTCGGTAACCTACTCTACTTCTTCTTAATGAAATACGTGTTTGGCGTGGTCTAAAAAAAGTGTTTGACAAAACAGCTTCACCAACAACTTTATGCATGAATATGAGAGAGAAATAGGGGAGAGAGCTAACTATTATTTTTAGTTTCATCTCACTTCATATCTCTGTAAGAGGGGAATAAAAACAACTTCATAGGTGAAACTATTTTGAAAAGAGGTGTTTGGCAAAAAAAACAGCTCACAACAACTTCAGCTTCATGAAACTATTGTGAGCTGTACCAAACATGTCCTGAGTTTATCCAGAAAATCTACATATTTATGACACTGAATAAATGTCATTAGATTCATTTAAAGATTCAGCAGTTCAATGCAAAGTACTAACTGATCAGTGGCAAACAGCGGGATAGAGGGAGTAGATAAGAGTACCTTCCATCTTGGAGATGTGCTTGTGGACCTTCCTGGCACAGCCGTTGCAGTGCATGGACACCCTCAGCTCCACCGTCTTCTCAGTTCATCGATCATACAGCATGCAAGTTCCATCGGAAAGGAAGAACACACCCCCACATCAGACGGACAGACAATGGCGCAGCGGAGAGCCTACGCCCCTACAGGGATCGCGCATTTTTGCATGCATCTCGTGGCTGGTGGGGGAGGATCGGAGGAACGACGGCGGAGCAGCCATGCCCATGCATATATATGCTTGTGGGTCAATGGCGCAGTACCTTGGGTTGCAGATGGAAGCCGAGCGTCCCTGCCCCATCGACGAGGTCCTTGAGCCGCAGCTGCCGTTGGTGGTGGTGGTCGCTCGTCACCAGCGCCGCCCTCTGGACGGCTTCCTCTTCGTCGTCGTCCTCCAGCGCGCGGACGCAGACGCAGGTGCTCGTGCACAGGGACAAGGAGAAGCAGTCCAGCAGCAACCTGCCGATGCGCGGCCGCCTCATCGCCGCTCGCTCGCTGGATCACGTACTAGCTCCTCCTCCGGCCGTCGTCTCTCGCTCGCTCGCTCTTTCTCTGATGTCTTTAGTTAATGTCTTAAAAAGGAGGAGGAGGAGGGGGCTGTGGTGTTCTCCTTCTCCATGCGATTCTCTGTCGTCGAGATCTAGGCAATAGTTATGGCCATTATTGGTAAATGAAGGTCTGGTACACATAAATGTTCACATACAAACGAGAGTGCTACAATGTTCGTTTTTTAAATTTTTACGGAATTAAACAAGTCTTAGACCGTGGCAATGGATGGCGGGGCTGCACGTAGGTAGACCTACACCTATACCCTACCCCTGCCCGTCTTCATCCAACAGTGCCGGCCGGCTCAGTGTCAGTGGGGCGGGCTCGTACGCTCGTTCAAATACACAAACACAACTAGCTCCAGAGTGTTTGCCACGGCTTCTCGCTGCTACGGCGAGAGAAAAGTGTTGCCTCAGAATTGACTTGCTGGGATTCTGAAAAAAAAAACTCTTTAGAGTATGTTCATATGAGTGAGTGTGCGTGTAAGTTATGAATATCGTGTACTGTAATTTTTTTTATAAAAATGTGTGTTTTTATTAATCTTTGTATAATTAAAATGTATATTTATAATCTAATTAACCAAAAATTGTCACATGTTAATATTAGATAATCATGTATTCATGTTCAATAATATTGAATAGGAAATATATTTCTAATAAAAAGTCCCCATATGTTTAAGTAGCGGATAAATATAGTGACATTAAAGCTTGTACATAGAAATAATGTTCATTAAGAGCATGTTTGGAACGTAGGATTTTCACAAGAATTACGCAAGAATTCCAGAGAAATCAGTTTATTTTCACAGAAAAAACACTGAAACGAGAAAAGATTCCCGTGTTCCAAACAGAGCCTAAGATGTGTTTCATAGGTAGTCAACCAACTAAACAACATTATTAGCTCAGGCAACTTCCGTGAAGGCACCAGACCCTTCATTTTGATAATCTCGCGGGAGATCCAATTGCCTGGCGCAGGCAGCAACCAGAGGACACCAACTAAACATAGCACAGGGAGCAGACCCGCTAGGCAAAATTGCTCTAGGCTCTTAACCAAACAAACCCTTTATTACTCCTTCCGTCTCATCGAAAGTGTCACTAGAAAACCGTATTTCCCTCACAGACACACTTTTCAAACGACATTTTCAATGGAACGGATGGAGTACACCTTATCTACGGTACCATTAAAAAAATGAATGACTAAATGTAGAGCCAAGAAACCCATAATTTGTGGCTCCTTCGATTCGCCGAAACCTGAGTATGTAGCGTGGCCAAACGGGCACTGATCGAATTAATCACGAGCAGCAGGATTAAGAAGGATGACAGCTATTTCAGTAGATAGGTAGCGGGGACAAGCTCTGCCGATCTCTCCATCCATGTGACAATGTGCTGCACCGCAATAGTTGGTTTTTATCATGCATGAGCATGCATGCCTGGAAACTGTACTCGATCGGCGATGCACAAGATGACAGCGGCTCAATCATTGATGTTCTCTTGTGGATTAAAAAAAAAGGAATCATAATTCATATCATGTCACGCCGGTGGTCGGCGGACGACAGTAGTGTTGCCAGCTGGCTAGCCTGAGCGATTACCAAGTAATTCAAAGAAATGTGTCTGGGCGCCGCGTATATGCATGTGTCTACTCCATTCATTCTCTAGGATAGGTTATTCCGATGCCTTGGTCGAGATCTAATCCAATGCATGTAGGCGAAACGGAACGGTGTGGGATCGTAGGAGTAGGACTGGACAGGGTACTGCATCTGCAGGGCAATGGACCAGCAGCCAAACCCTGTTGGATCGGTCGGTGCCTCTCAACGACCAATACGGGGCACTGGGCCTGGGCGTACCACCACCGCACCGATACGGCATGGCCCTCTCTCTGCTCGCTGTGCCCTGGTTGCAGTAATGCAAAGGCACTGGGTTGTACGGGGACCAGTGAGACCAGGACCAGAAATTGATCCATGCCGCCCCGTGACAGTAATAAGTTGACTGTTGTGTTCTCAGAGCCAGCAGGCACCTGTAGGCCACGTTTTAAACACGTGATTGTTTCCTAAACACTGTTTTTTTTTCTACAGAATTTCTGTTCAATTCCAACGTTCCAAAGAGAGGCTAAATTTATAATTGCCGCGTTCCAAAGGAGGCTATGATTGATTTGTAATGCCCACGGTCCACACCACTCCTGTGCAGTGCAAACAAAATAGACAAGGTTGAGCATTTTTTTTTTTTTAAAAAAAAAAGTTGGTAGAGCACTGGCGTCTCCGATGCACGGTCTTTGAATGCCATGGCCCTGATCTGTCAACATCCAAAGCAAGATTCACCACCATAACAAAATCATGCTCACACTACTGTTTATTACTATTAACTACCAAGACCGTACAATTGTCCTGGGCAATTATATCTTCAACACAGCGGATCAGATAACAAGTTTACATGTTCTTGGTGAATATAACGGATGCAAGTCGGCCAAGTACCAAAGAGCGAAAGGCAGAGGCACAGAAGCAAGCGCACACCCAAGTACACAGAACTGATGATGTACAATCGAACACGAGCTTTACAGTACGGCGGAGACCTCTCACGATTTCCATCAAGACCTTCACACTTATGGACTGTATATGCGATATGCTGCGATGACGACGACAACATCCGATATTGTGGTGACGTAGAGTACCGTGTAAACCTCACCTGACAATGTAAACACAACAGGGTCACACAACCGTTCACTTGCATAGCAAAGAACCATTGAAATGCCGACAAACTCACCTAATAATGTAACTACACCAGCCCGGCAGAATTATCACAGCAAATGACCATAGTGATGGTTTGAACACCTTCAACTGTCAAACCTGCACATGGGCAGTGTCCAGATATTGTAAGCACGACCAACAGTGTGGACAATAAGCACCGAAACGAGACCTAGGCTAGTCATCACAATACTCCGTATACGCTAATAATACTTGCTGTTTCTGGCAGGGAAAACAACTTTGCTTGTTTTTGCACTAGAGGTAATATTATCTAACTAATGAGAATATTTTCCAAACCAGATTCTTCACAACTTCAGTCATGCTTAATTGTGAGCAGAGAAAAGTTCCAAAAGTCAAACCATAAAAGGTCTGAGGATCTGCAATAGGGTAAGTGTATATACCTGGCATTTTTTGGGTTACACGATAGCCCAAAGTGCTAGACATCAGACAGTGAAATGTTGCAATGACTTGGTAAGGCCTGGGTCTCTTGCATAGGTCTTACACTCTTACATGGATCCAAAGCTCCAATGAGTCCTCACTGATTACTATCATCACTATGTTCATTGGCCAAAGTTCATCTCCGAGTATCTTTTTAGCAAAAAAGTGGAACGATGTCAACACATATATAATATACTATAAATTAAATCAGAGCAGAAACTAGTATATATCACATATATTTTGTTGTTTTTTTCAACATACCGACGAGGTCTATTTTGGCGTTGAGTTGTTTCGTCACTTGCAACCTCTGCAAAAGGGAAAAGATGTCAACAAATTTATAGGGCATGACTACATAAGCAAGACAAAAATCCTAACATAGATGAAAACATAAAAATGGTACTTGGTAGGGAATTGCCAATTAGAGTAAAAGAGAATCTAGATCTACCTGTTATTTCTTGGGACTTCAACAGAGATGAAGCATTATTTGCACTAGGTTCTCTGTATACAGTAGAGAAATGATGAGACAGAATAATTCAACCTACTTTAATAACACATGCAATTGATGAAAACAAAAAAAAATCAATCACACTATAGACCAACATACCTAATAGAAACTGATGAAGATGCTTGTTCAGATGGTCGAGAGTAATAGCTTCCATCCACTGCTATATAAGGTGAACCATAAGGTCTTCCTAGAGCTCCAGAGGCACCAGTCAATATTGGTAGCCTAATGTCATTAGAATACCAAAAGGGAGGGAGTTAGGTACTTGGTTACGTTACAAGCTAATTATCGGTACAATGCTGCCGCATTCAACTGATAAATACAACAAAAGCGCTCAGTCCGAACCAGTAGTATGCAGCTGCATATTATTATTAAGATTGCTTTACTTCACATGGTTAATGTCAATGAATAGTTACATACTCTACATAAACATGCGAACAACAGAATAGTAACTTAATACAATACCACATTGCACCAATTATAGAGAACAAGACAAATGTGCTTTCAAAAGGTCCTGATTTAACCAAGTCCTTACCAGGTCATCTCAGAATTATTGAGACCAAGTTGTTGTTGAGACACAAATCCTGGCAGAGCCATACCAATTGAAGGAACACCACGCCCAACTGGTTGCTGACCTCCAAACTGCATAACTGTACCCAAAAAAGAGATGGTGATTAATTTAAAGCATATGCAGACTAAAGCAAGTAGTATGAAGCGGAGAAAATAAGCAACTGAATGCTTGTATAATGGTGCATTCACACTATAAATAATAATAGTACACATTTACTGGGAGACTAGTAATCCTGAAGGCAACATGACAGTATGGAATTGGACCCAAATTTTTTTTGAAAAAAAAAATAGCCACCTAAAATATGAACGTTAAGTTTTTTTTTTTAATTCGTGTAGCTTCCTGGGTCAGAACTCTGTTCAGTTACTTGACTTAACATGACAGGATTGGAAACTCTGTTCAGCAACCTTCTTCACTAGTTTACATAAGCTTCAAAGTAGTTTTTTTTATATATATATGCTTCACAGAGTATGTTATTGAACTCATATTTTAATAAGTGATGATACAAACCTGGTAGCAATGCTGGGGTGCCATGGAAATTTTGGTTGCCCATTGCACCTGTAGCCCCAAGAACATGAGCCCCACCATAGAGAAATGAAGCACACTCTTCTCCTTGATCATCAGGTTGTCCCTTAACTGTTAACCGAGAATCATATTTGTTTGATCTGCTAGGTGAAGAAATTTCAGCATCATCACCCGAAATAGTTGATGTAGGTTGTGCAGGTGATATTTTACTGCTATTGCTGAATCTTGCACCAAACATCTGGGCAGGCATCCTGGGTGCAGATCGTGTAGGGGATTGAACTGGGTTTTGTTGAACAATTGGATGTGCAGGCTGGCCATAGTCTCTATTGACTTGATTAGCGGCTAAAGGAAATGGACCATTTGAAGACGATGCAGCTGGAAGCAGTGCAGGTCTATTCATGCCGTTCATAGCACCTTCAACATGCCTAACTGATGGTACAAAGGCCTTCCCTCTCAGTAGGTTATTACTAAGTTGTGGATTTCCTCCTTGACCAACTGGGAACTCTTGATTGGATGACCTCGCAGGATAAAATGGTGGTGAAGCTGAATTCAAGTTTGATGCAACAGTCTGCTTAATAGGAAGAACTTGTTCAAGTCGCGAATTTGATCCTTGAGTTTGGTCTTTTCCCAAGTTTGCATTTGATGAAGTGTCTTCAAGACTCTGAGATCTGAAATGTGATAACAAAAAACAATTCTCATATTAGTTATATATATCTCAGAAAAGAAGGTGCAAAGACATAAGATCGCATAAAGACTTCCACTCACTTGGCATTTTGCTCTGAAGATACATCAGTGGTACTTTTCAAGCGTGGTTGGTAACGCTTGGAGCCTCTTCCTCGAACCACTCTTGGTGCATTCTTTTGACTCTTAGCATCACCATAGTAAGTGCGAGATTCATTTGGGACAGTGTTATAACTTTTAGCATCATCATAGTGATCACGAGATGGTTTTAGAACTCTATTCTTCCCATTAGAATATGATGAAGAATGACGGGCATTTTTGGTGTTATCATGGTATGCATGAGATTCCTTTGGAACATAACTGTAGTTCTTGTTACCATCATGATAGTATGTTTGAGGTCTGTTGCCTCTGAGGTTACCACGGCTAATGCCACGAGTTCTACCACCTTGTCCACCACCACGTCCTCTAAAGCCACCTCTCTGGTTTCTTTTTGGCTGAAAGTACAGTTGAAGAAACAGTAACATGTTAAGAAAGATGACCCATAAAAACAAAACAATAAAATGCATGGATGGTCCTTAAACTTGTCCTGCAGTGTCATCTAGATCCCTATTCTCTTTAAAAAGCACATCCATGTCCCTAAATTTTGTGTGGTTCACTTGACGTACAAATTACCCTAATCAGAAAATGATTACATACATAGCATTCTAATGTGGAGCCCAAGATGCCCCCATACACCCCACGCTCTACTATGCTCATGCCATCACCATGATGCACATTTGTATATATTGAAATTTAGGTAACGCAATTGCAATCTATATAGAAATTCTGTGCTAATTAGAGTAATTAGGACTTCACGTGGGGCACTCAACAAAATAGGGAGCTACTCGATGAAATGGACAAGTTTAAGTATGGCAAGAAAACATTAAAACTTACATTGCCACCATGAAAATCATGCAGATCCATCTCATCAAATCTGTCATGGACCCAGGCTTGCTCATCTTTAGGACTCCACAAGCTTCTACTGTTCACTATTCTCCTACATGAGCAATACTGAAACATTAGAAAGCAATAAAAAAAATCTCAAATATATGAAGCTTATGTGACAGAGCATCACATCAACATTCTTAATATAAAGGATATCAACTAAGGTTCTGTATGTATTCTGACTAAGTTCAGTACAGGGTTCACTCACTGATCAGGCCATTTTTTTAAAAAAGAATGTTGCAATGCATGCAGTATAATTTTTAAAGTATAACGATAATATAATATATATAAGCCTATATATAATTTCCACGAGCAAAACAATGAAGGTCAACTACTCCTGTATAACTCTACCAGAAACCTTTTTGAAGCTCCCATCCAGTCATTTTTTACTTCCTGTGCTAGAACGATGCATGATATATTTCCAATGGTTGAGATAGCAAGCTGCATGACAGACCATGCTTCAAATCCGACTTGCCCTGTTTCATAGTTATTCTAGTCTGTTTTCATGCTAATAACAATGTGTCACTATCCTCTCTTTTTGAGGGAAAATTGCACTATGCACTTGAATTTTGTTGCCCCATTTACCACTCTTTAATGCAGCGCATTATGCACTCAGTTTTTTTGCTCCATGTTCTTTTTGAGGGAAAATTTTGCTCCATGGTACACAAGTGACGGCCATGCATGCAAGTTCTAGATGCATCATTATTATAGAATACAAGTAAATGAGTGAAAAATAGATAAATCAGCTTAGCCATAAGTTTTTTAGCTGTTCATTTACTATAATAACATTACGTGGAATAATATTTTCACAGTATTATTCATTAGCCAACGTACCAATGTCTTTGGGTGATCTTAGATAGAAGGTACTGAGAAAAGAATCCCATCAATGGGCTCCAATTAGGTGCATATACAAACTAGAATCACAATGCAACTAAAGCAGACTACCAAGGGCATGTCTATGGTCCAATTCTAATAACACTTGCAAAAAACAACAGTAGGATAAACATAGAAGTGAATAAGAAGAAGGTAAGGCTCTACCTTTGGCGACCACGGCCACGGCCCCTGCCCCTGCCCTCCTGGAAGCGGTCGTCGTGCATGTAGAATGCGCCGGTCGTCGGAACGGCGTAGGGCTCGTTCCCCTTCTTCTCCTCCTCTCCATCCCCTGGCGCTGCCTCATCCGCCTTTCCAACTTCCCCATCCCCCGCCGCCTCGCCCCCCTCCTGCACCGCACAGGCAGCCACCACGCGCACTCCGCCGTGCCCTGCTTCGAATCCCCCGTACTCCTCCTCGTATTCCTCGCCTTCCTCGTACGCGCCCTCCTCGTCGTACACCTCGGCGGCGCCCTGCCCGTCGGAATCTGCGTCGGATCCGGCCTTCCTCCGCCTTAAGGGCGACCCTCCGTCCTCATCCCCGTCCTCGTCCTCGTCGCCGTCCTCGTCGTCGCTGGCAGCGTTGCGGCGCCGCAACGCAGAGAGGGGCGCGTCGTCGAGGTCGCTCTCGTACTCCTCCTCCACCTCCTCAGCCTCCGGCTTCTCCTTGTCTGCCATTGGGGCAAGCTGAGAGATCGCGTGTCGGATCAGGCGAATCCGGCGAGAGAGAGAATTTTAGGGCTCGAGCGCTCGGGGAAGGATTTCGACGGAATTTGGAAGGTTCGAGAGGCTTTTTGGGGTCGCTCTGCTTCTGCGTGAGGATTGCTTATCCACGGGAGGAGAGGTTGGATTTGAGATTTTAAAACCAAAAAATTGGGGTGTCCAAATCCTGGATTTGAAGGGGTCCTTTCCGGACACTAGCAGGGCGGTCCACGTTACGCACTGCACGAGGGCCCTGGTGACAGGTTTCTTTTAAGGCTTTGTCGAATAGGATTGGATTCTGCCTGCTAAAGCACTTCGGACCGCTTTGTGTTGCTATAGTTGTTGTAGTTGGTTTTGATTTTTGAGTTTGTGTTCAATTTAAATTGAATGAATTATTCATGATGGGAAGATTATGAGATCTCTCTCTCTCTCCATTTTTTATATACTAGGTGTCTATACTATTCAAAAGAAATTTCAAATTACATAAGACGTGCTCCGTATCCGTAGTAGGGTACTCCACGTACCAAAACACTCACAGGTAAAAGTCTGGCAACATATAGGCACTGACATATAAGATATATATATACTCACCCAAACCAACGAACTCCCTCCGTTTTAAATTATAATTTATTTGAATTTTTTTAACATTTTAAATTTATAGATTTTACTATTTATCTAGAGATAATATATATCTACGTACATAGTAAAAGTTATCAATCTATGAAAATCAAAACTATTATAATTTAGAACGGGGAGTAGCATTTTCATTCAGTATAACACACGGAGTTTGAAAGTTGGTGCTTCAACGAAATAATAACAAAAAGGCTTGGTGAACTTTGGATTGTCTTATCTCAATAGCATACTCCCCAGTTCTAGGATACTAGTCGTTATAGGATTTGTCACTCGTACCAAGATTAATAAACAATGATATTTTCACGCGAAAGCATGCACCTACATACAGTGTACAATATTTTTCTTTAGTTCGAGACTACGTACTACGTAGCTTTAAGTGGAAGGACGTTACCTAGGATTAAAACAGTTTAGAACAATGTTCTTTACGAGGCAATTTTTAAACGCTTCAATGACTTTCTTTACGTGATAGAGAGAGCATGTCAAATGTGAATGTCATGTCGTTTAACAACGGAAGAGTCAATCTAAATAAATGCGGCCGTCTTCCAAAGTCAATTTTATTTCTAGAATTAACAATGTACCCATAACCCATTGGTATTGGTTATTGGTATAGGAAACGAAATGCCTCCCATTCTCATGTAATCATCAGCGAATTTTTTCCGTTATATTGACCAAGGACCGGGTGTAATCAACTCGTGCCAACACATGGCACCCGCATTCTAGATGGAATTGGTCTCCCCCCCTCGCCCTTTTTTCCCCTCTAGACTAGAAGAAGAGCACGTCACGAATTCCGATGCTTCTCTTCTGAACTCGTGAACGTCAGGGTGCAGTGCAGCACCGTTCCCAGTTCGATACACGATATGATATACCGAGAGTGCCCCTTCGGAGTGGTGACGCAAATTGCCATATTTGACTAAATCATCTTCATGGTCGTTGTCTATCTATTCATTCATCTCAAGTTGCTTAGCCGGAGAATCACTGGTGATGGCCCACAAAATCACTAGACCATGATATCTGCCTCCCAGTATGCATCACTACGAACTCCCTCCGTCCTAAAAAAAGATGACGCTATGGGACTCAATTTTGACTAATTTATAAAAAATATGTACAACATTTATATCTCTAAATAAATTTATTAAAAAATTAGACTTAAAAATCTTTCCAATAAAACTAATTACTTAACACATTTATTTATAGACTTCTCGAAAAATAAAAATGACATCTATTTAAGAACGAAAGGAGCACATTATTTATTTTGGCAAATCTGCAATCAGTATGCATGTCCTTCAGCTCTGGAATTCCACGCCACCCATCCTTCAATCTCACAAGGGCATTTTAGTAACCAGCCATGTTCGTCCTTGCACAGGTAAGCACACACGGCCGTGGCGTGCTGGACCGGTGCACGGCCAGACCGGCGGCTGGTCGGGCACGTCAGCCGCCAGCTAGGCGACCAACTCTTCAAAACCCCGGTTTCTCTCTCGAAGCACTGGTCTTTGCCAAGAACAGCAAGGAGCAAAGCTCCCAGGCCGTTCAATCTCGAGAGCATTTTCCTCTTCGTCCTTCTCCAATCCACTCGCCGGCCATCTCCACGCGGCCCACTTGGTCCTTGCAGCTGGCCGGATTTTGGCTTCCGGAGCCGCGGGATTTGGACAGGGACCGGCCATCGGATGGGGAGCAGGGTGAAGGACGATGAGAGGAACGAGAAGATCATCCGGGGCCTGCTCAAGCTCCCCGGCAACCGCCGGTGCATCAACTGCAACAGCCTGGTGAGCTCTCTGGTTCTCGGAAATGTTTCAGCTTTCTGTGAACAAACCCCACATCGGAGACGGAGACGGAGACGTAGCTTTTGGTTCGGGTCTTGTGGGTCTTGGGGAGACGTCCTGTTGCTTTATATTGTTGCTGGTTGCTCATAGGATGGTTCGTCTTTGGAGATTAGAACCTATTGGTGATTTCTCTGGTCCTTAGTTCGAAGGTGATTGTCTGATGTCTTCGTACGTTGTTCGTTCTCCCCACTTGACACTGGTTTCTAGATTCGGTAAAGAAATCAGGACCATGTGCCGAAACTGATTATTATATCTTACATACACGATATGATACTTTCATATATATGAATAAATAAAAATATGAAACCGCGACCACAAATAGGTGGGAATTTCGAGACAAGGGTTCACTTTTTTTTTAGACAGAAACACGAACAGCAGCCGGTGGGGTTCCTTGTGCAAAACAATGTGGCAGTTGATATCTGTAAATATTTAGGTGGCCCAGCTTGGCCCTAGGCTCATGTTCTGAGTTCTGACCCTAACCTGGTTACCAAATATATCTGGCGGCCAGACGCTTCATATAAGCATTAAATACACGCTTATCCGTAATATAAAAACACATGATATATATTCCTCTGTTAAGTACGTAACTGAAAAATATTCTTCATTAACAGGGGCCACAATATGTATGTACAAGCTTCTCTACTTTCATCTGCACTAATTGCAGTGGGATACAGTAAGTCATGATCATATTGTTGTATTTCTCTTTAAAACTACAGCAACGTTGCTTGATTGGCTATATTACAGTTGTGAACTTCTCCCTAGAAGTTATATAAATTTCTGATCAGTGCCTGTGCCTGCCTATTTCTGAATCATGACATTTTACAGCCGAGAGTTCAGTCATCGCGTAAAATCAGTATCAATGGCTAAATTCAATTCTCAAGAAATTTCAGCACTTCAGGAAGGGGGCAATGAGGTTCACCTAATATCTTATTTATTTATAATTTAGAAAGTATTGTGATCTTTACAGTTACCTTTCTTTTACACCATATACTCTGTTTTTTCCAGTGTGCTAAGGAAATCTATTTCAAGCATTGGGACTTGCAAGGCCCCGTTATTGACAGTAGGTTAGTCATCTAGTCCTTTCATGCATATTGTAGTTCACACTTGAAGTTTGATTGATGTGTTTTCACTTGTAGTGATGTGCATAGACTCAGAAATTTCATCAGGAATGTATATGTTGAACGGAGATATTCAGACCAAAGAAATGGCCAACATTTACCACAAGCAAAGGTAGCTATCTGAACTTGTGCTCAGTTATCACCGATAGACATATATGCAGTAAACTAGTATCCACAATCTCTTAACTGCCCAGAATTTTTTAACCCATTAAGCATCTGAAAAATCCAGGGTAATCAGGACTCTTATGGAAATAGCAACTCAGATTCATCTCGAGGAGTTTTAAGAAGTGCATATGTTGGAACTTATGAAGATAGTCATGGCCTAAAGCGCACCACAGAAAATCTCTCGGAAAATCAAAACAATTCTAATGTACATCCAGTGGGTAGTACAGTAGACCAAAATTATAGTTCTACAATGGCAAGAGAAAAGGTCGACCTTAGAAGCCATCTGCATCCAGATGATCTCTTGAAAACTGATGGAAAGTCAGAAAATAATCAGAAGGTTGTTATCCCATCAGCTTCTTCTGCGGTACAAGCTTCCAAAGAAGCAAATAGTAAAAAAGCGGTTCTGCCCATCAAACTTCCTGATCCTCCTAGGTCTCAGAAAGCAACAGCATCTAATACATCTACTGAAGCACAGGTGATGCAGTTCTTATAAGCCTAAGTTATTTTTCATTCTGCATTATCTAATCCATAGTGTTACTCTTTTCATCTTTTAATGGAGTCAACTATTTATTTATTTATGTTTACTTAGGTATGCCAAAGATATATCAAAATCCAGTAATCCGAATAAAAGTTTGATCACAAGCTTGCAATAGAAAACAATAGAGGTGTTTCACGTTCTACTACTTTGTTTAGCATGCATTTGCTCCTTTGGTGCATGATTGCATCTTCTTACCTTGCTTTATATGGATCTACTTTGATGAAATAGTCTTAGGTGTCGCGTAAGAGGTTCTCAGCATATATCTTCTTTATTACTCCCTCTGTTCCACAATACTTGTTCTGTTGTGCATTGAGGATAGTAAGGATGTAGTTATGGCAGTAGTTTCCTCCCTACCTCTAAGTAAATGCTCCAATAGAAATGAAGTGGCTGAATTATTACTTTTGGTAGGGGTATGGATGGTCATTTCACATTGGTTTTCTCTTTTTTTTTAGATAATGGATAATAATATCCGGCCTCTACATTCGGGGATGTACACAGCCCAATTTTACAAAGTTTTGGATGAATAAATAAAAAAGAGAAAAGTCATAGTCTTATAGATCGACCAGGACGTTAGTTTAAACAATAAATTTTTTTCCACCCTTTATTGGATATCTCTAAAGCAATAACTTCCAATTTCTTGCTTATCGTTGAGAGCGCGTCTTTGGCTGTATCATCACGCTGCAGCTTGGCCCAAGAGCGTAACCAGTATGCTCCTCTGAAAATTACCTGCATAATAGAGCTAGATTTCAAATGATTAAAAACAACATCATTACGGCATCTCTAGATAGCCCAAGACATGGCAGCCACTCCCACCTAAATCAAATTTCTAATCGTTTTATTTTGATTAGTCAGCCAAGCCCCAAACATGTGGTTGATTGATCTAGGTTGGGTCAAACTAGTAGCAAAAAAGATAAACATTGGTTTTCTCTTGAAACTTGTACTTCATTTATTATACATTACTTATTTGAAATATAGAACAAGAGTCAATCCCTTGGTTTCTCAGGCTCCGTGATTCTGACCTTGCCAATTTATTCTTAATGGATAAAGTTTGTTTTTTTGCAGAAATCATCATCTTCTAGGACCGACGATCCCAGCCCTGCAACCTTGAAGGATGCTAAAAATTATATGTCAAAAAATCTGATTGACTTTGATTCAGATCTGGAACCTCCTCAAGGTGTTGCTCAGACTGATATGCAGAATGGTTCTTTACCTGCAACAGATGTTGGTTGGGCAACTTTTGATGATGTTGCTCCCAGAAAAACTACAACCATGCCTTCAACTTCCAGTACTAACTCTGTGGAGGGTTCAATGTTACACATCCCTGATTTGGCATCAGCACCACAAATTAGATTTTCAAATGTCAAGTCCTTGTCCTTTTCCCCAGCAAATCATGGAGGCCAACTGAACCAACATAATTTCTCTCCTGTGAATACTATCCAGTACAACGATACTCTGTTGAACAGAGCTACTAGTGCTCCAGTTCATAGCCAGGTTAGTATCGTCCTTCTGTTAGAAGACACCAGCTTTTCAGGTGACATATATTTTAAAATTGTTCCCTTGCATGCATTTTTTAGTTATGGAGAGCTGCATCACCTACACCAACAGTACAATGGGGAAGTATTCTTCCTGCTAATCAGGGTTCAAATATATTAATAGGAACTCATGATCCAGCTATAGTATCAGCATCCCAGCAACCTGCTGCTGAGGCCACATATAATGGTAGAAAGGCACTTCCAGAGGTAATGGGGTGGGGTGGGTACCTCAACAGTTAGTGATTGTGCTCCCATTATTTATTCTTTTTATTTTACGCCTTTTGTTCTAAAATCAGGAAATTTTTGTAGGATATTTTTACATTGAGCTATCGTCCAGTATCTTCAGCCTGGAACTGGCAACAAAATCCTCGTGTGCATATGCAATATGGGCAATATCGGATGCATAATCCTGTTGGGATTGTAAATGTACGTGTTGTGATGTCATTTCAATCAGTATCACATTAAGCTTACTATTTCTCTTTCTTGTTTCCTTTGCAGACAACTCAACTTGCATATCCATACCCAGTAAATCCTGTTAACTTGGCAGGAGGGCCTGCATCAGCTCATGCCTCCACCAGAGTACTAAAAATTTCTACCTCCTCCACCAGAGTAATATGTAAAATGCCAATAAGATCAGAAGATTTACAAGATGAAAGCCAACTTATGTACTTGTATATTCAAGTGCACTATCTATATGTGTCATTTTCTACAAGTTTATTGTTTCTGGCAATGATGAAACGCAATTTCCAATTTTCAAGAACAAATTTAAGCTTCACTGTTTTTAGCTAGCTGAGTAAAAAAAGTATCATGTTGCCTGTGTGCAGTTCCCTTCTTTAACTTCTATGCAAGAAGCATTACCAAATCTGGCCAGTACCACATTGTTGCCGCGTGCTCCAGGTATGGGAACTCTTAGCAAGTTCTACTCTCTTGGCTTCACATAATTTCCTTTGTTAAATTGATTTATTTATTTACAGATCAATACATGGTTCAGCAACATGCAGTTCAAGTACAGAATAGTACTTTCTCCACCAGGTAACACACCTCCTCCCTCTCCCTCCCTCCTTAATCACATTGTCAATATGTCATAAATTCAATTTTAATACGCATGGACCTTTTATGGTTTTATTACTGAAACCGCATCCCTGAGCAGTGTCCACTGATCCTTTGTTATATGTTCTTCCCCCTTCTGAATATTGTAGATATGAAGGAATCAGAGGGATCGCCACAACTCCTAACACTAATGGCTTACCTCCGATGGATCAACGTTTGGTTGCTCCAAATCTACAGGCCATGAACCACAATTCTTTACAACGAGTTGGCCGAAACCCGTTTGCTTAGTACTGTTTCTGTTACCTCAATTCTGTCGTTGTATATAGTTTTTTTATTCAGTCGTTGTATATAGTTCTAGCATTTGATGTGTCATGAGAAGTTGCTAGTGGAATAATGTAGAGGGTCCAGCACAGTGGCAAGAAATGGCTGACCCCAGTTCTGTGTATAAGATTTTATTTTTGCTATAGAGATGGCGATTGCTCCATTTCCGTTGTCCCTCTCAGTCCCAGATGCGCCGATTGCACCTGGTGCCTCTGATTGTGCCGGCTGCAACCTCGGTTTGGAATAGCAGCTCAAAGCCCAAATGGGAGGTTTGTGTGCTGTACTGGGGCAGTGAGATACTGAGATGGAGATGGGGCTGCGCACGGAAGGAGGACGGATCGCGCAAGCGGGACAGTGTCGACTCACATTTCATGGTTTCAGTAATGCTAAAATGCTGCTTAGCGTTTTCTGAACCCCAGTCGGTGACCTATCGTCTACTGTTTAGCTATTACTATTATCCAGGCTAAATATCCATTTAAAGGGGTGAAATGTCCATATAAACGGGGTAACCTGTTTTCTAAAAAAAATATCTCAGATTTTAATGTGGTTTTGTTAGTTTTTTTAAAAAATAAGTATCTACATATTATTTATGTTTTATAATGACTAAGATATCAAGTAATAACATAATCTTTTCAGAAATTTATGGGCATTAATTTGTAGTGAGACATAGATTTTGATATTTTAGCTAGTATATCAAAGATTCATGGACATTTATTATTAGTTTTATACTTTGATTCTCCCACGCAGGCTACATCCAAGACTCATATACAATGAGTCGCAGTGGTCAAACAAAAATTCGCGTATGCTCTACATAGAGAACTAGAGATATCTAATCTATCCAAAGAGATATTGATAAATTAATTTATAGTGAGACATGGACTCTCACAATAATATATAAAAGATGTATGGACATTAATAAGAAATGGATCCCCACATGCTTTATATAAAGACATGTAGGTGCAGGGTAATGTTCGCATCCATACCGATTTTGAGACATATAGTCTTGTGCAAAATGGTTGCTAAAGCATTCATTCGACTTCTGATGTTTGCATTGTCTATTACTATGCTTACAACGCTTACTCGAGGGAGCCCTTTGGTTTTTAAATTACATGTTTTTCAACACTGCATGGATACCATAAAAAAACATCCCCCATACAAATCACCAAGTCGCAAATGCATCGACGTAGTCACTAAATCTAACTTGGTTAGCATATGTTATGTCCTTGACGACAGTGATGAGGAGAAAATAAGCGTAGAGAGGCTTGTTAGTCTCGGACGTCGCTTTGGACAACAATTTACACCCGGGGCAAGATGCAGCAGTAAGTGTCTGATACAAATTTATTTTTATTAAAGGATTTTGTTATTGTTGGTCTGCTATTATGTCATTTTATATCATAATAACAAATATGACATGGACTTTTGTTTTCAGCTTACACTATTCCAGAGCTTCCGGGACCACCACTGCCATGGATGGCACATCTATGAACACTCCTTGAAAGACAGAGAAAGCCATGGATCGGAGTATCTAGAAAATGGAGTAGAATAAATATGTTCAAGGTTCCGATTCAAATGTCTTTTCTGTAATGGCATGTGTGGCTTTTGCTTTGAATAAGAAAGTCTTGGAAAGTTGGAATATGATATATGTGTGGGGTTTTTTTTTGTAACTGGTGTGAAATATATGCTGAATACCAACATGAAAAAGTGAGTGTTACCTCTGTGTAGTGGCCCCACGCGTGCTCCAGGTGTATGGGATCTCTTGGCAAGTTCTGCCATTTACTCTTTCACTCTTCGATAAACAGAACAGAGAAGCCTCCTTCTTGCTCCCTATTCTCCCTTGGTGCTCAACCACTCTCCTCCATTGATTTCCAATCAACCTTTGAGAGATTGAGGCCCCAAGATTGAGAAGAAGCTTCTCCCTCGGATCTTCACTCCTACAAGCATTTGGTTTGCGTGGTGGCCGGCGGTTTGAGTTCTTTACTCTTGGAGCTTTGCTCCTAGCCGGCTAAAGGTTGCCCTTGAGCTTGTCTCCTTCGTGTGGCAGCCTAGGGAAGTTTGTATCACCCAACTCTTGCTAATACACTTCTCTCATCTCAAGGGTTCACTCCTTGACTTGAGACCGAGGAAAGAGCAAGCCTTGGTGGCGAGCTGAACCACGGGTCAAATCCTGTGTCATCTTGTGCTTGTTACTTTACTTTGATATATATTGTTTGCAAGGTGAGTTCTAGGGTTTGGACCCGATCTACTCGGTGAGTGTGTTGCTATCACTTTCAGGTGGTGCTAGAGGTTCCCTACACCTCTAGGAAGGTTTCTATTCAAACACAATTTACATTCTAACTTTACATTTTGAATTGTGTTACATTCTGTTCTGATGACCAGCACTGCTGCCCTGAGACCAGCAGTGCCGGCCCCCAGCCCGGCAGTGTCGGTTTGTGTCTGACAGAAAGTTGCAAGTTGTTTTAAAACAAGCCTATTCACCCCCCCTCTAGGCTAATCAGGTCCTTACAAATTTTTAGTCTATTGTACACGTATTGTGTTAGAATAATATGTCTAACCATGATACAAACCCCCATTCCAAAATAGATTGAAACCGTACGATGCGATTGTTGAATAAATCTTCAAGCCATAAGTGGCCCCATGACCATGCAATAAACTATAGGTTTTGTTGCAACGCAAACATATATTTCTATAATATTAAAATAGCAAAGTGTTTCTTGTATTCCACTTTTTTTTACTAAACTATCAGCGCACCCTTTATGTTTGTACACGTACCAAACCTAGATTCATGAATCATGACCCTTGCTCATAGAGCAACTTACATCCAACAATGATACAAGGTCAATCCAAGACGTATTGTTTCTTGCAACACAACGACACTTTTGCTAGTACTACTATAATATATAATGTGCATAGCTGTCCTCCTTGGCTTTGGAGGCCTAGGGCAACCACCTCACTCATATCTCCTCAAGGCATGCAACATAGCTTACTGGTGAATTAACTCTTTGTCTGTGTCAAAATATGATTGGTCTACTAAAACACTCTTAGAACTTATTATACTTACTAATATTCTAAAATGTCTTTCTAAAAAACTTTAATTTCTAAACAACTAGAAGGATATTCTGCATGTTGCTACGAAAATAGCAATGATTTAAAATAAAATTAGATTACTTATATTTACTTGCATGCTACTTACATGAAGAGATGTTTTTTCATCATGAATGTTAGTGGATGGTGTAGCATATTAATGTGTTGGACAACTAAATGTACATGAGTGGATGATGTGGATTGCTAATGTGGATAGATAGTTCTATGTGTTAGTGGGATGTATGTATAACCATGTGCTAGTAGATGTTGTTGTGGACAACTTGCATTGTGAGATAGAATTCTATTAAGATTTAATAATAAAATTTAGATTTAGATATAGATATAGATATAAGTATAGATAGATATGGATATGGATATGGATATGGATATGGATATGAATATGGATATGGATATGAATATAGATATATATTCATTTTGTGACTCATATTTTAATATAGTTTTGTCGGTATTTTTTTCAAAATAAAATGTCTACATATTTACAGATGAATAAACATTGGTTAGATATATAGTCCATCTGAAGCGATATGGACAAATTAATTTAGTAGTGAGATATGAATTCTCACATGCTATATCAAAGATTTTGTTATTAGTTAGACATGGATTCTCACATGCTTTATATAAGGATAAGATATATGTAGGTGCTAGGTCAGATATCCATACCGATTTTGAGACGTTCGGTCCTAGCAGCTACATTAATTATAGTAGCTAAACATGGATTCTCGGGTGCTTTATATAAAGATAAGAGATATGTAGGTGCAAGGTAAAGGTGCACTGTGATAAAAAAAGGTAAAGGTGCACATCCATATCGATTTTGAGACATACGGTCCTAGCAGCTACCTCTGAACTAATAACCCTAGTAGTGCAAAATTGTTGCTAAAGAATTCCTTCGACTTCTCATTGTTGCATTGGCTATTACTACAACGCTTGCTGAAATAGACCCAGATAGCCCCGAGGCTCTCAAATCACAAATTTTTCGTTATTGCATGGGTGCCATAAAAAAAGGACCCCCATACACATCCCCAAGTAATAATCGCATCCACTTACTTCTTAAATCTAAATGGGCTACAATATGATATATCCTTGATGCTAGCGACGAGGCAACAATAAGCATGGAGAGGTTTGTTACTCTCGGACGTCAGTTTGGACAAAAATTTACATCCGGTGTCAAGTGTGGCAGTAAGTGTCTGATACCATTTCATTTTTATTTATTATATATGAAGAGACTTTTTATATTGTTATTATATCGTACTTTCTCTGTTCTAAGTTATAAGATATTTTGAATTTTCTAGATATATTGTTTTTATTATATATCTAGACATAATATATAAGAAATATTTATTTTAAGTGATGTATCATATAATTTGAAATGGTGTACGTATAAGGAATATTTCTTTAGGTGGTGTATCATATGTATAAGAGATATGACATGGACATTTGTTTGCAGCTTACACTATTCCATAGCTTCTGGGACCACGACACTGCATGGATGGCACATCTATATGGGTGCTCCTAGAAAGACATAGAAAACTAGCTCTTGAGATATAAAAGTATGCAAAGTTTGGATGTAAATGTCTTTCTGTAATGACATGAGCATGCCCATTGCTTTGAAAAAGGAAACATTCGGATATGCTATATGTGTGTGTTTTTTACAATTGGTGTGAGATATGTTGAATATCAACATGAAAAAGGCCAACGTTAAATGGACACCTTCTTTGGCTCCCAACACACGGTATTCTTTGCAACACAAGTTTTTTTAAAAAAAACATAGAAATCAACTATTTTATAGAAAAATATAGGTTCTAGAAAAAAATCATATTCTAGAAGAGGACCTATACATAATAGAAATCGCAGAATATGATCTGTAATCATTCACATGTCATGATCCTTCCACGAGATAGCAAATTAAACCAATGGAATAGTAATTGCAAGTTTCATAATTACTAGCTCTTGAGGTAATGTCTTAATCCAACAGCTTGACACCGCACAAACAGAATAGACAACTCTAATTCTGTCTTTAAAAGTGACTAGGTTTGTATCTATGCGTTGCTACAGAACAACTATTTTTTTTACTAAAAACACACATGATAAAATAACAATACTATAAAATTAGATACTAACGTTAAAGTGACATTTAATCCAAAAGACAAAGTTTGTGAAATTAACAATATGACAAAGACTGCGATATCACAAGCTCAAACTCTACTTTACAAACTTTCTATGATACAGATAAGATAATGTTTTATATCGGCCCGAATAAATCTTCAATATCCATATGACAGCGGATAAGATAGTATTTTATATCGGCCAAAATAAATATCCAATATTCGTATGTAAATGCATATGCATTGAAACAAAAAAAAATATAATTTCATGATAACACAATATGAGCACATATTATACATATACCTAAAAAAGATATTATAATCATGATGTGAACATCAATATTATATACGTAAGTCTACATAAAGAAAGATAATATAAATACACTCCAAAATTTGATGCGAAACACCGTTCGTCTCACTGAAATTTAGTTTATACTGAGCGCTTATGCTGATTTATTGTGAGAGAAAAATATTATCCGTTCACTATAAAATAGTGCCGGAGTAACGCTGTCATGATGCAAGAACCTATTGTATCATTTCATATCTATGATACGCGAAACAAACAACTTGCATTTTAGGAACTAAATTAAAAAAAATCTAGCTAGAATTTCCTTTGTATGCCAATAGTTGGATCACAAAGTCATTTCGTGTTTTCAGCTAGTCTATTCTCTCAACTTGATTTGTTCCGTGATTTGTACAGGTCAAACAAAGCACTGTCGCATGGATTTCGAACCACTATGTAGCTAATCTTAATGTGAAATATACTCTAGGAGATAAGGAGAGGGGGCTCAACCCGTTGTGGTTTCACATTTCTGTCATTCCCTTCAATAAGATCGTAAGAGTACTTTAGACCATCAGCTGCTCCCAAAATATTACCACTTCAGGTTACTCGAAAAAACTTAGAACCGACGTACTCCATTTGTCCTAAAATAAAAATCATTTTCGATTACCGAAAAGTTAGTTTTTTAAATTTTAACTAATTATATATAAAAGAATAATAATATTTATAAGACATAATTAGTACTATTAGATAGATTGTTGAGTATACCTTCATAATAATTTTTTTTAAGATATAAATGTTGCACACTTTTTCTATAAATATATTCAAACTTGAGAATGTTTGACTTGCACGCATCCTATAACATTATTTATTGTGAGAGAGTACTGGCAACCAAAACCAATTCTCATACCGTAACAAAGTTTGAGGGCTTTCAATGCATTTCATGAAGATTTGACGCATGTAGTTAGATTCATATTAATTCAGATATATTAAAGTGGATTAAACCGAAACTTCAACTAAATTACACACAAATCCACTCCAGGGTGAATACAATAGCCTCCAAACGAGGCTGTAATTGTGTTGAATCTAGACCCACAGTTCTGATCGGACGGCAGAGATAAGCGATAGTACACGAGTGTGGTGTTGGGAAATTAGATACGAATCCGCGCCTGCAAGTTGCCACAAATCTGGCTGCAAGATTGGGCCCTCATTTCCATGCTCCAAGCCTCGCCGCCGCCGCCGCCGCCGCCGCGGGCGACTATGCCATTGTCGACCCTGCTCTCACTCTCCTCCGCCGCCGCCGCTCACCTCCGGCGATCCGCGAATCACCTTGCTTATGTTAAGGTCTCTCTCTTTGCTACTATTCCACTCATCGCTCCACTCCAGGCCGACCCCATCTAGACTCCTCTCTTCTGCCGCCGCCTCCGGTACCCTAGGCGGCCGCGCGCATGGAACCGTCTCTGCCGTGCTGGAGATCGTCGGCCCCATCGAGCTTCTGTTCCCGGCCTTCGAGGCGCGCCTCTATGTGCGCCTCGTGCGGCGCTGCGCGCGCAGCGCTCTTGCCGCGGGCGCCGCCGCCGCCCACGCGCACATCGTCAAACGAGGATTTGCGTCCGACATGCTCGTATCCAACGTACTGCTGGATTCTTACGCCAAAGGAGGCTCTCTTGCGGCCGGACGCCAGCTGTTCGACGAAATGCCGCACAGGGACGTCGTGTCCTGGTGTACCGTCATTTCCGCGCACGTCAGCCGCGGGATCTTTGTCGAGGCTATCGGATTATTTAAGGACCTATTGTCCTCTGATCAGGTGAAGCCAAATCGGTTTGTCATCTCATCAGTACTGAACGCCTGTGCCAGGTTGGGTGTCATGGAGCTTGGGCTCATGGTTCATGCATTGGTGGTCAAGTCTGGCTTGGGTGTTGACAGGTTTGTGGAAGTTGGATTAGTGGACATGTATGCGAAGTGTGGCAATACGGGTGATGCTTTTAGGCTGTTCAATAAGATTCCGATGAAGAGCTCTGTTGCTTGGAATGCAATGATTTATGGTTTTGTCGAGAATGGTTGTTTTGTGGAGGCAGCTGAGCTTTTCCGGGATATGCATAAAATTGGCATGACAATGGATGTGGTGACACTGAGGGTAGTAGCTAGTGTTGCCTCTGTTCTTGGATCATTTGATCTTTCTAGGAATATTCATGTTTATGCTCTTAAAGTGGGCTTGGGAGTAGATTGTTTTGTTGTGTCTGAACTCATCAAGTCAGCCGGGAGGGTAGGTGAAACTCAGTACATTGGAAAGCTTGTTGCTGCAGTTAGAAAGCGTGATGGATCTTTGTATTCTTTGGCTATTTCAAGCTATCACTCAAATGGTTGTCAGGATGAAGCAGTGAAACTCGCAGAAAAATTTCTTTCTTCAGGTCTCAGCTTAAGGGAAGGAGACATGGTTACAGTGCTAGGCATATGTCAAATAGAAGAGGAGGTTCGACAAATGCATACTTTTACTCTGAAAACCGGAGGCTTCTGTTATACTAATGTATGCAATGCCCTTATATCAGTTTATTCTGAACTTGGATCACTGATGTGTGCGGAATCAATCTTCAAAACTATGCAATCACCAGATATCGTATCATGGTCTGGATTGATGGCAGGCTGTGTCAAGAACCTTCAATTTGAAAGAGCATGCAGTTACTTGAGGCAGTTAAGCAACACTGGAGCATCACTAGATCAGCATTGTGTTGTTACCGTCATAAATGCATGCACTGGTCTTCAGGACTTGGATAAGGGAAGGCAGATACACTCTTTTGCCCTTAAACTTGGGGTACTGTTTGCTGATTTCGTCAGTGCATCCCTAGTAAACATGTATGCAAAATGCCATTGCATTGAGGGTGCTGCTGAGTTATTCACCCAGGCATTGTTTCCACTAAATTTAGTTGTAACTAATGCCATGCTCTCTGGATATTGCTGGAATTTCCTGCCAGATAAAGCTCTGCTGCTATTTTGCAGGGAATATCAGTTTGGTCTGCGTCCTGATCGATTCACTTTCTCAACTGTTCTTGGTGCATGTGCTGATATAAGAGCAAAGCTGGCTGGCGAGCAGATCCATGGCAACCTTGTAAAGATTGGTTCTGAAAATCTGGATGTCATTGTTGGAAATGCTATCATAGACCTTTATGTTAAATGTGGATGCATTTCTAGTGCCTGTAGATTCTTTCATAGCATGAAGAGTAGGAACGTCAATTCATATGCCATGTTAATGTTGGGTTATATTCAGAATAGATGCAGTGACGAAGCTCTTCATCTTTTCTCTAAGATGCAGCACAGTGGACTGCGTGCAAACCGTGTTACGTTTGCAAGAATCTTACGGGGATGTGGTGATCTTTGTGCTATTGATTTAGGAAGACAACTGCATGCTTCAATCATAAAGATGGGTCTGCTTTCTGATGTATATGTCACAAATGCACTTGTAGGAATGTACAAAGCATCTGACATTCAGACTGAATCAAGGAGAAACTCTGAAGAAACGTTGGCAGGAAATGTTTCAGAACAGGATACCACAGATAGTTTCAGTTCAGAACAAAGCTATGTGAGCAGCACTCTTGAAGAACTTGGACTGTTCACATTGGATGAAGAGAATGACCATGTAACTTCCGCCAATGCATGGAAGATCTACACTGGTGCTGCTTCTCAATTCTATGGAACTCCACTTCCCATTCATGTGGTTGGACATGAATTTGGCATCAATAACAACATAGGGAATATAAACAATGGCAAGTACAATGGGAATAAGCTTTCTCTAAATTACAAGGATCCCAGCTACAAGGGAAATAGATATGGATCTGTTAAGTTATATAACTTGTTGCAAGAGGGCAGCACCAAATCTGATCACTTTGTCCTCATTATTTTCATTGATCGTAGGAATTTAAAGATGAGGGATGCGAGATTTGTTATGGAACCGCTGAAAAGATATGGTGATGTCCCTGCACTTGGTTTTCCTCTTTGACAAACTGTAGTGCACGATTAGAACTATGAAGTGGACATGTTCTTCTTTATTCGGCAAAACTGAACTGCCATGTTAACCTGTTGGCATGCATGGACAACCTACTATGACCATAGATCAAGTCCATGCATCAGCAACTTCTCAGATCGACTCAAGTTTATGAGGTTCACATGGTGCTGGATTGCTCAATTGCATGGAAAAATAGATCAGAACAATAATCAGTTCAAATGATACAGGTGGCTAGCCCTTGACGTTTTTGTTAACTTGTTCGTTTTCACTTTTCAGTATTGGTGAACAAGTAATGATTTTTGGACAATTTCTTTGGTGCAGGATACACGTTACTCAAACCTTTCGAAGTGGGTGAAATTTTGATTGGAAAAATCTGCTTCAGCTTCGAACATTGATGTGAGTTAAGGTTCATGAAGTTTGCTGGAACAAAGTTTGACTGGTGTTTACGCATAAGCGTTTTCCTATATCTCTAATGCTGCTATTCCCTCTTGTACTGTATAAGTTCTCTTTTAGTCTATTTCAGTTGTATCCCTTAGTCATAAAAACATGTTTGTTTAGGACAAGATTTGGTCAAACCTTAGAAACTACATACATCAATCAATAACTTTAAAATTCTTTAGTTTGGAAACATGTAAGATATATGTGTAGATTTGTATTGGAAAATAGTGGCAAAATCTCATAAATTTGAAGGGTTTTGTAAGAATAGTTTCTAGAAGATATTAGTGATCAAAGATATTTAGACATGCATAGAAGATTGTGTATAGTCAATTGTGACAAGTACTTTTGACCAAAGGGTAGTATCAATATATCATGTAATGTGAAAAGAAGTTGACTCATGCAGTTACTTTGCATCATTTGCTAATATCCACTAGCCCTGTTCATGGTTTGGTTACAACCTGGGCAACCTGCCAAACCAACCCTGCTAAACTGTTCTGAACATGTTGTGCAGGCTAGCAGTTTAACTAGTAAAACCGGTCAGGTAGAAGTGAGAGCAGGAACTCACGATGTGCTTCAGTCTGGAATGGAGGAGAGCAGGGCTGCTGTGGCGGCTGCAGAGGTGAGCTGGGAGATGCTCGACAAGTCATGATTCTTTGTCCTAGGCTCAGCGTTCTTCTCGTATGTGTTCATGGCACCCGGTGGCCAGGCCGTGGTGGTGAAGGCACAGCTGGAGGTACGGTGGTGTCGCTGCCACAGACGGCCATGGCGACCGCCATGCGCCGCAGCCATCCGCCAGTGAGATGGCCACAGTATTTCGTTCTGCGTCACCATGTCTGTTCTCATGGGCTATAGCTTCGCGTGTGGTAATTGCGCAGGAGTCACTGGACGTAGTAGCATTCATCATTGCCGCCTCCTTGTTCTCGCTGCGCTCCTCATGTGCCTCCTTTGGACGCACCGAGTCACTCATCATGCCGGACAAGCCAACTGGTAAGAGGCTGTGCGCAGGCTGGCGTGTGGGCTGCTGTCCTCAGATACGCATTCATCTGCCACACAACCAAGATCATGCCGGCATGCTGCCCACTGCCGCGAGGACAGCCTCCTCGATCTCTGGTTTCAATCCACACAAACCGGCAAACCAACCTGCCTAAACCGCAATCTACGGTTTGTTTTGAGAAACCGCTGTTGAACAGGCCTAATATCCACCAGCTCTGTTGAACTAACAAATCTTAAAACCATGTGAGTAAAAAAAATCAAGTGAAAATTAGCCCAACAATACTGCCTTAGTCAACATTTCCTATATGGCTTCTTTTTGGTTGTGGTTCATTCATCAACACTGAAACATGGTTTTGACACTCCAACACTATATGCATGTCATTGCTTTTGTTTCACAATGACATTATTGTGTATTCCAGCTAAGGCTTAATAGTTCCTGTGTAGGTTCAATGCATAGTAAAATGGAATTGCAAATAATTTGTATATTGAAGAAGTATAGCCACAAAATCTGTTTCCTTGGAATTTCTTCTTGCTACTCCAATTCTGGGTTCTGACTTCTGGTTGTTGATGAAGCCTGAAATCATATACTTCGCATGACTGGTGTACCCATTTCCAGCTTGGCTCATCTTTGTTTCATTTTGATAGGTACCGGCATTAAACTTTCATGAAATGAATATTACAGCAGGAGCAAGATTGAAGAATGGTGTGCATTTTGATCACATCGTTTATAGCTATAATCTGCAAATTCAACATCTTAAACGAATGTTTGTCGCTGACCTACATTTGTATTTCTTTTCTAACTTTTCTTTTGTCTGGTCTTGTATAGTACTAGTCTGACGGTCTCAACCACCATACGATTAGTGATGTGTCATACATGTAGTCTTTCTGCTTTACCTTACTTCTGCCAACTATGTTGTCCCTATTTGATGGTACTAGATGCCTCGAGTTATGTAGACCGAAAGGGCAACATTACAGCTTGAAACTATACTCATTGAACTTTTTTTTTAATCATATCACATTGTGTGTTCATCTTTCTAAGCCATATTCACTATTAATGTAGTGGGCCTAGTGGCACATGCAGATAGAACAACATTTTCCTTGATTCCATGCTAACACACTTTGCTTGTTCAATCAGGGCCTGAAAGAAGAATAGAAGATACCCACAGCACCACTCTGTGAAATACCTCTACTACTGAACTGCACGTGTCTGAATCAAGAAACTTCGAGGCTTTTTTTTGTTGCTTTTTACATAACCTAGTTGCCATGCACCTTATTTTTTGGTTGGTGCACCTGGATTATAGATTATACTGTACTCTGAGGCTGTAAGCTGTCTATAGAGAGAATTAGCTTTAGGTATACTGTTACTTGTACTGGTGCTGTATATGCTGGATTCAGATGCTGTGCTTGAAACTGTTCCGAGTAACAATGCGAAGGTCTCCCATGTTATCATTCACCAGACCTACTGACTCTGGTGAGTTTTGTCTCATTGGAAAGTTGGACATATACAAGTGATTTCTTCTGCAATATTTGTTTGTTCAGCTTTTGTTTTAATGTTTATCTGTTCAATTCGTTGCAGATATTTGTACGGAAGTTGCTGCTGCTAAGAGAATATAGCAACTTAGCGCCTTGTGGCGGGCATGCCTGATGCCTTTGAAGGTTTTGGCCCTACATTAGCCTGAAATCAAAGCTGAACAAGATTAACAGAGAGTGCTCCCATGGGCGCAGCCACTCTTCAGTTAAGACCTCTGGTTCTCTGTCAGCAAACTGCTGTGCTGATCCATGGAGGTCACGTATCACGTGGTTGACTCCATAGAATTTTCCACCTGATCAACGTTGACGTTGTCATGTCTGTATTGCAAATGGTATGAAGAAACAATTTAACGAGCGCTCACATATCATGTCGTTTTGAATTTTGATTCCATGGAATTATCTACTTGTTTGATCAATGTTTTGTCATGTTTGCAACTTTGCATTGAGCATGGTACGAAAAAACAATGAATGAGCGCACCGTTTTTTTTTCAAGAGAGATACCGGCTCTGAGCTCTTTTGTTCTTGGGTCTGAACTCTTTGAATCCTGAATGCCATACTTACCGATGCAAAAAAAAAAAAATCCAACGTGGCTGTTCGGCTCATGATTTATGTGGTTTATTGTGAGAAAAAAAAAACAAGGTACATGGTTGATAAGGTAAGATGACAAGTTGAAACGAACGGATCAAGCCCTGTTTGGTTGAGCTGAGCTGTCAAGCAGGGGCGACGCAACTGGATGGTCCCACCTGTCAGCGGACCATTTACCGCAAAACCCCGGCCCTTCCTCCCCACGACACCGCGCGAAGAAACCTCTCCGCGCCCACGGCCACGCTCCTCGCCTGCTTCGCCGATGCCAGCGCACTCCTCCCACCCCGTCTCCCGCAACCCATAGCCCCACCACAGCTGCCTCCCCCTCCTCTTCCACCTCCATCTCATGGCGACCCGCCCGCCGCCGAGGTCTTCGTCGTCGTCGCCGTGGTGGCCCTGCTCCTGCTGCTGCTCCCTCCTCCCGCGGTGGCGGCGCCCGTGGGGGTGAACTGGGGCACGATGATGTCGCACCCCATCCACCCGTCCGCGGTGGTCGAGATGCTGCGCGCCAACGGGGTCGACCGGGTGAAGCTCTTCGACGCCGACCCCTGGACGGTCGCCGCGCTCGCCGGGTCGGGCGTCCAGGCCATGCTCGCCGCGCCTAACGACCAGCTCGCCTCCCTCGCCCGCGACCCGCGCCGCGCGCGCGACTGGGTCCGCCACAACGTCACGGCCAACGTCAACGCCGGCGTCGACGTCAGGTACCACTGCCGGCGCATCTAGCTTTCTGAGTAGTTAGTAGTGCTAGGCTGCTAGCACCGTCGCGTCGTTGCATTGCCTAGCGCGCTCGGGTGCGCTCGACTGACTATTGGCGCCGCGGTCCGGATGCCCATGCTCCGCGCTCAGGAATGTGATTTGGGCTGTTTGATTTGATCAGTGTTTGGTAGAATGGCGTGGGCGAGACGCGTTACCATCGCGCGAGTACGTGTTTGGTAGTGGTACTACAAGTGCCAATGGGACGTGATGTGTATTCTCGTGCGCTAAGAATGTTTGATACAATGCTACCACAGTGAGATGTGCATGTTTTTGAGTTCATGCGAAATGGATGCAATGCTTGTGTTGCTGCTGTACTGTTCAGTGCAGACGTTCAGGTCTCTCTGCTTGTTGTTTAGAAGATATTCCTTCCGCCCAAAAATAACTGATGCCTGTTACTTACAGTAGGCAAGTTTAGTAGAGTATTCTTTATCAGATGTCGGAGGCAGCCATATGACAGTTCATGGTTCATGTTGATTGTAGAGCATATCAGACTTTGCATGCTGGCTCATTCACAGTGGAAGCCGTACGTTTCTTAGAGGTCTGTGTTTTGACTTGCTCTCTCTCCTTTTTTTTTTTTGAAGACAGTAATTTAAAGACAAAATCAGGCTCACTGGGGGGGGGGGGGGGGGGGGGGGCTGTTCTTAGGAGTGTGTCATGCACCATGCATGTGAGATGAAAAACACTGATTGTTATTAATTAGTACTATGTCAGCTATCAGGCATGGAATTCTTAGTAATAATTTGGACATGTTTTACTGGTGAGAGGAACCATAGAGTATGTGGTGACTGTGGTGTCATAACTTGGTCTTTCAGGAGTTCTTTTGGACTTTAATGGATCTGCCAGTGAAGTTATATTATCATGTTTAGGTAGTGACTAGTAAGCTTGGTGCTTTTATTTCACTAAGTTGCAATTAATGTTCTCTTGTGCATGAATAGTGGTATCATACAGTATATCCATAGCACAATTTTTTGTTCTTAAAAACTAATTTAGCTATTCAATATACACAAGGCACATTGGTCATGTTTTTTTATCATCAATTCACCATTCTCATGCATTTTGGCGAGCATGTTTAGATGGATTTATTGAAATTGTTGCACAGGAAATTACAGTATGCTATAGTTGTTAAGTTACTCAGTTCCAGTCTTTGTATAGTCCTATGTGAACAGTCCTGATACCTAGATGCCAATTGTTCAGGTATGTGGCTGTTGGCAATGAACCTTTTCTGAAGAGCTATAATGGCAGCTTCATCAACATTACATTTCCAGCACTCAAGAACATGCAGAGGGCTCTAGATGAGGCTGGCTTTGGCCAACGCGTCAAGGTAGTTGTGCCACTGAATGCTGATATCTACAGCTCTCCTGAGAACAAACCAGTGCCATCTGCTGGGAGTTTCCGCAAGGATATCAATACCCTAATGGTTGACATTGTTAATTACCTCCATGCAAATGACGCACCCTTTGTGGTTAACATCTACCCATTTCTCAGCCTATATCAGAATCCCAACTTCCCGCTGAATTTCTCTTTCTTTGATGGTGCTACCAAGCCAGTGTTTGATCAAGGAATGGTCTACACCAATGTGTTTGATGCCAACTTTGATACTCTTGTCTGGTCATTAAGGAAAGCTGGTGTGCCAGACATGAGAATCATTGTTGGTGAAATTGGCTGGCCAACGGATGGTGATAAGAATGCTAACATCAAATATGCACAGAGGTTCTATAATGGTTTTCTGAGGAAGGTGGTAAAAAATATCGGCACACCTCTGAGACCTGGTCGTATGGAAGTTTACCTGTTTGCATTGATTGATGAGAACCAGAAGAGTGTCCTGCCTGGACGCTTTGAGCGTCACTGGGGACTATTCACGTATGATGGAAAACCAAAGTTCTCTATGGGTCTTAGTGGAAATGGCAAGGGCAGTCTGGCTGAAGTGAAAGGGGTGCAGTACTTGCCATCACAATGGTGTGTATTCAACAAGGATACAAAGGATAAGTACAAAGATCTTCCAGCCACTGTAAACTATGCATGCTCAAATGCAGATTGTACACCACTGGGGTATGGGTCCTCATGCAATGATCTCAGCCATGATGGGAACATATCATATGCATTCAACATCTATTTCCAGACAATGGACCAGGATGTCAGGGCTTGTTCTTTTGGAGGCCTTGCAATGATCACAACGACAAATGCTTCACAAGGAGGGTGCTTGTTTCCATTGCAGATTCTGAGTGCTTCAGTAGCAGTGGTGCCACTGATATTTTTGCATATCTCCTTGGTTATGCTAGTCTCTGTGATCACTCTACTATAGACATGGAAGGATAGTGTAGTAAGCACTGAAATATTAGGTTACTGAAGCAATAATAGGTTTGTAGATGACACAGGAAAGAAGAATCGTTTTCAAGAGTGAAGTAGATGAGGAAGACAAAATTGTCAAACCGAGTCGTTTTCTCTGTGCTACTGGCACTCTGGCTGTCTGGCAGTAGTACCATACCTTCATTAACTTTGGACAGTGAGAAAGCTAAAATTTGACATGCGATCGGTAGAAGCTAGATTTTCTACTGTCTACTCTCCAGCTGACGAGTTTGCATATTAACAAGTGTAAAGTCCTGAACCTTTTACAACATCCATTGCTGTGCTGATTGCTGGCTGCTGATGGTTTACAGCAACATGGCTTTCACTTCCTTTTCAATACAGAATACTGAGTAGTAATCTGTGTGGAGTGTTCGGCTGCTCTTGCTGTGGCTGCTGCTGCTAGCTGCGGCTGTAGTTTGCTCTCTGAGTTTACTGTAGCAGCAGTACCCGCAGCATTACTGCGCTGTCCTTAATTTGCAGGTTTGCTCTCGTCTGAATGTACGAACCGGGTGAAAGGAACATTTTCTTGTTTCATTCATGATAGCTACACTGAGTTCCCATGTGTGGTATTTTTGTCTGTCCAGTCACTTCTCTAGGGAGAGAACATAATGCTGATCATTGTCCCTTGTTCAATCCTCTTTGTTTCGTTCTCGGTAATCTTATTTCTTTGGGAACATCTATTTATGTTTATTGATTCTATTGGTCTAGTCAGTTCAGGGCAGGCATACCTGACAGGAACTGCGAAAGATCGAACGTTTTGGAATCACAAGCATGGTTGATTCAGTACGAAATTCCGGATTAGGAATCTGATTTGACGACCTGAGATTTGAAGCACCATCACGGAGGTCAGTGGAAGCTACTATTAATAACTTACAAAATATATGCTGTTTGGTACAAACTTCCGGTTAAGACCTTGTTTGAATATAGTTGGATTCACGTCAATACATATGTATTGAGTGTATTGAGGTGAAATTTAGTTCCACTCTAATCCACTTAACACACGTGGATTGAAATAAATCAGCAACATCTAAACAGAACCTAATTAGGCTGAATCAATACTTATCAAACAGGGGACCCGAGTACACGTCTCTAGCTGGAGTCCGTTGGATGCGCGTCTCCTGCCTATACGTGAACGGTTACATTTCCTCAATCCTCCAGAGTCAGATAGTCCATACCCATTCTTCTTGTGCTTATATATGATTGTTCTTCATTAGTACTGAAGTTATTACAAAATTAGTACAGATTGGTCGTCTTAATCGGTTGCCTTTTCTCAATTCTCTAAAGTCACATCGGATGTCTAGACATTAAGTAGGAATATTAAATATAGAGTATTTATAAAACTAATTTGTTAGCCGAAGACTATTTTGTGAAATAAATCTATTGATATAATGATTTAACAATATGATGCTACCGTAAACATAGGTCAATGATGGATTAATTAGGCTTAATAAATTCGTCTCGTGAAATACTACGTGGCGTTGTAATTAGTTTTATAATATTTAATTTATTTAATTAGTATCAAACATCAGATGTAACAAGAGACTAAAAAATAGTCAGACAACTAAACACCCACATAGTCCATACACATTCGTCGCGTGCTTATATATGAATTGCTCTTCATTAGTATTCAAGTTTTTACAAAAATATTACAGATGGGTCGCCTTAATTTAAATTTCCTTCTATTTTTTGTGGATGTTTGATGACCGATAGAGCATCTTCAAGAGATTAGCCAAATCGTTTTCTAAATCTAAATTTAGCTATTATCAAAGGAAATCGTCTCTATAAATGACTCTTCAAATTTAGTAGCTCTCCAAACCAGCGCTCACTTTTGGATAGTCTATCTCACTAGCCATCTAGCTTCTTTATTTTACAGAGTTTGTTGGAATATTCTAGTATTATCTATTTTAGAGAGCAACTAAATAAGTAAATAGATCTTAAGTTCTTAACTAAGGATAACTTAGTTAGGAGAAACTGGAATAGTGATAGGACATGCAGCTTCTGTCATTCTCCAGAAACCATTCAACATCTCTTCTTAGATTGTATTTATGTCAAATTTTTGTGGCGTGTTGTACATGTACTTTTTGGAATTTACACCCTTTTGGATGTCAATGATCTTTTTATTAGGTGGTCAAAAGTAGCATTCAAAAAGTATAATGCGTTGTTATTGACTGTAGCATCTGCGTTATGTTGGGTAATATGGATAACAAGAAACGAAGTGGTTTTTGACAAATGCAGACCGAAATCTTTTTTGCAGGAACGCACTGGCTTCGACAATGTGCAGCATTGCAGCAGCATGATGATCTGCGGGATCAGCTTATACTTGCGACACAACACCTAGAGACATCAGCTTTGCAATTTTTTTAGTTCCAATTGATGGCTTTCTACAAGACGTGTCGGTCATTTTTAGTCTAAAACTTATTTTGTTTCGTGTCTGTCTGGTTGGTGGTAAACACTTTTGAATTTCCGTGTGAGTGCCCTCGGACGAATTTTTGTAATACTTGGCCTGATTCTATCTGTCGATAGATGAAGCCGGATATGAACTATCCATTATAAAAAAACTAAATCAGTAAATTTGGTTAGTCTAAGATGCTAGGTCTTCGATGTGACACGGACGGACAGATTCCCGAATCTAAGTGGTTGTTTGGTCAATTCACAGTCTTGATTCCGCAGGGGTCCACCATGCAGAGTACTGTACGTTGCAGACAATCACAGCCGCACAGCATCTAGTGGGACCTTTATATTTTCATTTGACTTCTTTTTTTTCCGGAAAAATACTTGGAGGATATTATTGAGTTCTAGAATCATTTGACAAATACTACATTGATTGAGTATTTATCACTAAAGAAAGTTGAAATATGAAATAAACCCGTGCATCATGATTTAAACCCCACTATATAAACCTTTTTTTTGGTGAGCTTGTGTAATTTTTATAGATGTACTGATTACTGAGTACTGACCAGTGACCATGGCTGGTCTTTGTTAACACCCCGTTAATGCTAAGTCGTAAAGATGCTACTCCCTCCTGGTTTTCACCAATTCGTCACAAAATCACTGTTGTCTCGGAAAGTTATGAGAAACAGAAATCTACTTAGATGAATTCATACACAACATCTATTCCCTCTGTTCTCAAATAAATCATTTTTTAGAATATGTGGCAGTCAATTATCCTAATTTTGACTAATTTATAGGAAAGAGTAACATCTATGATATTAAATAAGTGCATTATGAAAATATATTCTATGGTATATCTAACGATACTAATTTGATGTCATAAATCTTGATGGACTTTTCTAAAATTTGGCTATTTTTTTAAAAAATTGACTTAAGACAACTTTTGAAATCGATCTATTTATTCAGGGAGAGGGAGTATATAATTTGGATAGCTAATTGTTTCCTCAATGTCCTTAACTTTAAATAGTATTGTGGTGTTTCGACCCGGGGGGTCGATCACCAACTAGTGAATTTATATATTGCGTGCTCCCTCTCCCAGATGTGATGCAAAAAGAACACAGAGTTTATCCTGGTTCGTGCACAGGAGGCCCTACATCCAGCAAGAGGAGGGGGTACTGTATTATCTTGCACCGAAGTGCTCGTACAGGGGGGCAGTACAAGCTGGTTTACACGGGGGTGCTCAGATCGAGCCGAGGCCTAGAACTAGCAGGGCTACTCTAGGTGAACTGGTTGATTGCTTGAGATGTTGATCAGGCAGGTGGGTGGTTTGGTGTTGTGTTTGGTTCTGGTGAGAGTTCGTCTCTTGTTGTTGCGTTCTCTCCTCTCTTCGCCTCTGCCTGCGTCGTCTTTTCTACTATCCCAGCGTCCCCTTTTATAGGCCAAGGGGAGGCTTAGGAGTACAGGGGGCCTAGTACGCATCGGTATGAGAGGCGTGTCCGTACGCCATGTCTGTGACGAGACGTCGATCGCTGTAGCAGCATGCTCCTCCTATACTTCTGGTGTTCCAAGGCATGGTAACGGCGGACTAGTCGTCGCCGGACGACATGGCGTGGAACCTGTGAACTCCACAGTTGAAGCGGGACGGATTGGACGGGCCCATGCCGTAGCAGTTGGGGATGAGGGTCGAGCCCCCGGGTCGAGGGTATCGAGGCATGTGTGACCCTGACGCATTCCTGAGAACGCGGTCGAGGGCTGCCTTGCCCAAAATTCGAGGGGGTGCTCCGTACTCGAGGCGTGGCTGCAGTAGTTGTACGGTCGACGGGTAATCCGGGTATGGGTGACAACTTGACGGATTTGACCGAGGTAGTGAGCGCCCATGGCGTTAGGCGGGGACTGACCCCAACATAGGATTCCCTTTATCCCATATCGGGAGCAGGTGAGCTGATCGAGCCTCCTGTTCGGGGGTTATTCGTTCGACCCCCTGTCCGTCACTTCGAGGGTCGGAGTCGAGGGGGGCTTGATCAGTCGATCGAGCCTCCTGTCCAGGGGTCGTTCGTTCGACCCTATGTCCGTCATTCGGGGGATCGAGGGCGAGGGAGGCTAGATCAGTCGATCGAGCCTCCTGTCCAGGGGTCGTTCGTTCGACCCTCTGTCCGTCATTCGGGGGATCGAGGGCGAGGGAGGCTAGATCAGTCGATCGAGCCTCCTATCCAGGGGTCGTTCGTTCGACCCTCTGTCCGTCATTCGGGGGATCGAGGGCGAGGGTCGCTCCACCTTCCGTCCCTCTGGTAATGGGCTGGCCCATGACCCCCCTTTTCCTCCAATGGGGTGGGCCTTCGTCCGATGGGCCTTCCTTCATTGCTTGGTTGGCTGTCGGATTTCTTTTGGTTGTTTACGTACTAGATTATCACAGATTAGGGTACCCCTTACCTTTGTACCCGACAGTAGCCCCCGAGCCTCTATGCGGATATGGAGAATCCACATAGGGGCCTTTAGTGATGATCTGCAGGGTTAGTATATGATTCGATTCTCCGCGGGGTGCGCGCGCAGCGTACCTCGCGGGGGTTGCCCCCGAGGCCCCTGAGGAGTGATTAAGGACCCCTCTGGGGGCTTCGACTCGTGGCTTACCTGGGGGGAATGCGGTTAACTGGAGTCATAGTGCCTCGTCGGGGGATCAACTCTGACTGCCAGGTTTTGGACGTTTTCGACCCTCTTTCGTCGAGGGGTGCCGTGTGTAGTCGAGCCCCCGAGCCTCGTGTGGCTGGGCATTGCTACCTCTTAGCGTCCTTCCCACGGATCCTTGCGATCGGATTGTGGGGTGAAGAGCGTCGAGCTATCTTCGTTAGGACGAGCCTCGAAGTCCTCTGTGAGCTGGTATCGGGGAGATCTAAGTGAGAACTCGTACCCCGTTCGATAGAGGTCGATAGAAGCCCTGAGGCGTCCTCTTTAAGCGAAACCGTACGGTTTTACCAGGGTGCCGACTCCGTTCGCTGGGAGTTGGTGGCTCGATGCCTCCCGCCGTGGGGATCCTTTGGTACTACCGGGTTTTGCCTTGGATATGTCCTAGGGGTCTCGAGGGTTCGTCCTCGAGCGGGGCCTCGTGTGGGCTCCCCTCGGGTCATCCCTGACTCAGGTACTTGAGGGCACCTATCGAACCCTGTTCGAGGGCCAGCCTTCGCCCCCTCGAGTTTTTAGGGGTGGACCGGAGTCCGTTTTACTTCCCTGGGAAGGACCGTGTCGGTGTTTGTCGAACCCGCGCTCGTGGGGCCAGCCATCGACCCCCGAGGCTTCGAGGGACGGGTCGACGTTTGCTGCTTCTCTCCGAAGGTAACGCTCCACATTCCCTGTGGCCGGTCGTGGGTGCGCCTTTTTAGGAGGTGTCCCTTCGCCTTCGCCCGACGGTCGTGGAGGGCGGTGAGGACCTCTGAGTCGTGACAGGTGTCCTACGCCCTACGGATCCCTAAGGAGAGTTAGGCAGGCGCATTTAATGCGGGGGCTTACCTGTCTTTCCGATGGATCGGCCCATTGCGCTTCCGTTTATAAATATGGGGATGGGGCTTCGGCTTTTTCACGCTTGCCCCTGCCTTCCTTGCCTCCTTGTTCCTGCCCTTTCCTTAGTCATCCTCTGGACTTTGCATCCGCGCGCGTGAGTTGAGGAGAGGCACCTTCGAACGCCCACCTCCGAACGCACCTGCTTCCTTATTGCCATGGCCAACTATACTCTACGCAGCACCGACGCCTGGCTTCCTTCGACGACGATCGCAGAGCGGTTGGGAGAGCTAGTGGAGAGCGGCCTCCTCCGGCCCATCACTTCGGCAGACCGTTCGGAGTGGATGGCGCCGCCGGAGTCGGACCACGAGCCGAACCCGCCGGAGGGCTATGTGGTCAGCTTCGAAGCTTTCCACCGGGCGGGGCTGGGATCCCCCCAACCGTCTTCTGTGGGGGATCCTCAGCCACTACGGCGTGGAGCTCCAGCACCTCTCCCCCAACGGTGTCTCACACGCGGCGGTCTTCACCGCCGTGTGTGAGGGGTACCTATGGATGGAGCCACACTAGGAGCTGTGGCTCCATCTGTTCGAGGCGAGCCTTTTCCACGCTCTAGCCGGGAGCGGCCAGCGGAAGATGGCCCGGACGGGGTGCTGTAGCCTCGTCCTCAAGAGGGCGGAGGACTGGATCCCCGTTAAGATCAAGTCGAGCCACACGGGTTGGCACTCCGGGTGGTTCTACTTGAGGAACGACAACGGCCTGCTTCCTCCTTACACCGGGCGGACAATCGAGGCAAAGCCCTTCAACTGGAAGCACGGTGTCCCGCAGGGAAAGCAGAAGCGCCTCGACCACCTGCTCAAGGCGATCTCCCGCCTGAAGCGGGAGGGGCTCACGGCAGCGATCGTGGCGTCGGTGTTCCACCAGCGGCGGGTCGTGCCGCTGATGGCCCGCCCGCTGCGGCTCGACGAGATGCGCCCCGGGGTAGACCTCGTGGGGTGTCGTCTCGTGGAGGACGTGCTCCCCCTCGAGAGGGTGGTCCGCCGGGTGCGCGCCTCCTTCGTCGGCGCGTTCGAGGCGGGGCACGTCGCCAGCATCCCCATGGTGCCGGACCGAGGCCACATCGACCCGGTACGTCGTCTCTTTCTCTTTCAATGTTCGTCCGTTCGCCTTGCCTGTTTTCCTCACCCGTCCCCTAACTGCCCCGTGTTCCTTAGGGGAACGTCGTCTTCCGAAAATCACTGCCGCCAGTGAAGGAGGATCGGGAAGATTCCCAGACGCAACGCCTACGGGCCGAGCAGGAGAAGAGGGACAATGACAGAGCCAAGGAAAAGAAGGGCGCAAAGGCCCGGGAAAAGGAGGCGCATGACCGACGTCGGTCACGGCAGAGGCAGGCCGGCCTCTCCGAGGAGGAGTCCCCCTCGGAGGAGGATGAGGAGTCGAGCGGCGGTGAGGTTGTTAAGGATAGCGACATGATGTAGCGACATCGGAGTGCGACCATTGCTTTGAATCTGACGAATGTCACCTTTGTGCAGGGAGAGGAGCCAGAGGAAGAGGAGGAGACGCCCGCGCAAGGGGAGACCGCTGGTAGCGGAGGGGAGAGGGGGTCGATATCGAGGTCGACCCCGGCTGCTGGGGCTGCGTCTGGGGGCAAATGCCCCACGGCTTCCCTGGGCGAAGTGGCGTGGAGGTCGTGCAGCCGCCCGTCACAGTCCCTGTTGAGGGGACGATCGAGCGCGCCGTCGGCCCCTGCCCGATCCGGCGCTCGGTCCTTGGGCCTGTCGACCCCGGAGGGGATCGAAGTGGCGGCGACGGGGGCACCACCAACCCTTGTCGAGACCGCGACGCCGGCGGCGTCAACAGCTCCTGCCGCAACCAGTGGCGGCAGTGGCGGCGGGAGTGGCTCCCGAGGTGCCGCCGAGAAGACCCCGAGCGGCTTGAGGTCTGCTCATCGGGCCCCCGTGATCCCGCTGGGGTAAGCCCCCTTTTATTTCGCATTTTCCCAGTGTTGGTTATACTTCGTGTTCTCGATCGTGAGTGCGTTCTCCTTTTAGGGTGAAGCGTTCGCTGGAGGCTGCGCTCCCTACCCCAGCCAAGAAGCTAAGGACGGAGGCCGCGTCCAGGATGGCGGCTGGGGCCGGCTCTGTTGGCCCGTCCTCTTCGGTCCCCACTGCCAGCGAGGAGTGGGTGGCCAAGGCGCGGGAGGCGATGGGCCGAGGGCAGGCGCAGGCGGTCGCGGAGTGGGCTCGAGTGTCGGAGGAGGCAGATCAGCCCACTGCCACGATCGGGTCCGCCGATCGGGCGGGTGAAGTTACGCTCGCCGCACCGTCAGAGGCGGCTGCGCCCGCGCCCTCGGAGGAGACGGGGCCAACGTCCCCGGCAGCCATGGCGGAGGAGGTCGAGCCGGCGGGCTTGATGGGTGGGGCACCATCAGTGGTTGTGGTGGTGGAAGTGGGGCCCCCACCCTCCGCTGAGGCGGAGGTTGTGGATCTGACCTCCCCTGGCGAGGGGACGCCGGCGCAACCGGCGCCGTCGCAGTGGCCCGAGTGCCTTGTGGCCCTAGAGGCGCGCCAGAGGCTCGAGCTCGAGGAGAGGGCACGGCAGGAGGCGGCAGAGATGGTGGCGGAGCTGGTGGACCCAGCGGAGATGGTCGCGGCGACGTATTCCCGGTCCGAGTCGGAGGGGATCGTCATCGTGGCGCAAGGAAGCGGCGCGCCAGACGCGGGCGTCTTCGAGGCGTTCGCCCGGCCTCAGCTTGAAGCCGGGCAGTCGTCGTCCCCAGGTAATCCGCCCCCTGACCTAGTCGACGCAAAGGGAGGGGACCCTGGTGAGCCTGCCTTCCTGGGTGCTAACATTTGTTTTCTTCATCGTGCAGGGTTGTCCTTACGGCGGGGACCTTCTCCGCCTGGAGGCGATGATCCGGAGGGGTCGATGACTCCGCCAGATGGCCTCGAGGCCCGGGGTGACCAGGCCGAGGGGGCGAGCCCCTTCCCTACTTTGGCGACGCGGGTCCTGGCCTGAGGGGGCGACCGCGAGATGAGTCAGGGCATAATGGAGGCGGTCAAGGAGAGGATTGACCGCCAAAGCATGTTCTGGGGGCAAGAGCCCCTCGAGCTGGTCGACCCCCAAGACCTAGGGCGCTCCCTCCTCAGGCTCGATGATCAAGCCGAGCTCGGGGAGTGGGAGCACCTGGAGGAGTTCAGGGCGTGGATGGCCCATGTGTTGCGTCTGTCGACAGAGGTTGTTTCCGTGGACTTCCCCGGGGGATTGAGGTAGGACTGAAGGAATACGAGGTTGCTACGCTAGCCGGAAAACAAAACTTTTCGACCTCATAAACCAGGATCTACTGCTAGTTACAGGTTACGGGATTACCACTAGACGCGCAGGTGCAGCGGAAGACGACTTGATGTAGTCGTGCGCGTCGCAGCAGGCAGTGCAGTTGCGTGGTTGTCCGTCTCAACGTCCCCTTCGTGCGGTTCGTCCTTGTGCTCCAGATGCAGCACCTCCGAGGAATCCCACACGTGCAGGGAGGAAGCGTTGCGCCTCTAGACTGCTAGGTCCGCGAGGAGCAAAAGGCGCGAGCGTGGGGAGGCAACGGCGGATGCCAAAAGGCGTGGGTTAATTCGCCCCGCGCCCACCCCTTGCTTATATATGCATCCTGACGAGCTCCCACGGTGGAGGCCCATTAGTAACCCTAAACCTAGTCTAATTCGGGTCCAACCCGAATTAGGCTTCCAGCCCCTTAAGCGTGCGACCCTATGGGCTCACGCATACATAGACATGGCCCAAGTACTCTTACTCGACCAATAGTTGATAGCGGCCTCTAGCAAGGCGTGTCAACTCCTATGCATACGCTATGATCATATCAGACGAACCACTATGACCATGTACAAGTTATTCCCTTTGCCACTCGATATATGGTTCAACTCGTGGGTTAACACTTAACCCAAGCATGGCCATGCATTTGTTGATCCAATCACATGAGTGATCTAGTGATATCTCTCTCATGAAGAGAGGGGCAAATTCCATCTTGATTGTCTATGTCTCATAACATGTTTCCCGACCACCCAAGGACCACCTTTATAACTACCCAATAACGGAGTAGCGTTTGATAGTCTCTAAGTAGATCGTTTCACATCTTGAGTACATACCACAATCTCAGGTCTAAGGACATAACGTACATGACATGATTAGAGACTTTCTCTTGTTGGGTCAGTCCAGCCTACATGTCTCACATGTGCCCACATTATTAGTTTGACATCTCCATGTCTATGACTTGTGAAACATAGCCATCAACTAATACATGTGCTGGTCTAATATTCAAGTGTGCTCATACAAGAATGCCGACCAGGGACAACTTTTAGAATAACCATTCAGGTAATTGAGTTCCACAAACAATTCACATAATTGTCAATCAATACCAGTTGTCTATAATGGATATTCAAAGAACACTTTATTAATCATGGATACAATCGGAATATAATCATCTACATGATTAGCTCTAGGGCATATTCCCAATAGTAGGCATAGTTCGGGATCGCCATGAACCTGGCATACCCAGGTCGAACAATGATGGCGTGGTAGGTGCCGTGGAAGGCGACTACTTTGAAAGTCAGCTCCTCGCTCCTGAAGTTCGAGGGGGTGCCGAAGCAGACGGGCAGCTTGATGCGGCCGATCGGGAACGCCTTTTTCCCTGGGACGATCCCATGGAATCCCCCCGCGCTGGGCAGGAGCGTGGTTCTCGGGACCCCCAGGAGGTCGAGGGTTTCGGCAAAAATGATGTTGAGGCTACTCTCCCCATCCATGAGTACCTTGGTGAGGCGGGTGTTGAGTATGATCGGGTCGACGATGAGTGGGTAGACCCTTGCGTTGGGGACGTGTTTGGGGTGGTCATCCTGGTCGAAGATGATCGGCACGTGCGACCAGTTGAGGTATCGGGGCCCCTGGGCACGAACGAAGAAGACTTCCCGACACTCTCTCTTACGCTGACGCGCGTTGAGTCGGGTCGAGGCCCCCCCGAAGATCATAAAGCAGTCGAAAATCTCGGGGAACCCCTCCTTTTTGCCATCGCCCCCGTCCTGTGGGTCCTCCTTCTTGTCGTCTTTTTTGGGGCCGAGAGAGTCGTAGTATTTCTTGAGCATTCGACAGTCCTCGAGGCTGTGGTTGGTCGGCCCCTTGTGATAGGGGCAAGGTTCTTTCAGCATTTTGTCGAAGATACCCCCGTCGGGAAGGGGGCCTCGAGGCTTCTTCCGGTCCGCTGCGGCCACAAGACTGTCGGGATCGACGTTACGTCGACCTTGTCTGTTCTTCTTCTTGTTGTTTTTCTCCCTCTTGAGCCCGTTGTTCGAGCCACCAGGCTCATCTGCCTTGGCCTTCCCCTTGTCTGGGGATCCGTGAAAGAACGCGCCAACGGCCTCTTCACCGGCCGCGTAGTTAGCGATGATGTCCATGAGCTCATTGGCGGTCTTGGGGGTGTTTCGCCCTAGTTCTCGTACTAACTCTTTGCACGTTGTCCCGACGACGAATGCCATGATGACGTCATGGTCGGAGATGTGAGGTAGCTCGGTTCGTTGCTTGGAGAATCGTCGGGTGAATTTGCGGAGGGTTTCTCCTGGTTTTTGCTTGCAGCTGCGGAGGTCCCAGGAATTTCCCGGCCGTACGTAGGTGCCCTTGAAGTTCCCCTCGAAGATCCCGACCAGGTTGGACCAGTCATGGATCAAGTCCAGGGGGAGCTCCTCAAGCCATCTCCGAGCAGTGTCGGAGAGGAAGAGTGGGAGTTGTCGAATGATGACGTGGTCACTGTTGGCACCTCCTAGCTGGCATGCTAGCCTAAAATCGGCAAGCCAGAGTTCTAGCTTTGTCTCACCGTTGTATTTGGCCAAGTTGGCGGGTGGACGGAAACGACCGGGTAAGGCGGTTCGCCGGATTGTTCTGCTGAGGACTCGTGGCCCCGACGGCTCGGGGGACCGGCGCCGGTCCTCATCGTTGTCGTAGCGCCCTCCCGATGAGCGCTGTAACCTCGAGCTTCAGCGTCACCGTGTCTGCGTCGTTTGTTGTCGTTGATGTCGTGTCACGCGTCGCGCGACTATCGGTTGTCGATGAGGTGGTCTCGAACCGGTTGTCGCCCCGCTTGGCCTCGGGGTGTCTTGTCCTGATGGACAGACGCTTATCGGTCCGGGCAAGAGGGCGTGTCCTGTCGTTCGGAAGCAACCCCTCTGCGTCTCGAGGTTGAGCTCTCCGCCTGTTGTACGACCGCGGTCTAGAGGAGCCCCTGGATTTCGGCTCTAATACGTTGCGCCTGGGGTGTCGATGGTGCCGGCATGTCATGTAGTAGCATCGCGGCCGCCACGACATTCTGACTGGCGCAGTTGTAGACGCGGGGCTCGTTCGCTCCTTCCTCGACGATCCGTTGATGCATGGCACGGGCCCTGGCGCGGGCCCCTCCATCTTGCAGGCGTTCGCGATCTTGCTCGAGAGCGCGCTCGAGCTGCTGAAGCCGTAGGCGCTCCTCCTCGAGCTTGGTGAGCAGCTCTCGGACTTGAGTGATCTGGGCGTCCTGAGGCGGAGCGACTTCGTTTGGAATCGGTGGACTGGCGCCCTGTGCTGGGGTAGCTCTATCCCCCTCTTCTGCCCTCGCGGCTGCGGCGTCGTTGGTGTCGTCCTGGGAACGGACCGGTCCGTCGAGGTGGAAGCATTCCCGCGTGGCATCGTAATCTTCATCCGAGGAATCTGGATCGGGGCAGCTTTGGTAAAAGTTGGGAAAAGATCCCCGACGCTCCTCCTCCAGTCGCTGTCGTATCGTGCACACGGTGTAGTACCCGGAGGTCGGGGTTCGTCGTGACTCCGGGTACTCGCTTGTTGGAGGAATGGCGGCGGGATTCATGGTCGCACATAGCAAGTCCCCTGGGGACCTGCGTTGTGCTCGTATTCGCGAGTCTACAAAGGTAGAGAAGAGTCTGGCGTTGTTGTAGAGCCCATGCGGAAATAGGTTATGTAGTGGAGCGGCCGAGCACGTCGGAGGGGCCTCGGGGACCCTCTGAGGTGGCTGTATGACGAAGCCGGATTCAGGCTTTGCGAGGCAGTCTCCTCCGATCTCCGAGCATGGGTTGAGCAGGCTCCCGTAGGGAGGAACTACATCGCCAGCTGAGACCGGGGGAGGGGCGTGGAACCTGCGAACTCCACAGTTGAAGCGGGACGGATTGGACAGGCCCATGTCGTAGCAGTTGGGGATGAGGGTCGAGCCCCGGGTCGAGGGGTATCGAGGCATGCGTGACCCTGACGCATTCCTGAGAACGAGGTCGAGGGCTGCCTTGCCCAAAATTTGAGGGGGTGCTCCGTACTCGAGGTGTGGCTACAGTAGTTGTACGGTCGACGGGTAATCCGGGTATGGGTGACGACTTGATGGATTTGACCGAGGTAGTGAGCGCCCATGGCGTTAGGCGGGGACTGACCCCAACATAGGATTCCCTTCATCCCATATCGGGAGCAGGTGAGCTGATCGAGCCTCCTGTTCGAGGGTCGTTCGCTCGACCCCCTGTCCGTCACTTCGAGGGTCGGAGTCGAGGGGGGCTTGTGGTCGCTCCACCTTCCGTCCCTCTGGTAATGGGCTGGCCCATGGCCCCCCCTTTCCTCCAATGGGGTGGGCCTTCGTCCGATGGGCCTTCCTCCATTGCTTGGTTGGCTGTCAGGTTTCTTCTGGTTGTTTACGTACTAGATTATCACAGATTAGGGTACCCCTTACCTTTGTACCCGACAAGTATTTTATTGTATGCTACCATATGATTGTAACATCATAATACTAAGAAGTTTTGTGTGCTTGCAATATTAGAATACTATGAAGGTTTATGTAGAATTGTATGAAACCTTCGTGTATGATCATATGATACTATGAAGATTTGAGATACATGATACTTTCATTTCGACTTAGTAAATTATAATATAGGCCCTGTTTAGTTCCAACCCAAACCCAAAATCCAAAATCCCAACTATTTTGGATTCCAAAATCCAGAATGTAAAATATTTTGGTGGGGTGTTTAGTCCAACCAAAATTTGCCTTCCAATGATGGAGATTAGGCCAGTCTCAATGCAACGTTTCACCGTGCACTTTCCTAGTTGTATGAAACTTAACATGAAACGAGTCTCTCTCTCAATATATAGTTTCATTGCATAGTTTTATGCGGTTACCAATGTCTCTATCTTTCTTTTCTCTTATCTCCACCATACATTTGTGTCGGTGTTATGACCCGGGGGTCAAGACCACCAACGAGTAAATTTGTATATCGCGTGCTCCCTCTCTCAGATGTGATGCAAAATGGACACAAGGTTTATCCTGATTCGGGCAAAGAAGGCCCTACGTCCAGCGGGGGGAGGATGACTTGTATTATCTCGCACCCAAAGCGTGCTCGTACAGGGGGGGTACAAGCTGTGTTACACGGAGTCGGCCGCCCGAGGGGTCGATCGAGTGGCGGGGTGTGTGGAGTGTGGAGTGTCAGAGTCTGAACTGAGGTCCCGTAGGTTTCAGGCTCTGACTGTTCCAGAAAAAGAAGAAGGTGAAGCCCCCCAGACCTCCCTCATACTCTACCTCGGCGTCCCCTTTTATAGACCAAGGGGCGGTCCGAGGGTACAGGGCCCTAACAGTGGTAGTATGGGTAGCGTATCCGCGGCACAGTGTTGGCGGAGAGACGTTGAACATTGTGGCGGCATGGCCTTCCCGTCCTTCTGGCGTCCCCGGTCATGGCGGCAGTAGAAGTCGTCGCAGCACAGTGTCCGCAGGCGGGCACGAGTCCCACGGCTAAAGCAGGACGGGGCGGATGGGACAACCTTCGTACTGGAGTTGTTAGAGAGAGGGGTCGAGCCCCCGGGTTGAGGGAGGGGGTCGAGCCCTACGTGGTTCTGTCGCGTTCCCGAAGTCGTCGTTGAGGGTCGCACTGTTCACTTTCCGAGGGGTACTGTTGGGGTCCGTACTCGCGTAGTGGTGACAGTGGCGGCACAGTTGACAGGAATCGGGGACTTGACGGGGAGTTAACGGATTTGACCGCGGGCGCGGGCGCCCATGTCGTTAGGTAGGCTCACTTTAACCCATGCGGGAGCAGTTGGGTTAATCGAGCCCCTTGTCCGGGGGTCGTCCGCTCGACCCATGGTCGAGGTAGAGGTCGAGGCGTCGACGGGGTCAGAGCAGAGACGGGGTCGGAGCAGAGAAGGGGTCGGAGAGGTCGAGGTAGAGGTCGGGTGGTTGAGTTAGAGGTCGGGGGGTCGATTGCTCGCCCCCTCGTCCGTCCTTCGTTCGTCGAGGTGGAGCCGGGGGGTCGTTCGCTCGACCCCTCGTCCGTCCTTCGTTCGTCGAGGTGGAGCCGGGGGGTTGTTCGCCCGCCCCCTCGGTCCGTCGTCGAGGTGGAGCCGGGGGGTCGTTCGCTCGCCCCCTCGGTCCGTCATTTTTCGTCGAAGTGGGCCGGCCCGTGGCTTGTCGCCGCGGCTGGTGTAGAGAGGGCCCTCGAGCGATGGGCCGCGCCTTACCAAGTAGTGGGCTGGTCCCTGCCTTAAAAATGGTTGCTATGTTTAGCGTTAATTTATCGAAGGGTTTAGGGTACCCCTTACCTTCGTACCCGACAATTTGCTTTGCATGTATCCCATGAAACTAAGAAAGGCTCTCAGTGGGGATTTCACACAGTTTCCAACATTTTGAAAACAACGCTATATAGTTTCATGACCATGAAACTTTCTTCCTCTCTCTCCTCATAGTTTCATGCAAAAAGTACACATTTACTGATGTGATACTCTATTTAATGTGTATGAAACCCTCCATGAAACCCCATTGAGACTGACCTTATGAGGATGACACGCAAACCAATGCAAAGATTCTCTTATTTTGGCCTCTTGAGTCCAAAATGCAAAATGAGAAATGGACTACATTTTGCAAAATATTTTGTGTGATGTTTAGTTTCATTTTAGAAAATAAAGAGCCAAAACCCAAGATATTTTAGATTGTATGGGGAACTAAACAGCGCATAGTAAGATAAGATTCTAGGATATGGATGGAGATCGAGACATTGGCATCCTTGATCGGCCATCGTGCCAGCTGAATGTCAGCAAGCAAGATTTTTCCATGATGTTTACTTGTTCAAAATGAAGGTTTATGCAGAATAAAGGCGATACTTGAGGGTGAATCTGCAAGCCCGCAACTATAAGTCAATCAAATTTACTAAAAAACAATTATATCGACCACCTTCTATTTATACCCGGGGAGCCTCCTCGGTCCTCGCCCTGACGCCAGACTGGCAGAGGCAGAGACGAAACGAAGCCAAGCAAAGGACGCGCGCGCACGAACGGCTCGCTCTCCAACACCTAGATCCCTCCCGTTTCAGGAAAGAGAAAATTGTAATTATAGGACTCTAAACAATGCGCTTCGTAATTATTGGACTTCAAAGATCGACTTCGGCCCTGTTTAGATCCCTTCAAAATTTAAAATTTTCTGTCACATCTTCGTCACATCGAATCTTTAAACGCATGCATGTAGTATGAAATATAGATAAAAAATATAACTAATTATACAGTTCATCTGTAATTTACGAGATGAATCTTTTGAGTCTAGTTACTTTATGATTGAACAATAATTACCGCATACAAACAAAAGTGCTACAGTGTCAAAATTTCAAATAATTTTGGATCTAAACGTGGCCTTCGTTAAAATGACCTTTGAAACATTGGCTTGTTGTTTTAGATGACATTTGAAGTATTTTGTTCATCTTATTAAGCAAAGTACATGTATTTTGGCCCTCTTGTGACCCTTCTGCCCTTTTACTTTTGCTTTTGGATGGATTATCTACCCGACATTTCTCCTTCATCTAGAACCGCCGCCACCGCCGTTCCTCTTTCCCTCTTCCTGACACCGCCGTACCCTTCCCTTCCTCCAGCATTCTCCGTGGAGGAAGAAGCTTCTGCAGGCAAAGAAAGAGACCGATTGATTCAACCCAGTTTAGTTTTTGTCCGGAAATCACCAGGCTCATCAAATCAGAATGCATGGATAGCAGACTAGTACTGTAGTTACCATCGGCGGCGAGCGAGTGATGACCGTCCGCCGCCATGACCTGTGGCCAATCGAGCGTGCACACCCATGAGCAGCTCGTTGTTATAGGTGGTGGCCTCCGTCTGTGTGCTCGTAGTTATCCCTCTCGTCAGCGAAGCTATCGTACTCGTCGGGGCCGCCGACGGTGGCGCCGTCGCGAGCAGGTTTGGGTTGGCGCCTCGACGGTGGTACCGCTGCTGTACCCGGCCTGACAGCTGACGAACGAGGGGTTGGCCTTGACGGAGACGATGAAGGCGCCGCGGTGGTGCGCCCGCAGTGGTTACGTGGCGCTATACCCGAATATGTAGCTCGTCGCCCTCGGGTTGCTCCAGAGGATGTAGTCCACCGCCTAGGACATGGCGAACGCGAGCAGCTCCGACGGCTGTGCGGACGACCCGCCAGATGGGCAGTCCGCGACCTTCCTGGCCGCAGCGAGGTGGTCGGTGTTGGCGGCAAGGAGGAACGCGGCACTGGTCACGAACTGCACGTTCCAGCTCTGGGGTACACCATGCCGCCGGGCGTCTGCCACAAGTTGTTGGCGCTAGCCGCCGCCCCTGCCGAGGCATGAGCACGTGAAGTCGCGAATAGGTCCGCCTTCTGCTTGTACCGCCGCAGCACGTCGGCGTGCGCGCCGGCGGCGTTGCTGGAGTCGAGGAAGGGAAGGGTGGCGGCGTTGGGAAGAGGGAAAGAGGAACGGCGGTGGCCGCAGTCCCCGGAGGGAAGTGTTGAGAAACAATAACCCTACGGATAATTATGGGCTCATACCAAATATATCCCTGAAGGGTTAAGACTATATAAAGAAACATATACCCATCTATAAGAAGATAAGAGAATACAAGTTCCACAATATTGGCTGTCATGTGTTCATCTATTATATGCTATATATTGGGAAGGGCGACGAGATATCATCTACAACTTCTACACGTCTCTTCTTAGGATCGAGAACGGGAAAACGGATCTGACGATCCGTGCATAGGCTGATTCTTAACACGTTATCAGCAACTCTTCCAACTGGGTGAGTCGTTCATAATTTGTTTGCCATCAAACCAAGATCTATTTGATTTTCCTAATCATAGATTAATTTTTTTTAACATGGCTTGCGTCATCTCGATTCGGCAACATGCGAGCCTTGACGCCCACGACCAGTGTTGGCGCTGGCTGCCATGACCGACGCCGCGGGCAACCACGGCGAGGAGGCGGATGTGACCACGAGCGACCTGTGCGCGTGGCTTGACGTGTTTGACGCCTCGGTCGTACGTTGGTGGCACGTGGCCTTCGTGTTGGCGGCTGGCGGCAAGTACATGGATACGATCTGCGTCCATGTACGGATCGTAGCCTTCGTGGCCTTCCGCCTTCGTGTATGGATACGATCTGCGTCCATGCATGTGGCCTTCGTGTTGGCTTGTTCACGTAAGAACAAAGGCCAGGTCGTATCTATTGTCGTAGTGCATTCATCAATGAGACGGCAGGCCACGGTTTGTCTTCGGATTTTTTTTTAATTATTCTCTACTAGATTTAATCTCGTAGATTGATGTTAGTAGATTCCCCCCACGAGGATAAAGCAAGTGAATATGCTTTGTCTTGCTTTATTTGCATTGGATCGATTTATGGATAATCACATAAATTCATTTTTTTTATCCATGTTTATGCACTGGGAGTTGCCCCCGATGCTTCCTTGTTGTGTGCTTAACATGCACGGGTAATCAAGAGAGGCAGAGAGCGGATGAACGCCCGCCTCCATGCTTTGATCTATCAACTCCAACAAATATCGACCATCCCGTCACCACGGCAACTTGATCAACCTCGACCACGGCGACTTGATCAACCTCGACTCAATGCTACATAGGCAGGTTTTTGGCCTTGCCTATATGCCCTACGCGACACGAATTTTCCACGACAACAAATGTCTCATGGTTTGTCGTTCAACCTCTTCGCTATTACAGTTCTACTAGATTTATTATATTATAAATCCTGTAGATCTTAATATTTCTAGTAGATCTTCTGAATGCGTACAAGACTAATAGTTATATATATATATATATATATATATATATATATATATATATATATATATATATATATATATATATATAAACACCTGATGTGTTCTACTAGTAATTTTTTTCGGTATGCTCTATGAATCACGGTCATGATACTGACATGATAGCTTGTTAGATCTTTGCATGTTATTAGCTTTTTCGGTTGTTAAACCGTGTTACATGTGTTGTTCAAGTTCTACTAGATCAATCCTGAAGATTAGATGTATATGCTAGTAGATTATTTTTTTTTCTCTTGAACAATCATGTTGGATATGCCGGATCGAGCTCTACATAGTTTTTTTTAACTGGCATAGCTCGCACTATGCCCGGAAGGCATATTGCTCCCACTACTATTGTACTGGAACCATACCGCTCGAAGCGTGATGCCTAAAGTTGTCGTTGTTCGGCTTATGCTACTCGCATACCATCGTTGAGTGACCAATATGCACTTGCTCTCCACTACGGTGGTGCAACCTCGTCGTCGCCTATTGTGGCAACACTATCTTTCCTCGATATGCTCATATCGTGGTTCAATGCAATCAATCCATCGTGGTGTGGTAATTGTCGTGCCTACGATTTGTGCACGTAAATTTAGATGGTTGTGCTATCATGCAGCTCTTTTATGTGTTTGAAAAGCTCTGAAGGTTTATTTTTGTGGCAATATCTTGCTTATGAGCTTGAGCATATGACATATATATAGATATTTTTGTTATTAAAAAATCTGAAGTTAAATATAATAGCAGAAATATTTATGGTAGTGGTATTTTATGCAATATTTTATGATTTGGACACGCCATGTCTCTTTTAGAGTAATAATTAATTTGAATATTATGTTTTTTCAAATCTTTAATCTATAAGCTAAATTTTCTAGGTTTACGAGCTTCCATAAATTTTGTGTTAAAATAGTTTTAACCCCTTGGAAGTTTTCATATTGATTTGATATTGTCTTTGCAATATTCATATGTATGATTATGTTTTCTACGGGTTATATAATCCTGAAGTATTATCATAAGACCAATATAAATACCCTAGAAAGAAATTCACGTATGCTTGGAAAACAATGGGAAATAAACGAAACACGTATGATTTAGAAGACCATTTTTTTTCTCTCTCTAGCGCTTTCTTTTGGTTTGGTTATTTACCCGAAGTAACCTGAAGAAAAACCATTGCATAAGACTTGTTGGTATGTTACATCTTAATTTGGGATTTATTTTGTATTTTTCCCTGGAGGAGAGCTAATACCTTGTTAGATATAATTGTCAAACATGATTATATAGGATTACAACTCTAGTTGGGTCAACATAAGACCTGAAGTCACCATGTGTGCCCTTGTCTCTTTGCTGCAGAACGAGTATGAGGTGTTATCCTATTTTGTGTCTTTAAGCTAATAGATAATTCATTCCCTTGGCAACAAGAAGTTGCTATAAAAATATGAAATTGATTAATATTCTGAGATTTTTTTTGTTAGTGCGAAAGCATGATACTTCTTCCCGATGAAGCAAATTTATGAAACCCTGAAGTGTTCATGAAACTCAGAATTATAGGTACCCACAATCTCTGAAATGATATTGGGCATCATAGCGGGAAACCATTGTATTATCTATTTGTAATGTAAGTTGGCTGATATGGGTGGAGTGGCTACTCGATAATATACTAGCTAGAGTCTAGTATACGCCACACCACATCTAATTTATTAAGATCTACCTGCCAACTATCAGAAGATGGAAAGCAGGAAACAAGTATGAATCCCATATCAAAGTATAGCTTGAAGCTAATTTTGATTTTAATCAATTATCATAGTTATGCTAGGATCTGAAAGGCCAATTGGATCTTGACAACTACGTATGTCTTAAATGTATTTTTTACTTATGAAAGTTGCGCTATCAGTTGAGAGTCTATCCCAGAAGGATATTGGTCATTGTTGCTCTTGATGAAATGTTTTTTTTGCATAAGTCAATGACTTTGCATTAAAATATTATTTCCCAGACAAATAAAATATTTTCGGTCTTATCTGTTCTATTTTGGAAGTTTCTTTTCATGTTGAACAATGAATTGATCCAAACTAATATGGAACATGACTATGTTGCAATGAATATAATGATTCGATTTTTCTATATGGTACGAGTAATTGGGTCAAAATTTTGGGCAATAAAAAAAAAGCTGGACTTTGAAGTAATTATGCATCCAAAACACTTGCTCTGCAACCATGGCTGAATGTCATATTCTTGATATCATACTTATGCACACCAACCTTAACGCGTCTGAATGCGCAATGCCACCATTACTTGTTTTTTTCCATGCATATGACCTGAAAGGTCAATATATATGTAATGGACAGATTGATTGTCAATTATATAACAATTGATGAGTTTTGGTCCTTGAAGGATTGTTATGGCCAGATTATGAGTTACATCAATAACTATGTGTTAAGTCAAGAATGTTGCATATGCATTTCTTGAACTAAGAGTATACTCCTCCTGTAGAAGGAATACATGTAGTATTCATGCAACTGCATTAATAAAGTCTAAGCTCACTGCATATATCGACCCCCTAATATTAAAGTGCGTAATGTTTCCCAAATGAATCACCACTAAAGCATACATATATATACCACTAGAAGTTGGTAAATGGGGATTTTTAGTATGCTATTAAATATCTCGGCATTAGGGGGAGACGAATGCCCATTTTATGGAATGCCTTGATATTTATGGATCAAAACGCACAAATATAAAAACTCATAGCATGGAGTTATGCTAGTTAATTTTTGTATCTATGAGGAGAAAACTAGATTGTTCAAAATCTAAATGGATGCTTCTATCCGAAGTAGATGTGGATATACCCGGGATTAATTTCATATCCACTTGACCTTGGCATTTTGATCAAATTATGCGGGGACGCCTGCAATTAAGATCTAGAGGCCTAAGTCACAAGCATATGCTCATAAAGCAAATTCACACTATGTGTGACAAAACTCCTCTATTCCTCCTATAGAGAAATCACCCAGTTGGTGAGTTACCTCCCGATGAGGTTCATCCTGGAGATGAAAATCCTAGCAATGTGCGCGTAATATAAAGCTATGAATATGGAACAATAATGGATCTATCGTTTTGGGAAATAACGAAGATTGTTATTAAGTCGAAAAAAATGTGTCGACACTTGTTTACCTCTATAATTGCTAGATGAGTCTCTTTATGAGAACCCGAATCCGGAATAAAGTCCATGGCAAGAGTGCTTGAAGCTCTCATATCGGGTCAAATGAAATATGCAATTGAGGTTGAACCAAAAATCGCTAAGTGAATATCTTGAACCTAATGTTCGGATAATCATGGGTCTTAATTGACTAAAGGGTGGTGAAAAGCGATGGTTCAAAAGATCTTAATAGAGACTAGTTCCGACATAAGTTTTACAAAATATGTTCCGCTATGAATCTGGCTAATGGCATGAACTTAAATATGCAGTTATTGGATTCTGAAAATCCATGGAGAGTAACATCAAAATCTCGTACCAATATTATCAACCCCTGAAGTTTTTTCCCTTAAGGAATATATGGTTATAGTCTGAATGCACCAAATAAATGAATTCCCTGAAAGGAATAAAGACCCACGTAAGACCCGAGATATAAGAGTGAAAAGAGGAACTCAAATGAACAAAAATATATGTATGTGTACTTATGATATAATGTGTTTTCCACCTGAAGATTTGGAATTGGAGTATCCTCGCTAAAAACCTATATGGTATTTTGGTGCTACTAGCAATACTTTCCCCAGTATGCTAGAAATACAGACTTGTGATGTTTTATTATGTATTGAAGATAAAGGTTCTCGAAGAATCTAGAATCAATCCCAGAAGGAGTTAAGACAATACTTAGATATCTGAATGACACTCAAGATCTCGGTCTATATTCCCGAAGAATCAGGACCTAAGATTGATTGACTACAGCGGATGACTAACCATATCCAGAAGTTATGTGGTCTTAGTACCATTGATACCCCACCATTATTTATGAGGATAATGAAGCATGTGTTGCACAAATGCAAACAGGCTATATTAAGAGTAATATGATTAAGCATATATCTCCTAAATTTTCTATACTCACGAACTCCAGAAGCAGGGTGAGATAAATATCTTGAAAGTCCAGTCATGTGACAATGTAGTAGATTTGTTCACTAAGTCTTTACTAGCTACTGCATTCAGAAAATGTATCCATGATATTGGTATTAGACGACTGAGAGACTTGCAAAGTTCAGGGGGAGATCGCCCCTGAATTGCCCTTGATACTGGGTCTAGAAGATCCTGAAATTTATAATCCTGAAGGTTATAAAATGTCTTGAAGACAATCGTTGTACTCTTTTTTCCATAAATGAGTTTTCCAAAAGTTTCTCATAATGATTTTTAATGAGGCAACAAGTGCAATACATCTAGCAGCACTATGTACTCTTTCTCCATATTTTTCCCATTGGGGTTTTAGGAGTTTTAATGAGACATGAGTTGATCGCAGTATTCGCCCAAGGGGGAGTGTTGAGAAACAATAACCCTACGGATAATTATTGGCTCATACCAAATATACCCCTGAATGGTTAAGACTATATAAAGGAACATGTACCCATCTATAAGAAGATAAGAGAATACAAGTTCCACAATATTGGTTGTCATGTATTCATCTATTATATGCTATATATTGGGAAGGGAGACGAGACATCATCTACAACTTCTACACGTCTTTTCTTGGGATCGAGAACGGAAAAACGGATCTGACGATCCGTGCATAGGCTGATTCTTAACAGGAAGGACAAACGTCGCCGAGATAATCCATCAAAAAGTAGAAGAGCAGAAGGGTCACAAGAGGGCCAAAATAGATGTACTTTGCTTAATAAGATGAAAAAATACTTCAAATGTCATCTAAATCAAGAAGTCAATGTTTTAAAGTTCATTTTAACGAAGTCGATGTTTGTAGTCCTATAATTACAAAGCGCATTGTTTGGAGTCCTATAATTGCAATTTTCTCCGAAAGGAAAACACGCAGAAGATTCCGCCGTCCAATCCCGAGCCACGCGCTCCGCTGCGTTGATTCGGGACTGCATGGCGCCGAGCGAGAGCCAGCAGCAGCAGCAGCAGAGTCCGGCCGCGGCGGCGCCGGCTGCGCGGAGCATCCCGGACGAGGCGCGGCGGCTGCTGCACGAGCTGGCGGCGGCGTGGGACGACGTGGCCGTGGCCGTGGACGGGCGGCGGGAGCCCGAGGTGGTGCCGCTCAAGGGCGCCATGACCAACGAGGTGTACCAGGCGCGGTGGGCCACCACCGGCGCCGAAGCGGGCAGGGACGTGCGGCGGTCCGTGCTGGTGCGGGTGTACGGGGAAGGCGTCGACCTGTTTTTTGACAGGGAGGACGAGGTGCGCACGTTCGAGTTCATGTCGCGGCATGGCCACGGCCCTCGCCTCCTCGGTCGCTTCCCCAACGGCCGCGTCGAGGAGTTCATCCACGCCAGGGTGCGCATTCTTCGCTTCTTGTTTGTATTCTTCTTCTTGTTCTTCACCAGTCGTACGTTTTGTCTCGTTGACTGCTTGCTTTAGGAGAGATATTTTTTTTCTTGTTTTCTATGCCCTTACCATTCTTTTAATCCCCAGTTTAACACTATTACTTCTAAAACTCTCTTTTGGAAGGAATCTATAGTTATTTGGAATAGCGTTCCGTTGATCACTGGTGAGAATCCCCAAGGTTAAAACCGGCCTACGACTTTGAATCCATTCGCTAATATCATCGTATTACGCGTTTTCCTTTATAGGGAGATTGTTCAAATAGTTTGAAGCAACAGAAAAGATTTTTATTATTTCTCATTAATGGATGAATAACACAACCAGTATGCTCTCAACTAACTTCTTGATGTGAGGTTGGCTTGCTTTGACACTTCCTCCCCTTATGATGTAGATATGAACTGTGTACTACCATAACTTTCAACAGTTTGGCCTTTGGAATCTCATCGATCCGAAAACGATCATTTAGGCTCGAAGAAATCAATAATGAACTAAAGAATTCAATACCAGTGCCACTTTTTTTCTACACTTCTTGAGATTTGCATTGTGTATTTTATTCTGATTCGCAAGGCTAATAGGCTGTCGTCACTTGTTGACATTTCTTCTTGCGGATAGTATTTGGTACTTGTAGCGCTGTATCTATGAAATTGCTTTAGAATTCAGGACACAGAGACGCTATAGGTCAACGCTTGAAGATTTTGTGTATCTACTTTGGTTAATTACTCAACAGGACTAGGTCAGAATGTTGAAGTTAATTGGCTTTTCAGGAGAAAAGTCGTGAGTAAAAAGTTGGTTAAAGCATCACTGTTCGGTCTTCGTTTTCCTTTTCTTTTTCTTTGTACCATTTATAAACAAAAAGCATCATGTTCCCTCTCCTTGCTATATACAAAGGACAAAACATGCAGCATTGTCATTCGTAGTTATATTTTGTTAAATTTAGGAAGTTTGACATAACTATTCCTTTCAGACACTTTCAGCTCCTGACCTACGTGATCCGGAGATTTCAGCTATTATAGCCTCCAAATTGAGGAAATTTCACAGCCTTGACATGCCTGGTTCAAAATATGTGCTCATTTGGGAAAGATTAAGGTACTGCAGTTCTTTTTCTAAACAGTTCTGGTGTACCATATTGTTAAAACAAAACTTGTCATCAAAGTGAGTACTGATTGCAAAAGTGTCTCGTTTCCACTAGGAACTGGCTCAAAACTGCCAAGAGCTTGTACTCCTCTGATGAAGCCAAAGAGTTCTGCTTGGATAGCATGGAGGAGGAGATCAATGCTTTGGAGAATGGATTCTCAGAGGAATGCGAGCGTGTAGGATTTTGCCATAATGATCTCCAGTATGGAAATATCATGATTGATGAAGAGACTAGACTACTGACCATTATTGTAAGTTCTTGTTACTCGGTGTATGTTTGGTTCACTAATTCTCTTCTGTTGTACACGTTGCTGCATTTCCCATGCTTAGTCTGTCATGTGTTTCTGAACTGTAAGCTTTGCTTTTGTCTTATAACTGACTGTACCATCTGACTTATCCAGAATACTTGGAAAATATATGGTTATGATCTTACTTTATTTCTTGTCTAACGCCTTTGCAGGACTATGAGTATGCAAGTTTTAACCCTGTTGCCTATGACATTGCAAACCATTTCTGTGAGATGGCCGCAGACTACCATTCAGAAAAGGCTCACATATTGGACTACAATAAATATCCAGGTACTATAAATATATTTGAAGCTATGGATTTGTGCATTGTTATTTTCCTCTTAGATGTCTTGATGGGGTCTATATTTGTTCACTAATCCTTGCTTACTGCTCATATTGCGACAGATACCAATGAGCAGAAGCAATTTGTGAAGACATACCTGAGCTCCTCAGGTAATCTAATGTTTATTGTTGTTTATTTATTGAGATTGTTTATTGATTTACCAACCTCTAGTTTATCTCCTTACCGGTTTTTACGAATACGTCTTTATCAGTTTTAGAAAATAAATTCTCTATCTGATTCCCTGCAATCCCTACCAGGTGAGGAATCTGAAGTGGAGGTAGAGAACCTGATCAAAAGCATTGAGAAGTACACCCTTGCCAGCCATCTAGTTTGGGGCCTCTGGGGAATAATTTCGGTGGGTTTGCTCATACAGTTTCCATTATTCGTCCCACCTACAAAGTACAAACCAGAATAGCGTGTACGCCATTATCTAAATCTTACATCCTCTGGCTGCAGGATCACGTCAACGATATCGACTTTGACTATAAGGAATACGCGAGGCAGAGGTTCAAGCAGTACTGGCTGAAGAAGTCGACCATCCTAACTTCTCAGACTGCTGAATAGTACCCCGGCATCAGGTTCTGCACTCCATCGATGACCTATGCTGCACATATATAGCTTGTCCGTTCTTCTCTGCTCATTGAGACTTGAGGTCTGTCCCGAGTCTGGGACACAAGGTTGTGAAGAAAGGCTGGACCCAGAGGTCAGGGAGATCAGGGTTTTATTTGTTTGCTAGCTTGGTTGTTAATAGTGTAAGGCGAGAGATTATAGATAAAGCCCTGGTTGCTTGTTGTATGATGGTATGTATGATCACTTCATGTATGTGCGTGCTTGATTAGTGGATAGCTCAGTGCTGCCTTTTTGTCTTTCATATATGTATGGACAATCAGATAAAGATTACTGCAGGTTCTGTACCTCTGCATTCGGTGTATGTTGTTCTTTAATCCTGAGAGAATGGAAGAATCAGTGATACCGGTTACATCACTAAATACAGGCTGAACATCCAATTATAGTCAACAAATAGCTAATCCTCCTATTATAGTCAAAAAATAGCTAATTCTATAGCTAAAGTAGCCTACGTTATATACATCGGTGATCTTGAAATTGCATTTGCACACTAAGATGCTGCTGCTAGCAGTAGCAGTACATATTCCTAGAGTTTGTCACCACCAGAAGTCCACATTCCATTGTCTGGGTCAACTTCCATTGCTGGATCATCTACAGACTACAGGCCCTTCACCACCTCTGGTTGGCCTCTTGCAAGACTTGTTGACAGTGCAGTCCCGAGCAATGTAAATTTGGTAGGCACACAGGCCATATGTTCCTGCCACACACTTGAAACAGGCAGACCAGGATCAAACGGCTCATTCTCCTTACCATTTCCATTGAAAAGAGAACAGTGTTAACCCATGCCGAGTTCTACCTCGGATCCCTTGTCTAGGATTTCATGGTCAATCATTCTGCAAGGGTCGGTACCCTACTGCCTAATGCCTATCATCACATGAATGCGAGCAGCAGTTTCATCCAGCTTGCTGAACATTTGACAATGTGTCATGACTAGCTTATCTTCAATCATCAACCCTGACAGTGAGGGATGCATCGCATTTCTGGGCATCAAGTTGAACTTAGACCTGTGATTTCTTCTTGATAGAATGCAAACATTGCTCTCCCTCTGGCTTGAGGAATTACCTAGTTGTATGATAGTCAAAGAAAGGACTTACAATCAGGCCAAAGAAATAAAATCACTAGCTAGAAACTTCAGTAAGTAAATCACAATTACTAACACTCCAAAAGTTCTGTAAGACACAAATCATAATATATGGAACTATTGTACTTCTCTAAAGATCAAATACAAACTCTGATGGTATGGAGCATGATCATGATCCACTATGGTTAGTCTACCTTTTTCATAGAGCATACCAACATAATAGTATATATGCTTACCATCCTTTTATTTCTTGGTGAGAGCTCATGAGCAAAGAAAGATATGGTACCATCAGTAATATCCAAGTATCACAGTTTTAGTAAGTCACTGAAAGCTACGCGAATTATGGTCTTCTGCAAGTCATTGAAAACCCTTGTTCTGCAATATTGCTAGATGATGTTAGTGTGACAATGCTATTCTTGACACCGTTTTTTATACGGGTCAATATTGAACCAAGTGCGTTGATCGGTAAGAAGATAAATGTTGTTTCTCATCGGCATTAAAGTATCACTAGTCAGGTTACCGATGAGGTTTGATTGAAGAAACGTCAAGGGTGAAAGAGGTGTTTGCCGATAAGGGAGAATTGCCGATGGAAATAGGAAAACATTGCCGATCAGGAATGTTGCCGATGGATGTGAGATGACGTAACTGACGTCAGCAGGAAGATGCCGATTGTAATAGAAGGAAGGTGCGGATTAAAGGGATCTGCCGATGGAAAGTCCATCGTAAGGAGAATAGATAAGGAAACTGGTGATTGTGTACCAGTATTATTATGTTAGTTTGAGTCCGACTCTTGCACGAGTCGTTTGTTTCCTTAAAAATAGGAGTTTTGTTTAGGTATGAGTCGTGTCTATGTAGAACTCCTGCTGGAGTATAAATATGTACCCAGGGGTGGTGTAAAGATATATCCAATACAATCAATCAAACAAATCTATTATTTTCGTCCTACTTTTCCAGCATCTACTCTTTCGCATTAGCTATAGCATACCCACGAGTTCTTACAACGCCTCGACGGGCTGCATCTGCAAGACCTCCGTCGTCTTCGCAAGTTCTGCGTTTTGATCAAGTTGAGCTTTGACGTCCGGGCGCATCGTTGTCGTCTCGTTCAAGCTTGTTCTAGTTATCATCTTTGTCGATTAATTGGTCAAATCGACTGGCACACCTTCGGATATCGAATTTGGGTATAAGCCCGAGGTGTTCGCAGATCAGACGCTTTTTGTGTCAACACCTCTTTTGGCACACCCGGTGGGACCCTAAAAACATTGACGTCGATCCAAGGAACGTCATTGAAGTCTCCGAAGCAGATCTGAAAGATGATCAGAAGCAGGCTATGGAGGAGTACAGGCAGTTATATCTGAAATCCTTCAGCCTAAACAGGAGTGGCGACGCGGTGCAGAAGCAAGATCCGTCGTTGCCGCGGCAGGTCACTTTCGATGCCAATCCTGGTAAGTTACAAGACATGGTTAATACCGCGTTGAATCAGACGTTGATTAACCACTCCACGGTGTTGTCCAATACTGTGTACAATGCTATCATGCAATCTTTCAAAGAAGGGCAGCCGCCGCACTATGTTGGTCCAGCGTATCATCAGCCTGGGTCAGCATCTGCTACAATTTCATCGGCGTTTCCAGCGTTCCAGCCTGTAAACCCTCCTGCCGATGAAGTTACTCCGACAAGATCAAGCCATGCCAACGTTGTTCGGCTGAACACCGATCCAGCGGTGTCAGCGGCATCAGGACAGGTGGTCCCAAACCAGTCGGCTCCTGCTAACTGGTGGGGGTACAGTATGCCTCCAGACTCGTCCGTCGACGCCAAGTTGATCCAAGACCATGCGGCGGGGAAAGCTCCTATGGAATTGGCGACATCAGCACAACCGATGAGCCCGGTGATGCATCATACTGCGTTTGCTCCAAATATGCAGTTGCCGCCGGGGAATCATCAGGTCGCACCCACAATGTCTTGCGGGCAACCATCGGCAAATGCGTTGCCGATGCAACAGGATAGGACAGTTATAAATTATCCTACAATGATGACGAACCCTCCAACGGGGCGTCAGTACATCAAGGAGGCCCATTCGTCGACTATTCCAGATCGCAGGAACAGCAAGCGCCGGGTAATTACCAACCATCGGCAGGTTACATGCCGATAACCCGCAACCCTGCGTGGGTCGGCCCAATTCAACAATAGGTGGTACAATCTGGGCACCAGATAACGGGAGCGCAACAATATCTTTACCCGACCATCGTTCAGAATGAGACACCGGTGTATCGGTCAGCAGTGTCACAATACGCCCCAGTCGGTGTCCAAGGGTACACATCGACAAGTCAGCCGATGCATAATATTCAGCGAGGTGGGGTTACACCTACACCAACTGGGCCAGCGTACCCACTACAGAGGCAAGAGGGGATGTATCAGCCAGTCCAGCCGATGAATGTACAGCCTGTGCATCGGCAGGACCAAAATGCATACTGGGCCGATAAGATCGCCGAAGTGATGAAGCAACAGTTCGGCATCAAGCCTAAGGTTAACACGTATTCTTATCGGACGTCATATCCTCCGGCGTAGGAAGAAAGGAACCAGGAATGGCAGCGACATAAGGATCATTGGAATTGCCCTTTCTTTATCCATTGTTAGGAAGAAGGCATCAAGGTGCCTACTGCCGATAATTGTCCTGAATGCAATGGATATTATCCCGCTGATCGGTCAGAAAAGAGATCCCGCTTCGAAGGCTATAGACCGAATTACGCTCGGTCGATCAGGGGAAAGGAATCAGTACATGGTCGGCTGGAGGGCAAGCTTAGTGTGCACGATAGGATGGGTAAGCGTGTCCGTCAAGAGGATCTAGAAGAGAAGGCCAATTCAAGCGTACCCGATGAAGAAATATTCTCTAGAGATCCAACTATAAGGCGTGATGTAAGTCGGCACGACGAGAGGCAGTACCAGCCAGTTTGGAAAACTAAGCTTCCTCAATGGTGCCCTGAAGGCCTAACCAAGACTCAGAAAAGAAGGGTCCAACGTGAACGCCAAAATGATCTGAATCATGATGGAAGTCCTTCAAAGAAACAGGCTCCAGTTTTGGAGTGGAGGCCAAAACACCAGACGGGGAGTCCATCGGCGGATGTCAACATGGTTGTTATGTTGCCAATAGAGTTTATGGCACCTGATGTTGAAGAAGAGGACGCTAACATGGCTCAGCTAATGCTAGATCCGATGGCAGCTGTCTTTGAGAAGCCTGCCGACGATGAGAGGCAACATCTGAGGGCCTTGTTTGTCAAGGACAAAGTCGATGGACAACCAGTATCAAAGATGTTAGTCGATGGTGGAGCGTCGATTAATATAATGTCATACGTCATGTTCAGGAAGCTTGGAAAAGGGGACCAAGATCTAGTCAAGACAGACATGAAGTTGAAAGATTTCGAAGGCAATGTGTCACCAGCCATGGGGGCCGTATGTGTTGAGTTGACTATCGGTAGTAAAACTTTGCCGACAACGTTTTTTGTGATCAGTGGCAAGAGGAACTACAATTTGCTTCTGGGAAGAGATTGGATTCACGCCAACTGCTGCATCCCTTCTACAATGCACCAAAGCCTTGTGCAGTGGGTTGGAGACAGAATTGAAGTCATCAGAAGTGAAGCCCCGTCAATTGTTGCATCGGCAGAACCGGAGACCTATGAGCAGACCAAGTGCATATCCGGTGAAGCTTGGGATACGGAGTTCCTCAGGGTGGCCGATTATCAGATTATACCGATCCAAGCAGTCAGTTCTGAAGAGGAAGTTTAATGGATCGGTTCGGCGATGATGGAAAACTTGGACAGGGGTTCACATCAGCCGATGATTTGCTAGAGATAGACATCGGCGATGGTAGTAAGCCTAGGACAACTTTCATTAGTGCTAAGTTAGATTCTCAATGTAAGCAACAGTTAACTGATTTGTTAAAGGAATATAAAGATTGTTTTGCTTGGAACTATACAGAGATGCCTAGTTTAGACCGATCAATAGTTGAACATCGGTTACCTATTAAGTCAGGTTTTCAACCACATCGGCAGCCAGCGCGCCGATGCAATTCCAATGTATTGCCTGATATTAAAGCTGAAATTACAAAATTAATCGAAGCAGGATTTATTCGGCAATGCCGATATGCCGAATGGATTTCTAATGTGGTTCCTGTATATAAAAAGAATGGAAAACTCCGTGTGTGTATTGATTTCAGGAATCTCAATAAAGCTACGCCTATGGACGGTTATCCAATGTCTGTTGCCGATCTACTAATTGATGCTTCCGCTGAACATAAAATTATCAGTTTCATAGATGGTAATGCTGGATATAATCAAATATTTATGGCTGAAGAAGATGTATCTAAAACTGCTTTTAGATGTCCGGCCACGTCGGGTTGTTTGAGTGGATCGTGATGACTTTTGGCTTGAAAAATGCTGGTGCTACTTATCAAAGAGCAATGAATTTCATCTTTCATAAGTATATCGGCACATTGGTCGAGATCTATATTAATGATGTGGTGGTGAAATCCAAAGACTTTCAAGAGCATCTTGCTGATCTACGAAAAAATTTGGAATGCACAAGGGAGCATGGACTTAAGATGAATCCGAATAAGTATGCATTTGGCGTATCAGCAGGTCAGTTCCTAGGGTTCATGGTGCACCAAAGGGGTATAGAAATTGGTAGAAAATCCATTGATGCTATTAACAAGGTGGTCGCTCCTACGAACAAGACTGAGCTGCAATCTTTGATCGGCAAGATTAATTTTATCAGAAGATTTATATCTAATTTGTTTGGGAAGATTAAATCTTTTAGCCCATTATTGAAGCTGAAAACTGG